>OW285236.1:81301210-81811891 GCA_935421215.2 Melolontha melolontha | reverse complement strand
CGCTATTGTAGCCCTCCTGCCTACAGAGATTTATTAAGCATCACGCTTTTTTATTGGATGAACCAATTATCCGTACGGGGATTTTTTTTTACGGTTACAAGAGGGGATCGTTTCCACCAAAGATATATAAGTTCTGTCTATAAAATCCAATAGACAAATTCTGGTACGTAATTTCGAAATTAATTTATTTCTTTAAAATACCTATGGTTCTTTTTTTCCACGGCTTGATGTAGGAGATTCTCGATCTACCTGAAACAAAGGACAGTTACAATATTAATTTAAATTTATTTAAATTTAGTTAATCATTTCAGTTAATTTTTTTGCTGTAAACGTTACATGCGTAATTTACAAATTCAAATAATTTAGCTAATAATTACTAATCAATCTATTCATACGTTATTGAAATATTTATATTTAGTCTGTCCCTATATATATTTAATTTCTCTTTAGTTTTTGTTTACTACGTCATTCTATTTATAATATCAAATTTTAAATTAATTTAAACGCTTAAATTTATTTCAAGAATACAACATAATAACACACATGTTACTCTTTAGGAAAAGCAACTTTTGCATAAAATATAAAGACATCTACGTCGAGTTTTTCTTTGTTGTTTGCGCAAAGTCGAAAACGTGTATATAAAATATGTGTTTTCTTGCATATACACATTAAAATAGATTTAGTTTCCTAGTTTTTTTTTTCAATTTATTATTTTAAATTAAGATTTACCTTTTCGCTATTATTTGTTATTTTAATTTAATAATCATTCCTTCCTTTTTCTTTTGAAATATTATAAAACCGCAAACTTTTGTTTAATTCATTCCAATATTCAACTTTGTAAATTTTTAACTTAGTGTATTTTAAAAACATAAAAGTCTCCAGATGTATACCAGGTTTGCCTAATAAATCTGGCTTATAATTTTGTGTTTATATATGTGAACCAGATAAATACGTATTTTGACGGGGTTTATACAGTTTATACAGTATTTGTTATTACATATACGAAAGTTTTTGCTTTCTCTTTTTTTTGTTGTTTTTGGTGTATAATTAATTTAGACCTATCTTACGTTGTACCATTTTGGTCTTGGTTCAATTTTGATATTTTGTTGTTCCTTCTACATTTCATATATACAAATTAAAATAAAGAGTAGTGGAGCTTAGCCTGGACCGGACTTTTTTTCTTACCTTATCTTTATCATTTCGGACGACTTGGTTGCGCCATCTGCCCGCTGCGTGACTTGCCTTTTTTTTTTTGTTTTCAAGATTTCGGAATTTGCGGCGTCTAGTGGTACCAAATTTGGTGGCGCCCTATTTCACCTTCTCTTTTTACTTTCTGGTACGTTAGGGTCTCCCCACCCCTGAACGGAAGCTTTTTACTGGCTGGGTGGGCCGCTAGTACGTTGGCAGGAGCGGGTAGGTAGGGCAATCCTAGTTACCCGAAATCTTGTCTTTTCTTTCTTCCGGTTATTATTTTTAACGCTATAGGTAGCGCCTAACTGCCCGACAGCGCGACCGTAATTTGAAAATGATAAATTTAGTATTCTCTATTTTAGTAAAATTAAAAGTTATTTTATTTAGAAACGATTTTATAAATACTTTAAGAGCAGGTTTGAATTCAATTTTATATTTATTTTTCAAATGCCTGACCATGAATTCGGGAGTAATTGATTGGCGCTTTTTCTTCCCACGCCATCTTATTGGTCTTGATATCAGCGCACTGGTTGGTTGTTTGCAAAACGCACGATAAACAGCTCCAAATTGTCGGGAACTTGTCGGCGTTTTCCCTCCAAAACTGTAAACGACCAAATTTTCTTACTGGAATCGCCTGGGATGAATCTCCTTGTACGTATTTAACCTCGCAAAAATATTTCTTCGATCACCTTTTCACCGATTTCGTAGAATTTATGCAGTAATATGTTTTTTTCACGGTATTTTTGTTCGGCGTCGGTAGTAGAATTGATTTAAATTGAAATATCTCTGCTCCAATAGAAGATACAGCCGCACAGTAACTTTTAAAATGCGTAGAAATATTATGGTATCTTTCTACATAAATTTGATAATCGCACAACGAATATTTCCGCAAAATTTCAATTTTACTTTTTGTAGGGTCTTCTCACCCTGGCGATTTTCGTGTAACCCCCAATGCAAGGATTTTCATCGTGATCGTCTTTTTTTTTGGAATTTGCCTGTACGACATGAATATAGTTGCGAACGGTTATAAATATTTGATAGAGTTTTTAATAAAAATGATATTTAAAATATAGGAAAGCTAATATAGAAATTAATTATTTTAGAGAAAATTGTTTAAATAGAAAATAACAGGTGTTACTCTTAAATAGGTATTCATGTTGATGCATTTTTACATATACTCGTATCATATAATATCACTATGGCTAAATACAGAGTACAATTTTAATATACAGTCTGACATTTCTCTACATAAGTAAATAAATAATTACAAAAGATTGCAAACTTTTTCTTGTATTTCTTAAATAAATATCAATATGAAATAGGAATAAATTAAAATGTTAAATTAATAAATACAATATTAGTCTATTAAACTTAAATAAAACACCTTATATTTTCACAAAACAATAGTATATTTAACTACTGATGATGTGTGCAGTGCACATGAAATGTACATATAGTTAAATATACTATTGTTTTGTGAAAATATAAGGTGTTTTATTTAAGTTTAATAGTGTAATAATTTCACAAGTGCTCAACATATACTACTACTACAATATTAGTGTTATTCTCAAACAAAAATACTCATGTTGTGCATTTCTCGATTCTGCTTCATTATATGTGCATTTAATTTGTTCTTTAATTACTTTTGGAGATGGTACCTAAGTATACCAGTATAATATATATATATATATATATATATATATATATATATATATAATATATAATAACTTCGTGACCTTGGTATGATATGGTAAACCTAATCAGTAGGCGATTAAAGGTCTGTATATTACTTCAAAATATATGTATTTAAAAAACTCTACATGTTTCGGCAGTTACGCCTTTATCAAGAGAATACAAAATATAAAATATATATTTTATATTTTGAATTCTCTTGATAAAGGCGTAACTGCCGAAACATGTAGAGTTTTTTAAATACATATATTTTGAAGTAATATACAGACCTTTAATCGCCTACTGATTAGGTTTACCATATATATATATATATATATATATATATATATATATATATAGATAGATAATTATTTCGTGACCTTTGTATGTTATGGTAAATTCAATCTGTTGGCGATTTAAGGTGTACTTTAAAATATATATATTTTAAACAACCCTTATCAAGGAATCAGCCTTTATCAAGGAAAATAAAATATAAATATATTTCTTGATAAAGGCATCATTTGTCGAAACATGTAGGGTTGTTTTAAATATATATATTTTAAAGTAAAACCAGACCTTAAATCGCCAACAGATTGAATTTACCATATATATATATAATTAGACCAGGAGTCTTTGCCGTTAGAACATGTATGGAAGTGTTTTTTTTGGGGGAATCCAGCAAAATTAAACTATATTAATTATTCAGCCCAATCCTTGCTAACTTAGTAATGGATTTTTGCTTAGATAACATACTTAAAGTACTACCATTTGAATTTGAATTCATACATAAATATGTGGATGACTTGATTTGCGCACTACCTACTCTAGCAATAGATGACATTTTGGAAATATTTAACTCATTCCACCCTAACATTCAATTCACTATCGAACGCGAAAATGAAGGAGATGTGCCTTTCCTAGACACGAAGGTAATCAGAAACAACAACCACTTAATGATTGATTGGTTTAGGAAACCCAGTAATTCAGATAGAATGTTAAATTACCACTCTAATCACTCCCATAGCCAGAAAATAAATCTCATCTTAGGCATGAAACATAGGGTTTCTAGGATAAGCCACCCTTCCTTCAAACAACGAAATCTTAAAATATTGGGTGGGATTTTCTCAAATAACGGTTATCCACGTAGTTTGATAGACAAACTAATTTTCACCACACCTTCTTCCTACAATCAAACCAAACAATACCATTGCTGAACAACCGACTCTACACTTCCCTACATTGTTGGTGTATCAGAACGGCTCTCTCGTGTGCTCTCCACAGAGGAAATTAGATTAGGTTTTTACAATTACAACCCAGTACAAAACTTTTTTAGTAAAACCAAAGACTTGACGCCTTTGCCCTTCCGATCCAACGTTGTGTATTGCATTCCTTGCAATGCAAGTCAGTCAGGTGTACATAGGTCATACCTACACTTGTCTAAAAACTAGACTCGCCACAGACAAGAGTGACATTCGGACTGGTAAGAGCAGATGCACCTTGTCTTCACATATGATTAACAATGATCACACACCTAATTTTAATAATGTTAAAGTTCTTCAGACTGTAAACAACTTAAAGTGTAGAGAGTTTTTGGAAATGGTAGAGATCAATAACAACGCTAATTCGATGAATTTCAGATCTGATACGAACAACCTAAGTGAAAATTATGCTTACTTGCTAACAATAAACATAAACTCTAAACAACAAACCACACAAAATAACTTATCTGTTACCGTTTAAAACATTGGTCCACCTCAAAAATTTTTTGCTCATTTATTAATGCAATATATAAAATTTGTGACCTTGATTATAAATAGTAACTTTTTCAAATTCGATGTTACACACCTGGAATCCAAAAAAAACTTTACCGGATCTTTTACACTATTATCCTCTAACATTTTAAGTCTTAACTTTGTGACAAGAACATGTGTTTGTACGATTAATTCTTCTGTTCGTCAAATTGCACATGTGGCTTTCCTTTTAGCTTTTAGTGGCTGTCCTGTGTTTTTTAAAATGTAATTTCAAAACAACTAAGTGTACGTTCGTTGACATTAGTTTTATTAATTTAGAATATTACAAACATATGAGTAATTTCTCCAGAAAAAAAAACGAGTTCACATTTGTAAGTATTAATTTCTTTTGTTATTAATTAATAAATTTATGTCCATTTACTCTTAAAGTGATCCCCTGAGGAAGCACTCGAATTCGGTGCGAAATATCGGGCTAAAAAATAAACTGACTTAATTAATAGAGTTTAATTTTGCTGGATTCCCCCCAAAAAAAACCCTTCCACATATATATATATATATATATATATATATATATATATATATATATGGTACGAAAGAGTGGGCGTTTCAGCGTAAATGTATGGGCTTGGTGCAGCTAGAAGGGCTCAAGGGCTAGAAATTTGCTTCAAAATAGAAGGACGGTTTAATGCTGAATGCTATATCCATATTCTAGAAAACGTAAAGCCTTCTGTTCCACAATTATATCGCGAAAATTTTATTTATCAAGATGACAATTGTCCTGTGCACACGGCTATTATTTTTAGAACATGGCTTGGCAATAATGACATTGAAACTTTGCCATGGCCGGTTAACATCGCAGTACTGAACCCTATTGAGAATATATGGGGTTTGTTAACTGAGAAAATACATTCCCTAAATATTCGCTTTCTAAATGTGAATCATCTTTGGGATACTATAGAAAATGCTTGGTAGAATTAGCGTAAGATGAAAATTACGTGCGGCAATTAATTAATTCAATGCCCCTTCGTTTTAATAAAGTCATTGATGGAAATGGCAGAATGACTAAATATTAATGCTTTCTTGTTTTATTTTTACATTTATTTTTATTTCTATTTTATTTTTCGTGTTGAATATTAAACAATTATATAATACATTAAATATTATTTAATGTTAAAAACGTACAAAACATAAAAACGCATAATACATAAGGTTACAAACCTTAATGTAGTTGTATAAGACGTATTGCCGAAATTACGTATTTAATATATCTTATATAGGAGATAAAGAAAATATCTTTACAAACGATAATTTTAAATAAAATAATAATCAAGATTTTAAAGATAATTAGAACCAATCATTTTGACAACTAATGCTAATAATGAAGGCATGATTTAACATTTCAAATACATGATAAATAAGTCATTTTGACACAGACAAAATAATGACCAAATTAACAATAAGACGTGTACGCCACTTTATTGCACGGAATTGTACATTTATGTTTGCTTAGACAGCATTTCATTTTATTTCAGCTTTAATAAATTGCTGTGCTGTTCAATTAATTTTCTTTTTTGTAGTAAAGCATATTTTCTTGAGTATTTGTTCGTTGATAGTTTATACAATGTTTCATTACTAAGTAATATCTAGTCTAATAATTTTTGGGTTTTAGCATTCAATATTTGAAGTTAAAATAGGATCTTCGAGAGTTAGAAGAATTGAAGCATATTATTAGTAATACATGTAATAACTTTAAACTTTAATTTAACAGATTAATGGAAACGCACAACATTATGCAAAGAAATAAAAAAAAAAAAAATAAAAAAAATTAAAAAAATAAAATAAATACGAGGGCGATTCGCAAAGTAAGTACCGTTCCCAACTAATGAACAGAGAAGTAGGAATTGGGGATATCAGCGCAATCGCAGCGCTGCGGTGTAGTCTGTTTCAGTGTGATTCTGGCAGTTCTGGTGAGAGAATTGTTCGGACATTCTTTCGGGTATTTTTTTGCCGTTTAAAATGTCTGCTGCAATTGAAAATTCCGCCGACTATGAATTGCGTCCTGTTATCCGATTTCTGTGTGCAAAGAACATGAAGGCTGCTCAGATCCATCGTGAACTTTGTTCTGTTTATAGTAAAATTGCCATTAATGACAGTATGGTTAGAAGATGGTGTCGTATCTTTCGAGACGAATATGATAAAGAACGGAGTGGAAGATCAACTATTATGACCAATGAACTTATGGGTAATGTCGAGGAATCACAGAACTGACCCCTCAAATTTCACGTACAGCTTTGTGCGAGGTTGTTACTGAACATTAGGTTGACACAAATTTTGTCCACGATGGGTGCCAAAGCTTCTTGCCGAAGATCATTAAACAAAGAGAATTGGATCGCCACTAACTTTTCTGACGCGTTACGATATCGAAGGTGAAGATTTCTTCAGGCATATTGTAACAGGTGATGAAACTCGTGTCGCCTATGTCAACGCTGAGACGAAAAGATAGTCAATGCAGTGCGGTCGCTCTAACTCGTCTAGAAGGAAACCTTTAAGGTGCCGTCCAAATTTTTCTGAGAGAAAAGTCATTTTCACTGTCTTTTGAGACAAGAAAAGCGTCCATCTTGTAGACGTTATGGAACGTATTAACGGTTTGAGGGCGATGGAGAGCTACAGGACAATGTTACTGCATGACTTTAATCACAGCAGGCGGAATTATATGATGAGGGCATTAAGAAGCTGGTTTATCGCTATGACAAATATATAATTCTTAATGGCAACTATGTAGAATATAGCTGAAAGTAGTAGCGTTAATTTGGATATAATAAAACCCCTTCATATATTGGTGTATTTTTAATAACCAAATGGAACTTACTTTACGAATCGCCCTGGTATATTTAAAATAATAATCAATCTGTAATATGATTTAAATGATCTTACGTATTGTAGTGGTTTTTTCCCCGAAGATAATTTTAAAATTTAACAATTTAGTTATGTACATTAATTTTTATTGGTCGTCAGATATATTAATATTTTGATATTATTTAATTTTATATTTTGGCGTACATTTATTACCATGACTGTATATTTTGCGTGTGTATGTTTTTGATTAGGGCGTTCCCGGATGTCTATGAGCCTGGATAGTATTTTGAAGTATAATGATATTTTTTATGTTTATCGTGCGCTATGGATATTTCCATTATTGAGAGATAAAACTTTCTTTTATCTTTTATTTGAATAGCTTCGGGTTTTTCTTGGTTCTTTTGTAGTTTGTGTTAATTTAAAGTCATTATTGATTTAATACGAGTTTTCTGATCTCGTATTGTTATTTATTTTAACTCGCTTGCTATCTCTCTAATTATTTTTTGTGTGTGAAAAGTTTCGTGCTTGCAAGTAAGTGTTTTTGCACACTATATTACTGTATATCTTTTTCTATGAATTTTGAATTGTATTTTTATATGAATTAATTTATATTTATTGTTATATTAGTTTGTAGATAGATGGTGATGAAAATATTCAATTTTTTCATAAGGGAGTTTTTATTATCACGTTGTTCTAGAATTTTTAAGTCAAGGTTCGGTGGGAAATTTATGCTCGTGTTATTGCGCATGGGTGAAAGTCATTTCCGTGATAAACAGTTTGATCTGTTTACGTTTTATATTGGGGTTAAAGTAATTAATGAAATTGAAAGTTTTCTAATCAATCTATTAGGTTTAATTTTGCTCGCGTGTCATTAGCGGTTTTCATTGTATGCGTGTAAATTATCATGAAATCTTTTTTCCTCTGTGCTTCTGTATAATGATGCAGTAGTAGTCTTTACATTTGGTAAAGATTTTTTTAATTTTTTTTTAATAAAATTTTATGTGGAATTGTTTGTATTATTATTAATTTGTATTTATTTCCACGTTCCTTTTCGGGAAACCTGGATGAAGAGAAGTCTCATTTAAAAAGAAAAGCTGGCTGAGTTCAAGTTCGGACATATTATGGTGTACAGTGGACTATCTTTCTAATTAATCCCACTATACATAGCAGTATGTTACTCGCGTTAATTTTAGTTAAAACGTTACAATTTTGCCTACGAAATATAAGAAGTTAATTAATTCTATATTATATTTTTAAATTTGCAGCATACCCTTCATAATAAATTAATATTTTCATTTCTAGGGCGAAACTGAAACATCTAATATAATTGGAATGTTTTGTTACTCAAGTGTAACAATTGGTCAAATGGCAGCATACCATTGGCTCGGTAATGAATTTATGTTCAAGGTATATAACGACGTCTTCCAAAAGACAAAAGAAATTAAAATCAACGATTTTTTAGAGTAACAAGATTGCGGAGTCCTGTTACCTATCAAACTGGTATAACGGGAATATAGAATTGCAGCGGATATTAGTTTTAATCATGGAAAGAGCCAAAAAACCTCTAGCTATTGAATTGTATAACCTGGTAATAATTTCATTAGATTCTTTAACAGTAGTGAGTATATTAATATTATTATTATAATTAGAAATGATATTGTTTTTGATGAAAAACTTATTACAGATATTTCGTTGGGCGTATTCAATTTATGCATTAATAAAAGCAAAATATAATTGAAATTCACAAATAAAAAAGTTTTGCAAAAAACGTATTCAACTATTAAAAAATAGGTAAAATATTAAAAAAATAGTTACAAGTAAAAAAATAGAAAATGTGTATATGTATTTAGATAGTCTTTTAAAGGTCCTTCGTTTCTTTGGATTATTACTTGTTAAATAACGATGTAACATATATTTTTTACATTGCAATAATAAACATATGCTTTCTGTTCCTAAGGACAACCGCTTTAGTTATTTACGTTGGTGTAACCACAGATTATACAGATGGATCACTTGGCAATTTTCATGTTTATATTTTATTTTTTGTAGTCCTTGAGCGGAAGAAGTTCAAAGTCCGTGCGCCGTTTTGAAACATGCCCATTTAAGTTTATTAGAGGCTGTTGATGCTCTTGATTGTTTCCATAGAAATATATACTTCATAAGTTTTCATTTCAGTGTGAGTGGTTTTTATTTTTATTATAAATTTCGGTAGTGCATTTGTATTTTTCGTGGACTTTTATAATTACTATTCATTGATTAAATAGTGTAAGTAATGAATAATTGTATACTAGTAAATTTACTACTCTAATAGTTTTTCTTTTGTAATTTTTTTTAAAGATGGCTCCGAAATATTGTTGTGTCCGATTGTCTTCCAATAATATGGAATACAATGCGGGTTACGTTTTTTCTATTTATTATGCCATAAAGAATTTGCATATGATAGATATAGGTATTGTTGGAATATTTAATAGAAAAGGAATTCGTGTATTTCAATCCAGTTTTTATCAAATTACGTATTAATTAGCTAATTGAATGTTTCCTTTTAAATGTACAATATTTTATATATTCAGAGGTCTGGAAATTCTAAAACTATACTTCCTAGAAAGCAAATTTAATCTAAATTCATGTATTTCAAATATGCAATCAAGTGTAATTTTTTAATTCTAAAAATCGTGAATTTGTTTTAAAATTTTCGTTTAAGTGTACAGAATAAATAAAAGTTAATATTTTCATTACTTCTACCATAAAGCCTATGTGCATGTCATATATATTCAAATATAAATTTAAGAATACGTCCTTACGTCGGTTCTGATTCATGTCTTAGTTAGGCTCTGTTCATGTGAGTGGAGGAATTATAGAATCCATGCACGAACTTAAAATCTGGTACAATAACATCAAAGGTGCCGACCACAAGTGACACATCTGTATAATCTGTGGTGTAACCGTAAAACTACCTTGCTCCACCTGCACGGATGAATGCAAACTTAAACATCCTTATAACTAAAATAGTTATTTACGATACAAGTGTTAAAAGTGCGATTTTATTTCACGAGTAAAAGTTTGCGACACGAGCGTTAGCGAGTGTCGCAATTTACGAGTGAAATAAAATAGCATTTTTAACATGTGTATCGTACAATATTTTTTCTACAAACACATTTTTTATTATAAAATATAAAGAAACTCCACTGACCAAATTTGACAGCTCATGAATACGTTTTGACACAACTGGACGCAGCCGTTAAATTACGTCAAATTAAGTCACAATTCATACAAAAGATGAGTTCGTATTTTAATAAAGAAAATGAAGTAATAGCGAGAATAATAATTCTGAAAGTACTGGAACACAGGAAATAAATATCTCGAATTACACAAACTGTACATTTAATATTAATTATCCAAGAAATATGTAATTTTCAATCATTTTGATATATGTTGTCATTTTTGACAAACTGTCATGTCGATTTACTTTTAACACTAGTGTTAGTACTACTTTTAACACGCTACGCTATAATATCGCATTTTTAATTAAAGTTAGCCGTGTCAAAATGATAATTTTAACGGTGTTTGTAGAAAATAGTTATTTACGATACAAGTGTTAAAAGTGCGGTTTTATTTCACGAGTAAATGTTTGCGACTTGAGCGTTAGCGAGTGTCGCAATTTACGAGTGAAATAAAATAGCATTTTTAACACGTGTATCGTACAATATTTTTTCTACAAACACAATTTTTATTATAAAATATAATGAAAATCCACTCACCAAATTTGACAGCTCATGAATACGTTTTGACAAAACTGAACGCGACCGTTAAATTACGTCAAATTAAGTCACAATTCATACAAAAGATGAGTTCGTATTTTAATAAAGAAAATGAAGTAATAGCGAGAATAATAATTCTGAAAGTACTGCAACACAGGAAATAAATATCTCGAATTACACAAACTGTACATTTAATATTAATTATCCAAGAAATATGTAATTTTCAATCATTTTAATATATGTTGTCATTTTTGACAAACTGTCATGGCAATTTACTTTTAACACTAGTGTTAAAAGTAATACTTTTAACCCGCTACGCTATACTATCGCATTTTTAATTCAAGTTAGCCGTGTGAAAATGTCAACTTTTAACGGTGTTTGTAGAAAAAATAACTTTCATATCCTATTTTTATCTTATCAAACCCCACAAAAGATATCCAATCTGTAATAATGGTACAGCTACTTTGTATCGTTGTATATTTTAATTTATTAAACAAAATAGACAAAATGCCAATTATTGCATTATTTATTATACATTAGCTCATACTCGTATGTGTATTACTTATTTTTGATATGTACGGCATTTATATACCGTAGTCGACAAATTTTAATTTCTGTTTGCGTATATAGCGTATGCATGTTATATCCAAAGTTGTCTGCTTTCAAACAGTGGAGAGAGAAGCATGGTAATGGACACACATACACATTTAACATGCCCTATTCCATAACAAACACTTGTCGGGTATACAACACTTACTTATCTACGTGCGTGTATTAATACATAGTCGATTTCAACATGCATGTTTTTACAACTCATAAAAAGACACAAATCATAAAATGATATTACGCCTGTAGACACCTCAATGTACCTTTACATACCCGATATCCACAAAAATTAAATATATGGGCTGGTATTTTAAATAATTCAATTGTCGTTTATTTTTATAGGGACTGCATAATATAAATTCTTAACATTAACACCTGATATGCTTATGATATTATTATCGGAGAAGAGTTGATTTATATTTTTTTTTACATTAGTTAAAATTAATATTTCATTTTATTTATACGCGGAAAATATAAGCTTTGTTGTACATCCTCATAAAAGTAATACGCCACGAAATAAAGATTTTTCTGTAAATATTCACGGCCAATTTTATACGTATTTCTAAGATACGTTCTAGATCCCTCTGAAGCAATAGGCTTACTGACCAGCTATAATCGGACTGAATCTTATCGTAGGTACCCTATTTCATCTACTTGCATACATTCATTGGCAACCTCGCTATATGTCTTTTTTTTACTTTTTCTGAGTCGCGCTCTTTTCCTCTTCTACTTTCGTACCAGAAATTAAAATTTCTCGATTACGGTATGTTCACAACGTGGCCAATAACGTAGCTTTCGATCATTATTTATGTGTGGGAAGGTGCGTTGAATGAGTCCTACATCTATAGTACTGAGTACAAGACCACAATTAGCGGACGAAACAATTTCTGCTAATACACTGAAGATGATATTGAATTTACCACCCCTAGGTATCTATGCCTAAGGAGAAGCTAGGTCAGTAACCTACAGACTAATGCAAGACCAAACCCTTAGAGGTCATGTCTACGACACTCATCATTCTAAATTTCAATTTATTTGATTATATTCAGTGGCAAGCAAGCGATTCTAATAGATATTAATTATAAATAAAAACATTTTGTTCTTACGTGAGGCTAAATTAAAATAATGGAACTAAAGTGGAGGGTTACAATCTTAGTTTTGTATACCGGCGAAGAAAAAAAGGAGTGAAATATACATATGAATAATGCCCTCATACAAAATATCGCTGTCTAATGTTCACGTTGTAACGAGAAAATCATAGTTTTAATGATGAAAGTGGATTCCTTCGTGCGTATAGTGTAGTATATTGTTTTCTTTTCATTTATATCATATGTCTATTACAATGTTACAAGCCCTTTAATCTCTAATTTGCTTTTTTGGCTACTTTGGCTTTTGTTAATTTAATGTATCGAATCCACGGTTGGCTCTTGGTGAAACATAATGAATAATTTACTAAAGAAAACACTCGGTATATTTGTTTCACAAAATATATTTATTAGATCTCTAACATGTGTTTCGACTTTTCAGTCATTATCAAAGAGTTTTTAAACTAAAGTAAAAAGTACACTTCTACCACTATTTATGAGTTTTTAAAAGACTTTATTACGGCATCAATAGTAGGGGTTTTGAAAAAATCCAGCTGTGTATTTGTGACATGTCTATTAAGATTTATGGCTTTTTTAATTTCTAATATCTCGAGGAAGCCGAGCCTTTTTCCTTTATTACAAGTGTGTAAAAGTTTAAAATTACTGGTATTGAACAAATGTGTATTTTCAATGCAATGTTCTGCGAATCCCGTATTCATATTACCATAAAGAATAGAACTTCTATGCTCTTTTATCCGTTCATTTATTAAGCGTCCTGATTGGCCGATGTATATCGAATCACAATCACTGCAACTTAAGTCGTACACACCTGACTTATCGCACAATTCTGTTTTTTCTTTATTATTTACTAAAATATTTCCTAGATTGACTTTATTCACTTGGACGACATTTAACCTTAATTTATTCAGTTTATTAGAAACTTTATTGCTAACCCCAGGTATATAGTTGAGTGTGTGAAATGTTTTATTCGTTTTTGTATATGTGTGCCCGTAGTAAAAATTCTTCGTAAGGATAGTACGTTGTTTTTTGATAATCATTTTATCTATAAATTCTATAAAAAATTTTATTTATTGCTAAAGTTTTAAAAGCCAGAGACCGAACAAATTGAAGGAGAATGTGACTTGACGCCGATAAAATAATGCGTACTTCGTATTAATGAACAAATAAATAATACGTAATTCGTATTAATAAATAAAAGCAAATAAAATAATACGTACTTCGTATTAGTGAACGTAATATACACGTACTGGGTGAAAAGAAAATAAATAAGGTGCTGTTAACTTTTCTATGCTGTCAACCAAGAGTCGGAAACATCAACAACTAGTTAAGAACTGACGTACTACCGAAAGGAGATAACTACAAATATTAAATAATAAAAGGAAAACTACCATAAGAGAGAGCCATCTATCATCAAAATAATTCAGGTCAGACAAATGCCAATAATAAAAACCAATATTTCTTAAATATCACATTAATATGAAAATAAATTGCCAATTCATCAATTAAATCCAAAATTATACTTCTAAATAGAAAGAGTCACTAAATTTCAAACACAATACCTCGTTGATCGAGGATCCACGAATTTAATTCAAAAATACAATTTAGAAAACAAATTTTGCTTAAAAAATGATTAATTAATTCCCTGAGAAGAACGAATCCATGTGCTCACAACCCACAACGAAGAACTAGTCGAGGAATAAAATAGTATATAATATATTTTGTTAGAAATAAAAACATTTATTAAAAGGTATCAAAGTTTTATTTATTTGTAGATTACTATTAAGATATTATATTATTTAAAAGTAATTATAAAAGACGAGGCAGGCCATTCACACATAATAATACAATCGCTTGAAAAGGAACTGTCAATAAGTACACCTGCCATCACTTGAAAACGTAGGTTTTTTGGTTCTGGCAATTTATATCAAACTGAGAAAGAGTCAAAACGCTTTGGTTTGTACAATACTAAATAATAATAGTAATATGTACTCTGATATGTCATATTTGTGTGAAAAATATGTTTTTAATAGCAATACATATCGGCTTGGTAAGAATTTGTAATGAGGACATGTAATGTGAACCTATAATATGCGTAGGCTACGGTGACCCTCGTCTAATTCCCTAGCAACTCTAAATAGTTGATTCTTCGACATCAGTATGACTATTCGTAAGTCTTGTATCGAAATATTTATCCTATCAGCTCACTCAACATCATTATTTAAAAATAGAAAAGAAATATTTTTACTTAAATACAATACTAGTATTCATAAATAGAAAATATTCGCAGATATCTGCGGTATCTTACCGCAGATACACAAACACGAATTAATACATGAATTTCTAAAAATAATTTAAATCTATCATTTCAAAGTAAATAAGTGAATTTTCTAAATGGAAAATACCTAACTAGTGAAAATTATAAATTAAACTAAAGTTGCATCAAAATAATATATTGTGAAGAAGTTTTCTGTCCCGATTCGTTAAAATAGGAACTAACGGTAATTAAAAAATACTATATTAATAATAAATCTCTCTAAATAACACTTCAAAACTAATAAAAGTATTTATTTCTTATTTATAAAATAATATTTATTTATAACTGCTATCAACTTGGCCGCGCCCACTTCTTCACTGAGTGTCCTGAAACCCTTCTGAGTGGTATATATAATCCTGCTTGCGCGTCAAGAATATTTCGGACTCTGTCTGGCGTTGTTCCATGGGGCAGATACAGTTTCGTCCGATAATCTTTGTTTAATCCGTTTCTGATAATGCTAACCACTTCTCTGTAACACAGTGAAGCGAATTTTCTTTTCGATCTATTAACGGCATTTCTAAAAATTGACATATTATTAATATTACCAAGCTTGTCGGAGTACTGTGTTTTCGATTATGGAATTTTCTTATCAAAATGTGCCCAGATATCATTTTCATGGTAACATATTTTTCACCTAAAAGTACTGTGGTTGAAAATTCTACTGGGTTCAGCAGTGGAGCGCAGTCTTTCAAAGTATTCCATTCCTAAGCGTTTAAAAAAACTGGTAGGTTAGAAAGGCTAGTAACGGCTATTGAATGAGCATCCTCGAGTTCGAGCAATTGTTCCATCATAAGCCGCATTAATTCAATCTACTGCTAACGTTTTGTTTTACTTTTACAATGGGAAGTCCTCTTTGCTCTTGGATTGATTTCAAAGTATCAGACGCTAATACACTATGCTTAAAATGGCCTACTTTGCTTTGACACTTTTTAGTTATTCAATGCAAATAATCGCTTCCGCTTCATTTACACTCAAATTTAAAGTGTGAGCTATACAGGAATGGTGATGTTTATGTAAATGTTTAATGATTTATTGCAAGTAGCGCCTATTACTAGTTGCAGCATTCTTTGCATCATTTTGAAATAATTAAAGTTTTTGTGTTTAGTTAGGCATAATAATAAATTGAATCGATTCTGCCTTTACTTGATGTAAATCCATATCAAATAATAAAAACACACACAATGCTGTGTTAGATTTACACTTTATTTAATAATATATAACAGCTGTTTCACCGTACAACGGTTTCTTCAGATATAACAAGAAAATAATAGAACTAACCCCACCATAACAGAGGAAATTTTATTTTTACTTTCAATTTGTGTTGATCAAAATTATTTTTTGTTTAATGATAATATTTACAGTTGTAAAGACGGATTAATAATGGGCAACCCACTTAGCCCGTTATTAGCGGAAATTTTTATAGACAACCTTGAGACAACTATATTTAATAACAGTGCATTAGTTAAGAACATATTATTTTAGCATAGGTACGTAGATGATATCTTAATTTGTTATACAGGCACAGATAGACAACTTAATAAACTTGAAGAATTTATCAACTCAATACATAACAACATTAAGTTCACAATAGAGAAAGAACAGAATAATAGCATTAACTTTTTAGATTTAACGATTAAGCAAAGCAATAACCTACTAAAATTCTCGATATACCGTAAATAATCGCACACAGACATAACAATACATAATAAATCAATGCACCCAATTCAACATAAATTAGCAGCATTCTATAGTATGACTCATAGACTATTAAATATACCCATGTCAATAGAAGACTTTAATTCAGAATACAACATTATAAAACAGATTGCAATCAATAATGGTTATGACCCGAATATAATAGACAAAATAATATCCAAAAAACGAGAAACTAAAGCAATACAAGATATATATCCGATTACTAAAGATCATGACAAGAAATTTAAAATTATTACTTACCTAGGCAGACAAAATAAAATATTAGAAAAATTTTTAAGAAAACAAAATATAAAAATTGCATATAAAACCAACAACCAACCATATTAGTAACTACATCAAAAACAATAAAAGTAAAACAGCACAGCATAATAAGTCAGGTGTGTATAAACTAACTTGTGGCACATGTACTAAAACATATATTGGGCAAACAGGTAGAATGTTCAAAAAACGCATATACGAACATTATTATTCGTTTAGAAATGGGAAAACAGATTCAGCATACTCCAACCATTTAATTGAAGAAAGCCATAGTTTTAATAATAATTTCAAGATCCTACATGAAGATAAGAAAAGTAAGAAACTCGATTTATTAGAAGCAATGGAAATTAATAAACAAAAATGTTCAAATAAATTATTAAATGACAAAACAGAGCTTAATTCCTCCCCTCTGTTGAACTTATTTCCTATTTTTGATTGAAATGTTTTGTTAGTTATGTGTCACTTATAATATAATATATGTTATCTATGTATCCCTTATACTAAAAGAGGCGGGTAAAAATATTTCGGTTTCCAATTTCTGAGAATACCATTAAGTCATAAAATAAAAAATATATACGTTTAAGTAAAATGTTTTACAGTACCGCATGTTATATCTGAAGAAACCGTTGTACGGTGAAACAGCTGTTATATATTATTAAATATTATTAAATAAAGTGTAAATCTAATACAACATTGTGTGTGTTTTTATCATTTTACATAATAATAAGGAAATAATAAGTTGTGATATTTATGCAGGGTGTTCAAAAATTTGTTCGGAAACTTTACCGACTAATGGTTCTAAGATAAAGAACCTACGTCCTAAAATCAGTCATTTCGAGGATATAAACAATTCCAATATTGTTATTGAATAAAGCGGTTTAGTCAGTTCTTTTAATAGGAAAACATACATACAAAAATTAAAAACTCAACAAGCGATGCTTCAATTAAATCTTCGACATAACCACCTTCCGTGTTCAAACATGCTTGACATCTATGCACAAAAGAATCTCGCACTCTTTCGAAGCTTCCTGGAGAGTGGCGAATTTTCTTTCATGCGTTTTGTATTCGTCTCTGAAAATCTTCTATATCATTTACAGGTGTGGAATAAATTAACCACTTTAAGTAACCCCAAGCAAAAAGTCTAACGGATTAAAATCAGGTGATCTAGGTGACCAAACATTTAGACTCCCCCGTCCTATCCATCTAGCATTAAATTAATTATTTAAATTACGCGAAAGGCACCAGACGCGTTATCATGCATAAACCACATCTGTAACCTATCATAAAGGGGTATATCTTCTAATAATATTGGCAAAATATTTCGCAGAAATTTCAGCAGTTAAGCGAATTAGGAAGAACATCTGGTCGTATGAGTCGATCGTTTAGAATACCAAGCCAAACATGAACAGAAAACCTATGCTGACTCCTTGATTCCACAACAGCGTGAGGATTTTCGTCCACCCAAACGTGACTATTATGAAAATTAATAATGCCGTCTTTAGTAAATGCAGTTTCATCGCTGAATAAAACTATAGCAGGAAAGATAGGATTTTCTGCAAAATCATTTCGCAAAACATACTTCGTAATACCTAGTCAGGAGCGGTTAGAGCTTGCACTCATTGAAAGTGATAAGGATACAGTTGAGAAATCCTTTTAACACTAATACCTGGATATATTTCAACCCTTCTTAAAACATCCTCTTCTACTGCAGGAGTACAAACAAATCGAGGTTTACCAGCATCGCGATAATTTAGTTTAAATGAATTCACCTCTGACAGACGTTGATGCACTTTTGAAAAAAAATTATCACTAGGCAAAATACGATTAGGGTAAGCTTCCGCATAAAGGCGACGCGACACCTAGGCATTACCATTAGCAGCACCAAACATAAAGTGAATGTCTGCCATTTCTGCAACCGTGTATCCATTAATATTTAACCTACAGCAAAAGCGAGATGGATATGACATATTATATGACAATAAATAACGTAAAATAAACGCTAGGATACATATTTATTGTACATGGGTAACATAAGCAAAAGTCTAGTTATGTTTTGATGAAATAAATGTAAAATCAATTATAACTTAGAAACGACTGGTTTTAGGATCTAGGTTTATTAAGACCTTTTCTTTATCTTTATGAGAACCATAAGTGGCTAAAATTTCCGAATAACATTTTTTAACATCCTGTATATAATAATATAATAATCCTCATACTGTATTTGATAGGTTCGGCCTGTTGTTGGTTCTACATGTTTGTTGGATTTTTTTTTGGTTTTGTTTGAATTTTTATTTGACATGAATTAAATGTCCGTTTGGATTTGATGTTATATTCGACATGATTTAAATGTCAGTCTTTTTAGCTAACATAGCCAATATAATTACGACTACTTCAAATCAAAACTGACTTTTAATTGGCAACAATAAGCTGAACCTATTAAAGACAGTGATTCTCCCAGCAATGGCCATCCCATATCTAAATAATTTTTGCTCATATGGTATGAGGATTCACCAGGTAAACATAAGTTTGACACAGGAGTTTTCTAAAGATACGTGTTAGTAGCTTTATCATCCTTTTTAAAAGTGTATATCACACATTCGATATGATCAACGGACTAATTCAGGATGTAATGATACGAAAGTATCATTTTTTCAACATTCTACCCATACATACACGAAACAAGTCAATTCTCTTCAGCGTATTTGGAACATCTTTGGTTTCATGGTCGCGAAATGCTCAATTTCAGTATCGAACCATGGTTATACTACGGTAAATGAAATAGATTTTCAACTGAAAATAATTAATATGTTAATATCTAAACCTTTTCTACTTTCTCAAATTATAGCTAAGTTAATATCAGGGATACACTTTAATATACTTTATATTTACCTAAATCACAAAAATTTTATCTTGTAAATTAAATTAGATTTAAATTTTTAATAAAATTGAATCCGTTATTTCAAACATAATATCCTGAAACTTGTTTCGACAAAATAAGAAAATATATAACGCGCAGGCTTGCATAATCATCATGATACCACGACAGCTGAGCAAATAATGGGATTCAAGTAATTTTTTTATAGGATACGCAGCTTAGAGAACGCAGAGGTATGTTCACAAAATAACGGTTTTATTTTGTGAACGTATCTTTCTTCTGTGGGGCGTACCGGTGATTCTGTAGAAAGATGAAACACGTGTATACGCCTCCGGAGAGATACTTTCACAAACATGAACTTTAATATTTTTTTTATAAAAATATGTATGATTTGAATAAATATAGCAATAATTATTAATTACAAATGATAAAAATTAATACATATTATTAGAAAAACCCAAATATGCAAGTGGGAAACCCAAAAATACGCGCATATATATGCAAATCATTTAGTCAAAATATGCACAAAATTATTGAAAATATGCAAATAAAAAGATACTTATAATAATAGTTATTATCGGTATAAAATAAAACAGAATACATTTGTCATTGACGTTTGACGGAACAAAATGTCTTTGCTAGGGGATCATAAAGTGATCGACGCTCAGAGGTTAGAATTATCTGACATTTGATGTAGAACCAAATACAAATCTCCCCACTAATTCTAACCCTGCGCGAACTTACCCCTCCTCGCACCAACTTAATTGGCGTTTGCTATATTTATGTAAATATATGTAGGTACAATAAAACCCATGTTAACGGTTTAAAACGGCCTATTTTGAATTTCCGGAATTTAGGACTGGCAATACTCTTATACCTCAACAAAAGTTTTTTTTTCTTGAGAACTACAAACATATTAAAATAAATTACTTGATAATGGAAGATTTTATAAAATTGTTTATCTTGAACTCTTGAAACGCCTGTCAGAAACCTGTCAGAAGCCTGTCAGAAACGCCTGTCAGAGATCTACATCATTCAAAATTTTCAATTATACGCAATATGCTATTTAACAAATATTAAAAAAATACATATAATATGCAATATACGCAAAATATGTGCTTTGCATATGTGGGTTACCCTACATATTATAACGAGTATACTATATATAGTCATTGGTAAGATTTTTTATTAAGTAATACAAAAATTTTAAATACAAAATTCAAAGTAGAAAACACATTCTATATAAAACGTGTTAAAATATACTATATCATCGCTTGTATTCGTAAGAATTTATGAATGGTTTCTGTTCACTTTTTTCGTATTACACAAAGA
Source organism: Melolontha melolontha (assembly GCA_935421215.2). Lineage (NCBI taxonomy): Eukaryota > Metazoa > Arthropoda > Insecta > Coleoptera > Scarabaeidae > Melolontha > Melolontha melolontha. The sequence continues at coordinate 81,790,457 of OW285236.1, read as the reverse complement.
CGATTCTTTTCACATTAGTGGCATTTACATACTGCTGTGTATAGTGGGTTTAATAGAAAGATAGTCCACTATTCACCACAACATGTCCGAACTCGAACTCAGTCAGCTATTCTTATTATATGAGACTCCTCTTCATCCAGGGTTTCCCGTAAAGGAACGTGGAAATTAATACGAATTAGTAATAATGCACACAAGTCTACTTTAAATTTTATTTAAAAAAAAATAAAAAAAAAACTTTACCAAATGTAAAGTCAGCTAATGCATCATTATACAGAACCCCAGAGGAAAAAGATTGTATGATAATTAACACGCATACAATAAAAACCTATTATTGAAACGCGAGTAAAATTAATCCTAATAGATTGATTAGAAAACTTTCAATTTCATTAATTACTTTAACCCCAAATCACAACGTAAACAGATCCAACTGTCAAACGAGTAAATAACTTTCACTTATGCGCAATAGCACGAGTATAAATTTCATTCCAAACCTTGACTTCAAAATTCTAGAACAACGTGACAATAAGAAAAAACTCCCTTATAAAAATGATAGTTTTCTTTACCATCTATCTATTAAACTAAAATAGATACAAATCAATAGATATAAGTTAAATCAGTTAACAATACAATTTACATATCATAGAAAAATATAATTATCTGGTGTGGAAAAATACTTACATGTGCACACGATTTTTCACACACAAAAAAAAAACTAATTAGAGAGATTGCAAGTGAGGTATAAATATATCAAAATACGAGAAAAGCAAACTCGTATAAAATACGGTAATGACTTACTAAAGCACATAACACTAAAAACCCAGTAAACCCGAAATTACTTTTAAATAAAAGATAAAAAAGAAGTTTTTATCTCCACACAACTCTCTCACTTGAATGCAAATCAATCTCTGCCGGAAATATTGACCGCACATGAAAGGTACAAATAAATCAAAAATGCAGTGCAGATCGAACAACTGCCCGGACACTGCCCAAGTCAAAAACCTAAATCTAAAGATATCACGAGTACATCATAGGCAACAAAATTGGTCCAGCAATAAAATTAAATAATTTTCAAAATATATCTATACACAGCGTGAGTTTTTTTGAATGTTTAGCATTGGGATCTCGGAAACTACTGGAGATAGAAAAACGCTTAAATGGGGAAAGATGCGCAGTTATACGAGTTTGATTTAAAACTGCTTTTGTTTCTCCGATAACTTTCATGGTTTATCAGATATTCAAAGAAAAATAAATTTTACGATTTTCTTTAAACATGCTTAGCATCGTTAATAGGAATTTTAGAGAAAAAGTGTTCAGACAAAAGTTTTAGATAATTTTACGCCAAATAAAACTGTATAGCTAATATTTTTTTTTCGTTCACCATTATCGAGTTATGATACAAACTTGTGTTTTTTTTAATGGAAACCATAGTTGGTTTTGACATCATTAAAAAGCTTATTTTTTGCTGATTACAATGATATAAGGTTTGATATGGTTATTTTAAAAAATAAAGAGGATATAGACATTTCTATGATTGTTCACTTTATAAGATAAAAACTTTAAAAAAAAAATGTTTGGTGTTTTGTAATTCAAAAAACAAAAAATCTGAGTTACAATAGTGTTCGTTGGAGCAGTCGAGATAAATATAGTAACATTGCTTTCACGTTGAGTCACAGAAGTGAGAGCTGTTAATTTTTACTTTTAAGTCAAGTTAATTGTCAAACATTGACAATTAACTATTAATTAATTTAATTGTAACTTAACTATAAGCGGTGCAAACGGCCGTTAATCATAAGTTTGCATTGGCTATGGAATTTTCTAACGTAGAAAAGCGTGATATGGTTGAATGTTACATTCATTGCCAGAAAAATTCTACTAGAGCTGCTGAAGTTTATTTTGAAAATTATTTTGATCGACGTCAACCGTCGCTACCTACTTTTAAGAGATTATGGGATAATTTAGCAGATTATGGTTCGTTCGTTAAACCAAAATCAAAAAAAGGGATAGATGAAGATAGAGAAATAAACATATTAGCAAGTGTCGCTCAGAATCCATCTACATCGACCCGACAAATTTCAACAGAAATGGGCTCCTCTCAACGCACTATTGTCAGAGTGTTGAAGAAGCATAAATTTCGTCCCTATAAATTATCAATATCACAAACTTTACATGAAGGTGATAACATCAGACGAATAGCTTTTTGTAGATGGTTTAAAGATCAGTGTCAAAACGATCCACACTTTTCAATGAAAATATTATGGATTGATGAATCTCGTTTCACAAATTGTGGAATGTTTAATAGGCACAATGAGCACATATGATCTCAAACAAATCCACTTCACGTTGAACATAGGAGACCACAAATTAAATTTGGGTTTAATGTTTGGTGTGATGTTATAGGATCAACTGTTCTTTCTCCTTTTATTTTTGATGGATCACTAACTGGCATTCGTTATCTTAATTTTTTACAACAAGATTTCGAGGAAATGTTAGATAATTTAAATTTAAGAACCCGAGCAATGCTGCAATGGTTTCAACATGACGAAGCGCCTCAGCACAATCAACTGAATGTTAGAAATTATTTAAATTTGAACTTCCCTAATCAATGGATAGGACGAAATGCACCCATTGAATGGCCGGCTAGATCCCCTGACTTATCAGTTTTGGATTTTTTCTTGTGGGGTGTACTAAAGGACACAGTATACAAAAGAACATATGAAACAATCGACGATTTAAGAGAAGCTGTCTTAGTTGCTTTTAATAACATCGATAAGCTAAAGTCCGCAATGCTACAAATTCTGTTATGAAGAGATCCAATTTGTGTATTAATAATAATGGAGGTATCTTTGAACATTAATAATGTTGTGTGACCTTAATAAAAGTTCTTATAGTTTTCATTTTATTACTACATAAGATTTCAAAATAAGTTTTCGTTTGGTTTGTATTTTATCAGTTCGAAATTCAATTGTTTTCCATAAAAACCATAAAAATGTCTATATCCTCTTTATTTTTTTAAATAACCATATCAAACCTTATATCATTGTAATCAGCAAAAAATAGGCTTTTTAATGATATCAAAACCAACTATAGTTTCCATTTAAAAAAACACAAGTTTGTGTCATAACTCGATAATGTTGAACGAAAAAAAAAAATTAGCTACACAGTTTTATTTGGCGTAAAATTATCTAAAAGTTTTGTCTGAACACTTTTTCTCTTAAATTACTATTAACGATGCTAAGCATGTTTAAAGAAAATCGTAAAATTTTGTTTTCTTTGTATATCTAATAAGCCATGAAAGTTATCGGAGAAACAAAAGCAGTTTTAAATCAAACTCGTAAAACTGCGCATCTTTCCCCATTTAAGCGTTTTTCTATCTCCAGTAGTTTCTGAGATCCCAATGTTAAACATTCAAAAAAACTCAGCCTGTATATGGTGACCTACAAAAATAAATGTACCTACATAAATAAATTATAAATTTTAAAATTGTCTTCGGGGAAAAATCCATTACAATACGTATTTGAAAGCGAGAATGTTCAGCTCCGCCTTAAAAGGTAAGATAATTCTGGCGCGGCTCCGAGGCCTACGAGAAAGACAGGCCTAGGCGCGTATTCGAGAAACAGTGGTCACGTGACCATCTTAGTCCCATAACTTCACCGCGCTAGATTTGAATGTACTATATGTGTAAACGTTTGGTGTAATAAATCGATTTCTACAATATGAAACAAACATGTAAATAAATAATTTACATATCTGTAACTATGCACATGGACAATACACCTCGTATTTTCGGCATTTACTTCTGCTTAATACATATGTTTCTGCCATCTAGGCGTCCTCAGTTAAGCTAGTGAAGCAATGTATACAAATTAATACAAACCTGTTATAAACAACTGGTTTGTATCTGTATTTAAATTTACTGAAATAGCCCGCAGAAACATATGTATTAAGCAGAAGTAAATGCCGAAAATACGAGGTGTATTGTCCATGTGCATAGTTACAGATATGTAAATTATTTATTTACATGTTTGTTTCATATTGTACAAACGCTTTATACGTGCTTAACGTATTGTCATACTTAAACAAAACCTTTTTGTAAATCGATTTCTGTTTTAAATTTTTCTTATTTAATTACTTAGTACGAAATATAGCATAAAACAGCAAAGTATTTATGTAGATAATAGTGTTTTTTATGAACATTGAACAAGAAAGTATCAAGATATTTTACTGCAATGAATGGTTTGGTCTTAATAAAATTAATCTTAAATCTTAAAATTAAAATTAATCTTAAATCTTTGGTCTTAATAAAATTATCACATAGTCATTGTAAATAATTTTTAATGTATAAATAATTACAAACAACAATATAATATATATAAATTAACGAAAAATAGTCATAAGATTTATAATTATAAAAGTAAAGGTATATAAGGAAATATAAATAGCTCATTGTCTTATACTAAATATATTTTAAGCTTTCAATTTTTTTATTTTTCTTTCTGAATCTTGCTTTGATTCTGTTACAATCGGTGTGTGTCTTAACTAAATTGTTCAATAAAATCCTACAAGCAGTAAAGTTAATATTATGCAATATATTTTCAAGACTTTCTTTAGAATTATATTGTTTGGATAAATCCGTTAAATACAAATTTGAGTCTTGTAAATATCTATCAAGAATTACTAAACTTAATTTATGTAATATTGAAAGTTGATTTGTTGTGCTTAAAAATAAATCATGAAAGGTTTTACAAATTTCTTGTAAGGTATGCCATGCAATAGATACAGATATTAATGCACATTCAGTAGGCAAAATTAATTTACCTTTATCCATTTCTGAAATAAAATTACAGAAGTCATTTGGTACTTGTACTTCAACTTCCTTATCTGATTGTACCCAATTAGTACAAACATTGCATTTTTTTATGCGTAATTATTTTCTTACGGCATAACCAGCGATATATGCTAAAATTGACAGTTTATCAACAGAAATATTTTTCAAAGAAAAATCGTTGCTTACAACTGCGTAAAATGGGTCAATGTTAATAACATTTTCATTAGATTCTTTACTACAAGGAAGTATAGTTTTGAGAGAAATTTCTCTATTTGCAGAAGAAAAGAGAACTGCATCTCTAAATCTGATTTTCCTTTCGCTCTCTAAAAGTTGTATAAAACTGATATAATAATTAGCGCCACTTAATTGACGTAATAACCAAATCTACCTTCCAATACATCATTTTCAAATTTACTTAATAGCAGATAATCCAGTCGGTATGTATCAAACATATACGGTATTAGAAGGAAGAAAGCATCTATGGTATTTATAAGAGACTGAAATGTTTGGATTGATAATGACTGAGATATAGGCACAGACATTCTCCAGTTTTTTAACCAAAGGGACATTTTACGAAGTAAATCAATCTGTAACACGCTGTCACGTCTTATTGGTTCTCTATATTTATCATTAAACCGTCTTCCTTCAAAAGCACTTTTTATATTAACGATTTTCCACCACGTAGAAATAATATATAAAAACATACAAATACCTTCAGTCGTAATTAATACCGAAATACTTTTTGCAGCACATTTCAGTGCAGCTATGTTTTTCTAGTCAAAACTTTTAAAGCTAAATTTACATTTTGTTTTTGAATATTTGAGGGGTACAAAACTTTATATGATAGGGAGTGACCAAATTTTATAAGAGAATTTTTTTCTGCTTCATATAACGTCTCTAAATGTTTAAACTGTGCTGTATTTATGCTACTATTAGCAGGATTATCAAAATGTGGAAATTTCAAGACACAGTTATCAGTCCTTTTACTTATCCAGTTGTTGCGTATACATTTAATAATATGAACAAAATAAAAAATAAAAAATAGCTGCCTTGAGTTATCAATAGGATGAGGTATTGACGGTTGCAAAATATTTTTCTCTGTAAAAAGTTCAAACGCTTTCCGATTCACATTATTGTTATCAGATATTAAAGCTACCACTTTAAAGCCGAGATTTTATATTTCTGTTAAAACTTTAATGATCAGAGTTTTTAATTGTACGGCTGTTAAATTATGTACGGGTATTAAAGCAACAACATCTTTATACTTTGAAGTTATGCTCGATATCATAAAAACCTGAATAGTTTTAGCTATTTTTGAAGGATCTGTTTCACTTATACCAAAAATTGTGTCACCTTTAAAATTTAACTCTGCATTGACATATATTTCATCCAGATGTAAATTTACAATAAATTCATGGTCTTTCAAAAAACTTACTTTATTTTTAAGTATTCAATGCTTCCTTCAAGACTAGCATCTCCTAGGGAAAATTTGCAAATTAACTTCCTTATATTTCTAGGATGTGGCAAATATAGATATTTAGTTTTATACAAATAAAAATTTGTTGCACTTGACTGAACAAATAACGTTGATGCAAAAAGTAGTATGTTCGCACTATACCTTCTTGTGTTGGATGGCTGCCTGCATAAGGTTATTTGCTCCACTATAAAAGAAAGTTGCACAGCTTCTTCATGATTTTCACTAATTTCAGATAACATAGTATTAATTTTATCGAATGAATTTTTTTCAATTAGATCACTAACACTACACTTCACAAAATCAAGAATGTCTCCTAAAATATTAATGGAATTTAAAACATGCATGTTCCGGGGTATATTTTTAAAAGATAATTTCTCGCCTTTTATGCAGAATTCATAATTTAAGTTTTGTTGAACCACTACCGAATATAGAACACTTTGGACATCTTCGGTCACATCAATGTAGCACAAATACACCTTTTCATTTCATTTAATTAAAATCCATTCATTTGAGATATTCTTAGAATTATAATAATACGTTATAATATCTTCTATTGTGTGAATTTCTCTCGCTTGTTGATATTTCTGTAAAGACTCAAGACTGTCTTTTACAGCGGTTTCCATATTTTCCTCTTCTACATTACATAACCTTCTTGAAGTAGAAGGAGCTGTACTTAAATAGTGCGGCAGGTTTGGAAATATTGAAGGTACTACATTGTTTTTCAATTTAGGTATTTTTCTTGGATATTCCTTACGTTCTCCACCAACAATACACACATCTGTTCTAATAATGTCACATTCTGCAAAATGTTTGTTTGCAGATTTTTTACGGGAGTAAAATCAGTTGGTATTTTTCTTAGCCAGGTTTTTCTCAAAACTTCATCTTTAGGAAGTGCAAATATTGTGACATACTCTGTTTCATTTCTGTAATTTGATCCACATCCTATTACACTGCAATATCTAGGAATGATCTGAAACCAAACAATGTAAAATTAATAATAAGTAGGCATTTTAAAAACACAGAAGTGGATGCAAATAAATAATATTACTTACTATATAATACTATATTTATATATATAAATATATAAATAACCTGTAAACTTAATAAAAGAATTTGTAGCACATGCAAAACTATATAAACATAACCGCACTGAACTGCACTGAATCACACAACAATTCGTAGGTAAGGAATTATAGGACTAAGATGGTCACGTGATTTTTGTGCGCCTAGGCCTGTATTTCTCGTAGGCCTCGGCGCGGCTCGTGATGACGTATTTGGGAGTGCATGTACAATGATGCGAGTGCCTCGTGTGTTTTCGGTGTTTACTAAGAAAACGCTACAGTTGGTACACGAGAATACACGAAGCACTCGCATCATTGTTCATGCACTCCCAAATACGTCATAACGAGCCGCGCCTCGACTAAGATTGATATTTTTAACAGTGATTAGTGGTAAATATTCATTTGTAAACAAACTGTACACAAAATGCACATTTTCAATTATTTGATGACTTCAGTTTGTTTTTTCTTTTAAATAAACTTCGTATATATTTTACACCACTATAAGTGTTTTTTGAAAAGAAAAAACACTACGTTTAAATTCGAAACCTAGCAAGTTAAACCAAATATTTTGGTATAAATTTTAATTAGTGAAATATACAGGGTTAGGCAAATGTATGGATCCATTCGAATATCATTGATACGGCTACTTCGATTTTGATAAAATTTTCCACATTTAAGTTAATACAAATAGGAAATTCAAAGAGCATATATTTATTTTTAAATCAGACTTCCGGCTTAGCCAGAAATTATGTTAATTTTGTAATTTTAAATGAAACATTGTACATTTTTACGAATTTCAATGGAGCTGCTAGGAGCTGGGAGTTCAACAATAATAAAGTTTGGCATCCTTTTGTTCAACAATGACAGAGATATTTAATTAAATCTAGTAATGCAAATTTTATTGAGAATAAGAAAAATGAACACAAAAAATATAAGCAAAAAAAATATCGATTAAGAAAATGTTCGAAATGATGACCGTTCACTTCTTGGCAATATGCAAGTCTGTGAACAAATTCTTGAATGGTATTTGCCAAAGCCTCCTCCCGAATTAATTGCACTTCCTTAATTATTCGCTGCTGCTCCGAAAGGAAAAAATCTAGGGGACTTAAATCTAGAGAGCGTGCGGGCCACTCACCGGATCCTCTACGACAAATCCACCGAGTTGGGAATATTTTGTTTAAAAAACTTCTAACATTAAGAGCGTAGTGAGGGGGTTCTCTATCTTGTTGGAACTAAACACTTACAGGTAATTCCGCATCTTCCTCAATATTAGGAACAACCTGGTCACGTAAAAGATCGAAATATCTCTGTTCAGTCAGTGTACCATGAACAATAATTCGGTTTCTGAAAATACCAATCCATACGTTTAATTTCTGTGATTGTTGTGTATGCGTCTCTAGCATCCAGTAAGGGTTATCTACTGATCAATATCGACGATTATGGGAATTAACGGTAACATTCAAACGTAAACATCATTCCTTCGCATAATTCAATTCTACCATTATTACTGCGGTTTTAAGATAGAGTTAATCAATAACATGTTAGCTAAACTACAGCAGTCAAAAACCCGATCCCTATTTTATTCCTGCGCAATAGACAATAGAAAATATAATTATAATTCTATTACTTACATAGGTAAAATTTCAAAAAATATAGAACATAATCAAAACAAGTGAGAACGAGACTATTTCGTTTAAAACAAACAATTCCTGACAAAAGGCAATAATAAACAATAAAGATTAAACGGACAGTAGATCAAACTCAGGGATGTAGAAGTTGACATGTGAAGACTGCAAAAAATTGTATATAGGTCAGACAGGAAGAACCTTCCAAACTAGAATGGCAGAACACGACAGAAGCTACAGGGATAGGAAGATAGATTCAACTTTTGCTAATCATTAGAGTTACGTTAGAGAACTCTGTTAAAAGAAATAAACTCTCCGAAGTGCAGCTCGGACTTATTGTGGTGCATTGTGGACTATCTTCAACGAGATCTAAAAATACACAGCAATATGTAATGTGTGTCTGCAATGCAATATATTTATTCTATTTTGCGTTCGAAATGAACTCATTATGAAACCCAAAACAGTATCGAAATGAGCTTCATTTCGATACGCTTTTTTTCATTTTTCAATGTTGGCGTTGTTCGAATACAGAAATAAATATCATTGCTGTCATTTGATTTTAAGAATTTATGTACATTTGACAGATATGATATATGTCCGTATTTTACACAAACAACGTATGTTGTATACAATTGACAACAACATATATATGTTTCTATGTCACTCATGTTTATATTTTTAAATGAAATATCAAGTAATGTTAACGAAAATTAATAAATAATATGTAATATAATATACTTTGCGGATAGCAAGATTTAAATTTGAAAATGTCAAGTATCAATGTGACCAACTGCATGCTTTATATAAAAATTAAACTCTAAACTTTCAAATTAAATAATTCCAATTTAAGCAATTTATTAATGTAAAAAACGCAAAATAGAAAAAATAGTATAAACTCGTTTCATAAGGCCTTTTGCCGCACTCGCTCTTTAGAAAACTCGCCGCTATCGCGGCTCGTTTTCTAAACTGATCTCGTGCGGCAAAATGGTGCCTTATGAAACTGGTTTTTTAATATACTATTTTGAAACTAAACAAATGAAGTTTAAACATCTATTTCCTACGACGATTACACAGGCCTGCATTTTTCAACTCTTTGAATGTTGATTTAAAAATTTTAACTGTTTTCTAGTAATTGGGTAGCGCTGAATTCAAATCTGCTTTTACTTTTTTTGTATCACGTAAGGTTATTTTTCAAACCACTAAAATAAAAATATATAGAAAAAACACGATTTATTCATTTATAAGCTAGTTTTATATTATATTTAAAAAAATACAAAAATATACACATTGAAACTATTAGAAATAGTTATTTATTCTTTATGCTTCTTAAAAGAACGTTTTCGTTTTTCAGAAAAGCTTCGTTTGGTTGTTTTTCTGTCATATTCAGCTAAAGGAAGATCTGAAGGTAGTTTCTGGGGCAAGCAAATTTTTCTGTTTCAACCTAGACCCCAGTACTTCAGAAACATCTTTTGAAAGTCCCAATCATTACTTACTTACTCAACCATTCAGTTCGGCTTGTGAAAATAGCTGAGGTTGGTTTTGACCTGAGGTTGATGGTTCAAAATCACTATCCATCTGTACGGAGCCGGAAGTTGAAGAGGTTTCAATATCTTCTTGAAGTACTTTGGGGGGTATAGGTATAGGTACATGATCACTGTGAGGAACTGTTCTGATAGCTGATTTAATATTGTTTGGGTACAAAATATGTTTCAAAGTTTTTCTATTATGCCCCTTAATATCACAAAGACAAAAGTAGCAATCTTGATGATGATTTTTCGGTTCTCTCCAAACCATCGGTATTCCAAAAGGAAGGCATTTTTCCTTTGGTCCAATGTCTTAAACCTTCTTCACATACCTTACAAACAACGTGCGGTGCCCAATCTTTATCTTGATCTCCTAATTTGATTTTGAAATAAGCATAATATCCATTTTTCACAAATTCACCAATTGGTCTCTTAAACTTTTTCAAGACGAAATATCCACAAATATAACAGAAATCATCTGGTTTGTTTTTGCAACACCGGCTAGACATATTTTTAAGCAATGTTTATTTATCAAATACCACGCACAACACTAAAGACAAATTAATTTTACTTGTTTACTGATCGACACTAAGAGCTATAATGAAGTAAATGAAATTAAAATATACATTTTGTTTGGAGTGATAAACTTGAAATCCTTCTTCGCAGTACTAATAAAGTGAAAGCATAATAAATAGGATTTAGCAGGTAAAAATTCCCGGAAATCTTGTCCAAAATTAATACATGTTATAAAAGATTTACATCAGGTAATGAGAGCCTATTTAACAAATTTCTTTAAAACCACAACAGAAAATCATTTTTGGGTTAATACCTAGAATTTGAAGTAGTACATTCATTTTAAAATGTATTAAAATGCCTATTTTAAGATTTTTTTAGTATTTTTTTCTTTTTCTTTTGTGCAAAAAAAAAATCTTTGGGTGGTAGAGACCAACTGTATTTTAATTAGTTATTGCTATATAAAATCTGAGCTTAACAAACAAAAATCACGTCATCACAAATTTTATGCAGGCCTGTGTTATTAACATAAACATGGTTTTAAAATATTAGTTTTAATTAAATATATGTCGTTGTTGAGCGAAAGGGTGTCAAACTTTATTATTGCTAAATTTCCAGAACAAAGCTCTATTGAAATTCCGAAAAATATACAGGATGTTTCATTTAAAATAAAAGTTAACATAATTTCCGGTTAAAGCGGAAGTCTGATTCTGATATAGATATACTCATCGAATCCCCGATTTGCATTTAATCAATTATGAAAAGTCCTATTAAAATCTAAGTAGCCATATCAAATATATTCTAATTGGTCCATGCATTTGTCTAAATCCGTATACTGAAGAACATTTTCTTTTAATTTAGAAGGCATTTCTGGCCCACGAAGCGTTTTTTGGTACGAAAAAAATTATTTTGAGCATTCACTAAAGTGGGCAACAGTTTCGAATGTTTGAAATTTGTCTTATTAATAATAATAATATTCTACTCCTATTTAATATACAGTGTGGTCATAAAGTTTGGAACCAAGCTTATAACCGCATTATTTTACATTTTTAGGAAAAACGCTCGGACAGGGAAATTTTCTTTTTTAAAACGCCATCTTTTGACATACAATTTTTTTTTTGACGTCATTGGTTTTCGAGTGATGACGTTATCAACACTTTCTTTAAATGGCAACCATATTATTTTTTTCTCGTTTTTGGTAGATCTTTATATCCACCAAATAGTGATATAAAACAATTGGTATGTTGCATCACAATTTTTTTGAAAAAATTATATAAATTTAGAAAAAAATACGAAAATTTTATTTTTGTACAAAATTAAAATTAAATTAAAAAAAATAATTCTGAACTTAAATTTATTGTAACAGTTAACGTAAATTTTCAAAATGGACCCCACCAACCAACTGACACTGTCCCAGCCGAGTGTAAACACTTCGTATACTCGCGTCAATTATGTCTGGGGATATTTGTGTAAGTTCTACGCGAATTCGTTCTTTTAAATCTTCTAAATTGTTCGGTTTGTTAAAATACACTTTCGATTTCAAATAACCCCACAAAAAAAGTCTAACGGAGTCAGGTCAGGAGAACGAGGTGGCCATTCTATGGCGCCTCTCCGTCCAATCCATTTATAGGGAAATATTTCGTCAAGATAGTGGCGAACCTCTACACCATAATGGGGAGGCGCCCCATCTTGTTGAATCCAAATATTTGGAGGGGGTACATCACCATCCTCGTGATTTGAGAAAATAACAGCGAGCGCTGGAACCAGTTCAAATCTTAAAAATTCTAAATATTGCACAGCAGTCAAATTTCCTTCAAAAAAATATGGTCCTAAAATGCGTCGTCCAATCATTCCAACCCATATGTTAACTTTTCCCCTGCGCTGAGTATGACACGCTTGAGTCCAATGCGGATTGTTCTGCGACCAATATCTGCAATTATGGCGGTGAACAGATCCATTTAGGCAGAACGTAGCTACATCTGAGAAGACGATGTTTTCCAAGAAATTTGGATTTTGGTCACAACGTAACATTACGTCTTCACAGAACTGCAGTCGACGATCTTCGTCGTCCTCATGTAATTCCTGTACAAGTTAAACTTTGTAAGGACGATAGTGTTCTTTTTTAAATAAGTTGACGACAAATGAGTGAGCCACCTGATTGGCTAACGCAAGTTGTCTGGTGGAAACATGATGCCTTTCTTCTGCTTCTAGAAGCACATTTAATTTCACATCTTCTCCTACTTGAGGTCTACCTTGCCGTGGTCGATCTTTTACGGATCCAGTTTCGGTAAACTTTCCAACTAGTTTTGTCACCGTAGATGACCGTAATTGGAGGTCTATCAGAGTGTTCATGGTTAAACAAATCGCATGCTTCTGCATGCGTTCTTTGTCTGTCCCCATACCCAACCATAATTAAAATTTCGATCCTTTCTCGCTCAGATAAATGTGCCATTTTTTATATTATCGAAAATGAACAATTTTTACGCAATATCTCAAAAATTTAACGTCAAAAATAGAAGTAAATAATTCAACAATGTTGTCGCCATAGAAACAATTTCAAACTAAAATTTTTGTACATAAATTGTATAAAAAGAAGCAAGAATGTCATAAAGAAATATCTTGCAAAAAAGTGCGTGTTTTTGTTTTTGTAAATTTTTTGCATAGTAACATGAGTACATGTGCTTTTGACGATCCGGTTTGTTCAAGAAGAATATTTAAGTCCTCACACAAGACAGAAGTGTGAAAAAAACTTACTTACATATTTCAGTAAATTTTGTAAGCTTAATTAGTTTTTGAAATCTTCAATTTTTGGGCGATAATTTTAATTAAGAAATAGTCTGCCACATCATGTCAATTTTTTAAATAAATTAAACTTCTTTGGCCCTTTTTTGTGAAACTATTTAATGTTAAATAAGATTTTTTAATAAGTGATTGGCCGATTGGAAAGACGAGTTTCTTTTGACCTGGAGCGAATAACGCAGATTACTATTGATCGCAAAGCATTTACACTCGGCTGGGACAGTGTCAGTTGGTTGGTGGGGTCCATTTTGAAAATTTACGTTAACTGTTACAATAAATTTAAGTTCAGATTTTTTTTAATTTAATTTTAATTTTGTAAAAAAATAAAATTTTCGTATTTTTTTCTAAATTTATATCATTTTTTCAAAAAAATTGTGATGCAACATAGTAATTGTTTTATATCACTATTTGGTGGATATAAAGATCTACCAAAAACGAGAAAAAAATAATATGGTTGCCATTTAAAGAAAGTGTTGATAACGTCATCACTCGAAAACCAATGACGTCATAGAAAAAAATTGTATGTCAAAAGATGGCGTTTTAAAAAAGAAAATTTACCTGTCCGAGCGTTTTTCCAAAAAATGTAAAATAATGCGGTTATAAGCTTGGTTCCAAACTTTCACACTGTATAATCGGAATCTATTGCATTATTAAAACTGAAAGTAATTTTTATTTAAACAATTATCATTTGTAATATACCTATTTATGAAATTAATTAGTAACTATTGAAATACAATTGCGGGAATTAAGCTCTTATATTTATTCATTACCAAAATAATAATCGCGTAAATTAAAGATAGGCGTACAAAAAGAAGTTAAATGAGATTGACTACGCCACGCACGAATATTGCATATACATATAGAACAACAGTTCACAATGGAATGTGATTGAGTAAACAAGTAAACTACTAAATGCAATGAGTAAAATAAATTGTATGGAAACTGTAATAATATCAAGTAGATTTTTGTCGTTTTGCGGACAGCTATATACACGAAAATTGACAAAAAAGATATTAATAAAAATTGTATCAAATATTATTATTAACAGTTGCATTCTCTTTTTAGTTATTTTGAATTTATATAAAGGTATTAAATTAGGCGACTCCAAGTTAGTGAACTGGATGACTTGCGTATTGCTTCCAATTACAAACTACTCCTTTAAAGGGTATACACTTCTGATTCATAAAAACTGTTTAGTTGCGATTTTGGAAAATCTACAGTCCGATGTCTTCAATTCACATAGTGTGGAATTGAATAGATATGTTCAAATAGTACACAAAATTTCAATGATTATAATGAGATACATATTTCTTGCTACGTTTGTATTTCTAGTCATTTTCTGTATTTTGCCTTTTGTAATGGATATCAGAATGGTGATTCCACCTCCGTTTGAAATGGGTCGATTCGATATTTCATACAAAATAGTTATACTTATTTCAATGATGTACATGGGTGCAAATTCTGGTTGCTTTGATGTATTCTATGTATCTTTAATGGGTATAGGTATTGCACAACTTAATATATTAGAAGCTCAGTTATCGAACGTGTTTCAAGCCCTGAAACTTACACGGGAAGGAAAGAAAAACAGGGAAAATATAAACCAAGTAGTAAAGGAAAAACTAAGAAAATGTGTTATTTTACATGAGACAATAATTCGGTAAGTAATTAGTAATTATTGTATAATTTATACATAGTAATATAAACAAAATTAGTGAAAGCAAAATTCTGTAATATTTAATTAAAACGATTTTGAATGTGAATATTTGCGATAATGATCAAACTGGCTTAGCAAGTAATAGAGAAAAGTCAAGTTACTTTCAAAGATAGCATGAGATTTTGTGATTACCACAGAGCGGACTGAAGCGATTGAATTACCAATTGCCTCGATAAAACGTCTCAGGTCTCAGGTATTGTATGCATGTTATAACAGCCCCACTATTTGTTGCTCGAGTAGGTGTTTATTTCCGTCATTATGAATAGCACATTGTGTGTATTCCCTTATAAATTCAATTCAACAGCGGCGCGTAAAACGAAATATACATTTATATATTATTTCGTTAGACTTCGTTGAATTAATCGTTTAAAAAATTATATCCCCTAATTTCCAAAGTGTATTCTCGTGTTTACATGGTGTTATAACGAGCGTTCAACTAAATTTTACCTCGAAGTTGCCCATGGAAATTATACGTATATCTTAGCTTTTTACTTAAGTTCTTAATATGAATTTTGTTGGTTATGAACTATTTGAATGACATGATAAATGTCAAAATAATAAAATTAAAATATTTAACTAAATGAGATACGTTTATTTGCAACAAACAAGTAACATTTTATAAAAATTGTTTGAAAGTGGCCACCACCTAGTTCGAGACATTTCTAACATCTTCTTCTAATGAAGGAGAAAACGTTTTGTAGTAGCATATCGTCAATTTCGTTAATTATTTCAGCAATTCTGATCTGAAGGTCTGCAAGATCAGGTATCTGTACCCAAAAAATTGAGTTCTTTAAAAAGGCCACAGAAAAAAATCACAGGGGTTAACATCACAAGATCTTGTTGGAAATTCATGTTCGATGTTTAAACTTATCAACCGATTTTGATAAATTTCCGTATCATATTAATTGTTTCACAAGCTGTGTGCACTCTAGCTCCGTATTGTTGAAAGTAACCCTGATTTATTTCTTCTTCATTAAGCTGTTCAATAAATGTCATAATAATTTCTTGTCGATACCTTTCTCCTTTAAAGAAAATACGGCCAATAGTGCCATTGTCCGTTAATATTACGTCCGTTCAAAAAATAAGATTCAACCATGAATGATTTGTGTTGAACAGTGAAAACCATTTTAAATCAATTTTAAATTACAAAGCAATTTCAAAAAGCTCCAACTAAGTATACATCAGAATAAATAGTCTGTCAAATTGACAACTGATGCAAATGTAAATAGTACAAGTTACGACAAACATTTTTATTGTCATGGACTACCAGAGGTAAAATTTATTTGAACGCTTTTTACATGCATGTACATGTATGTATTTATTGTTTTTGGGATAGTATATTTTCTATTCTCTTCTATAAGGGAGTGTTTCTGGTTTCCTTTATTTTAGTGTTATTTGGTTCCAACGTTTAATATTTTAAAAAATCCGTTTTATATTGTTATACATATTGTATATTTATCTTATAATTTTTTATAAATATGAAGTTTAATTTACTACCTTATTTTTGGAGTTTTTTTTTAGTCAATTTCTTTATGTTCTTAGTATTTCTATTTATTTTCATTAACTATAGAGAATTTTCGTAGGGCAACCATGGTAGGATGGATTATAGGCCATACAGATTGGTTGCATATTCGTAATAATACCGAGATATATTGTAATGCCTGTTCATTAAGTTTAAGGCGTCCACGTAAGTGTAATGTGCAGAGACATGTTTCTTCGAAAACTCATCTAGATAACATATGTCCATCTGCACCTGACACTTCTGACACACAAATGTAGTTGTTGGTATTCCTCATCCGACAACCTCATACCAGCCATACGGATAACAACTATAAAGAAAAGATGCTATTATTTTTGACTGATGCGGCTTATATGTTAAAAACAGGAAAGTTATTAAACAAATCTTATCCCAAAATGCTACACGTTACCTGTGCAGCACATGCACTACACAGAGTATGTGAATACATCTGAGGTCATTTTCCAAATGTTGATAAGTTAGTTTCATCATTTAAAACGGTATTTCTCAGAGCTGAAACAAAAAGTTGATACCATATTTAGCAAAAATCCAGATTTTAATATACATATTATATCAATTCTGCACAGAGCTGATTGAATGATCTTTACATTCGAAGTATGGTGCACTTTAACATCATTTTAGTCACGCACCCTTCACCAGTTCTGATGTGGAACGGACATTTTCTATTTTTAAAGACGTTTAAACATCTTAAAGAACTAATTTAACACAGGAACACCTTGAACAAATTGTAGTTGTTCACAGTAATGTTTTACACTTTCAATGTGTCACAGAAAATAGATAGTTTTGAGTTTTGTTCTTTGTAAATTCTTTTTATTCAAAATTCGATATGCAATTCGCTTGTCAGCATTACTTTTGTTTCAGCAGTAGTTGCTGGTAGCAGCTGGTTACCAAACAGATTATTACATTTGCTCTGTTGTGCATTGACAGATACATATTAACTGCATATGTAGATATGTGCCACTTATACAGTGACTACACGTATTAAATTGTTCGAAATTCACGGATCGCTTACAGAATCAACCTATTGCGGATACAAGGCCGACAACTATGGGCTATGAATCATCAATCGCTCGAGTCCGCTCTCTGGTGATTACCGAGCTTAAGATTATGGAGAAGTTAGTAAAATATCTTCGCTTAAACAAATGTCTTCTGGCAAGAGTTCATTTCAATAAAGTAGAAGAAATTATAAACGTCTGTTTACTAATAAGAAACCCTTTTAGGAAATACATAACTACTGAACAGTACTTCTCTTTTATACGGATTTTTCTTTTCAAGAGTAGCATAGCCAATATAAGACCAGTAATTTAGTGTCTTCATATAGTAATTGCTTATTTTTAGCAATAATTAACTATCAAATGCTAGTACTTCGGGTAGCTTTTGATTTTTTTGGAAAATAATTACGAAATGTGTTGATATCATAACGAAATTTGCGCGTTGAGAAAAAATGTAATTTTTATTTGTAAACATACAGTACATGCATATCAATTAGTAATGGGTTTGTATTTTAATGAAACTAAGAAGAAGAAACACATTACAACACAAATTTTGTTTCGCAAGACTATCCGTTCCGTACTGTATAGAATCGTGAATATTTGTAATGGATAAATTAAAAGAAAAATAAAACTAATTTATTTCTGTTTATATAAGCGCATATATGTCATGCCATAAAGCCTTTGTATTAAATTAAGAAAAAACTAGTTTTAAAGTTACAGCCTCTTCTTAAACCCTTTCACTGCCCACAACGCATTACAGTTGCAGTGCCTAAACCGCGCAAGGCGCATTTGGGTATTGAATGCTTAAATGTAATAGAACATTGTTGGCACCCTAACTTACGCTTAGTGTGTTAGGGAGCATACAGACAAAGATTTGAAAAAATAGAAACACGGGGTGGTTTTAAATTTAATAGGTGTTTATTTAGTTTCTAACCTGTTTTCTCTGTGGTACTCCTGTAAGTATGCAAATGGTCTTTCTCTTAGATAAAGGATTATAATCGTTGTTAATTTGATGAAAGCGAGTTTTCATGTAATTAATTAATGAATTTAAAATCGGTTCGTTATAAATTTTGTAATTTTTCGTAGGCCAAATAGTACATCTTATTAGTGGTTACATTTTACCTGGCCAGTGTCGACTTACTTATGTTCTAAAATTATGGAGGATCAACTGCCAGCATTAAAATGATCGAGGTACGAAGTGACACGACCGCTTACCAATGTTGAATTGTTGCAAATGTTAGAAGAATCTGCAGATAAACTTGAAGAAAATAATAACGAATTGTTTGACAGTGATGAAAGTAGCAGTGATGATCAAGAAGTCCTGACTTCATCTGCAACGCCAACTTTTTCTAATTTTTTTTTCATTTTTTTCTGATTCTATTTTACAAGTTATCGAAAAACAAATAAGTCTTTTTCATTGGCAATTTTGAAGCCCTACAAGGTGATGTCATTATATTTTTAGTCTGACGTTCCGGTTTTGAGAAACCATCATCAACCTCATTTTTTTATATAGACGGAGGATAATCTACAACCTGCATCTGATGGAATTTTTCATTATGAATTCAACGGTGTATCACACATGATTTCGAAATTACTTTTTGCCTAAAAAGTAAATTTATTATATTTTTTGTATTTTTTGCAGTAGTTCTCCTCTAGTAATAATAATACGCTATAACAGGTAGCCTAGGTATGTTAATTGAACCAAACACAATGTTTTAATTAAAATGAAGATGGTTGTAAAAAATAAATCGTTGTTTTGTAGCGCCTACCCAGATACAATTGAACATTTGTTGTAAGTTCAGAATTGTAAAATACACATGCAATTTATAAAATAATAAATACGTATTTCTCAAAACACTATATTAGATTGTGTTCCATGATTTTCATTTAAAACATTGTATTTGGTCCAATTAAATTACATTGGCTAGCTGTCATAGCGCGTTATTATCACTAGAGAAGAACTACTACAAGAAAATACCAAAAAAATAATAAATTTACATTTTCAGCAAAAAGTTATTTCGAAAATATAATATGTGATACGCCGTTGAATTCGTAATGAAAAATGCCATCAGATGCAGATGTACTCTTTTCTCGGTCCATATAAAAAAATATAGTTGATGATGATTTCTCAAAACCGAAACGTCGGTACAAAAATGTAAACAAATCTTTTGTGGAGCTTTAAAGTGCCAATGAATAAGTCTCATTTGTTTTCGATAACTTGTAAAATAACGTCAGATAAAAATAAAAACTACGATTTAAAAAAACACACAAAAGCGTAATTGTTTCACGTAAATGCTATGTAAAAGGTCACTAAAGTCCACAACTTTTTTCCCAATTAAGCAACTTTGTATCTCTTACCGTTCCCGAGATTCTCATGCAGTTCATTTTTATCTTAGACACAATATATATATATATATATATATATATATATATATATATATATATATATATATATTAAAATAATAGACTTTTTATTGGTTTAGCGACCTTTTATTGAATTTTGATGTTTTATTCTACGACGTTTCGACTTTTATTATTATTCAGTCTTTTTCAAGTAACTAGAAACAAGAATTAATACCATGAAAACATGAGAACTGTGTTTGCTTTTGTGAGACTGAATTAACAATTAAATTAACAATTAAAATTAAAATTAACATTAGATTAATGATAAGTAAGGAAAAATTAAAGTGATTACATCTGTATAAATGAATTGAAAATTTGAATTAAACTACAAATACAGTAAAGAAACATTGAGTAGCCCAATTAGTATTAGAGCACATCGAAGAAAATGTTATAAAATCCCTGAAAATAAAACCAACCTTTTTCAAAAGATATGTCGATGATTGCATAATGATGCTACCAGAAAATGAAATAAACAATGTACAAAATAGTTTCAACAATTTCCATCCAAATTTAAACTTTACCATTGAAATAGAAAAAAACAACTCCATAAACTACTTGGACCTAACACTGATAAAAACAAACAACATACAAACAAAATGGTACACTAAACAAACCACATCCGGCAGATATGTAAACTTTTTTCAAACCAACCCCTAGCCCACAAAAAAATGTAGTAACAGCGTTAGTAGACAGAGCCTTAAATCTCACTAATCCAGTTTTCAGACCAACAGTACTAAATAAAGTAAAAACAATTTTAACAGAAAACAATTATCCACCACAATTTATACAAAAAATTATAAAACAAAGACTTAATAAAATTTATAACAAAACAAACGGCCACAATAAAAACAAAAAAACCAATGAATTAACATATATCCCCACACCCTATATAACTGGATTATCCGAAAAACTAGACAATATACTTAAACCATTTAATTTTAAAATAGCACACCAAAGCGGTAAAAACCTAAAATTCCTACACACCAAACTAAAAGACTCAACACCTACACTAAAACAATCACACACAATATACAACATACCCTGCAAAGACTGTGACAAAGTATACATAGGCCAAACAAAACAGTTACTACAAGAAAGATTGAAAGGTCACAAATACGCAAAAAAATCAAACTGCCTTAAAAAAAACACCAATTGACACTAAAACATAATTTTGATTTTGACAACACCAAAGTAATAACACAGAAAAAGAATACAAAAGCTAGGGAGGTCTTAGAAATGATCCATATTTTCAAAAACAGCAGAACAATAAACGACAGAAACGAAATTGATGGACTTTCTATACTCTATTACCCACTCATTAAACAATAGATAAAATCAAAACCCCCCGCACACACAAACACAAACCAAAAAAAAAAAATTTTTATCAGTTCCCATTTGTAAATACTTTTACTATATACCCCTAAACGCGGTCCTGATCATTTTGCTAATTCCAAAATAGAACAGAAATTAACCTCTCTAAACCAAAGACACAGACTCTTACAATATTCGAACCAGTGCGGTTGGTTTCTTAAAAAAGGTCTCGGATGTCCCCGATGACACATGTTGCAAAGAATTGCGTGTTTTTGAAACCCATAAAAAACGGTGAGTTTATTGTCATTCAATGTTTCTTTACTGTATTTGTAGTTTAATTCAAATTTTCAATTCATTTATACAGATGTAATCACTTTAATTTTTCCTTACTTATCATTAATCTAATGTTCATTTTAATTTTAATTGTTAATTTAATTGGTAATTCAGTCTTTAATCTAATTTTAATTTTAATTGTTAATTTAATTGTTAATTCAGTCTCACAAAAGCAAACACAGTTCTCATGTTTTCATTATATTAATTCTTGCTTCTAGTTACTTGAAAAAGACTGAATAATAATAAAAGTCGAAACGTCGTAGAATATAACATCAAAATTCAATAAAAGCTCGCTAAACCAATAAAAAGTCTATTATTTTTAATATTAAGACGCGGCCAATAAAATAAATAAGAAAAATAAAATTCTTATAAACACTAAATATATATATATATATATATATATATATATATATATATATACATATTTCTTTTTTTCTAGTTGCAAATGGGTGTACTAATTCTTAGTGTTTTTTCGAGTAGTTCGCTGCCAAACAACGTTGATCCATGGGATGTTACTCGAATGAATCTCTCTATTAATTATCTATCCTTTGCTGTACATGTTATTCCTTACTTGAGCCTAGTTGTGTGTCAAATTATAGTTGTTTACATTTTTACTTTTTAATGCATCGTAATTGTTATAAATAATATATAAAGTATTCATAAGTATTGAAAATTGCATTTCATACTAACATTCGCATTCTTATTTTAGATATACTAAAAGATTAAATATCCTCCTGGCATTGCCATTATTTATACAATACACATGTGGATGTTTTATAATATGCAATACTGTGCTGCAAATGACCATAATGGTGAGTGATAGAACAATTAGTTTTGAGTTGTTACTAAATGTTTAACATGACTTATTTTAATAATAAAATACAAATTAAACAAATAACTACAATTCACACATATACACACATACAGAAACACACACACACACGCACATATATATATATATATCATTTGATAAATCTTGGAAATTCGGCTATATTAAATATTTAATTAGGATGTTATTTCGGGAAGTAACGTGAAAATGTAAATATTGCTATCTACAAATTACAACGCTAATTAACGAATTTTTTTAAAAAATTTCGTCCGGAACTTGAACCCACGACCTTTAGTTCTCTAGAGTAACGCTCTATCCACTGCGCTACCAAGGCTCTTACGTTCGAGAATTTTTAGAAATGCTATAAGTTACTTATTAAGGAACAGATATTAATGTTCTGTTGTCGATGGAATTTTGCTAAATTTTTCATCCATTAGCTATTTGATAATAATCTATTTCTTAGCCGTACAATTAAAATATATCGTTTGATAAATCTTGGAAATTCGGCTACATTAAACATTTTATTAAGATGTTATTTCACGAAGCAATGTGAAAATGTAAATATTGCTATCTACAAATTACAACGCTAATTAACGAATTTTTTGAAAAATTTCGGCCATAGGTGGGACTCGAACCCACGACCTTTAGTTCTCTAGACTAACGCTCTATCCACTGCGCTATCAAGGCTCTTGCGTTCGACCCATTACTTCGCGAAATAACATCCTAATTAAATATTCAATATACCCGAATTTCCAAGATTTATGAAATATATATATATATATATATATATATATATATATATATATAAGGTAAACTTAATAAGTCGGCGATTAAAGGTCTGGTTCATTACTTCAAAGTATATATATTTAAAACAACCCTACATGTTTCGGCAATGATGCCTTTGTCAAGGGCATAAAAAATATAAAAATGATTTTTATATTTTTTATTCCCTTGACAAAGGCATCATTGCCGAAACATGTAGGGTAGTTTTAAATATATATACTTTGAAGTAATGAACCAGACCTTTAATCGCCGACTTATTAAGTTTACCTTATCATACCAAGGTCACGAAAATATTATATATATATATATATATATATATACAGGCTGTCACACAAAAAACGCCCCAAGCTGTAGCTCTGTTATTTATATTTAGATTTTCATGAGATAGGTACCAAATGAAATTGTTTTATGAGTACTATGTTTGAGGCTACATTTACTTTTTTCCAGCGCCATCTTCAATTCCTAGCGATTGTCAATTTTTTTTGTCAAATTGGACGGTATATATTTTTTTGCATAATTGAATAGAGATTTTTTTCCTGAACCCATTGATGTGCAATACATCAATTTTAATTAAATTTCGAAGAAACAAATTATGAAAACACTGTCCGTATAATGCTCTTAGTCACTTATGTTACATACTGTAGTGTGCGATGGAAAAATAACGCCTTACGCATATGTAACTGTCATATTTGACTTTTCTGTACTAAGCAAGCATATTTTGACAGTTTTGAAATAAATCATGAATTTCAATCAACTTACTGACATGCTACAAATTTATTTTGAGTGTAATAAAAACTCTAATCAGGCGTTGCGAATTTACATGGAACGTTTTCCGGAAAGAGAAGTTCCAGACCGTCGTAAGTTTAGCCGACTTGAAGAAAATTTAAGAAGATTTAGATGTTTTAAGAAAACGAAAGTAGTACGCAGGAAATTTTCTGAAAATGTAGAGCTAGACGTTTTGTTCGCTGTTGAAGAAATGCCAAAACCACGGTTCGTGAAGTGGCGAATATAGTTGGTACGTCTCGAAGTACTGCGTCTGCAGTACTTAAAAAGCAAAAATTTAAGCCGTACATTGCTCAAAAAGTGCAAGCAATAAATGAAAATGATCCAATTCGAAGAACGCAGTTTTGTAATTTTTACTTAACAACTTTGCAACAAGACCCGTTGTTTTATCATAAAATTATTTGGACAGATGAATGTACTTTCACTAATTATGGAATTTTTAATCGGAACTTTCATCGCCAATGGAGCCAAGAAAACCCTAGATACGTCGTCGACCGTTATTTTCAACGTCGTTTTAGCTGTAATGTTTGGTGTGGCCTACTCGGAGACCGCTTGATTGGGCCATTTTTTTATTGACGGTTCCTTAAATCAACTAAGATATCACCAATTATTAAGCGAAGATGTTGCAAGTTTTTTGGATGAATTACCGCTGGCGGAACTGCATGAAGTATATTTTCGACAAGACGGTGCTACTCCCCATAATGCACGAATAAATGTTCGCTGGTTGAATAGAAATTTTAATGAAAAATGGATTGGCACATATGGACCTATTCGTTGGCCTGCGCGTTCACCTGATCTTACGCCTCTAGATTTTTGGTTTTGGGGATATCTGAAAGATCGAGTTTATCTAACAGTGCCACAGATTCGAACAATATTTGTAAAATTTTTTAGTTTTTAATTTATTTTTTAATTTTGTTATTTGTTTGTTTTTTGTAAAATAAAATTAGTTACATATGGATAATGGGTTTTTTTTTTACATTTATTTTTTCATGGCGCACTTCAGTATAATACAAAGTCACTTTAAGAGAATGTTCGCAAAACCTTTTAATTTTTTTCTCTTCTAAATGTACAATTAAAATGGATGTATTGTATATCAATGGATTCGGGAAAACTATCTTTATTCAATTATGCAAAAAAATACATACCGTGCAATTTGAAAAAAAAAATTGACAATCGCTAGGAATTGAATATGGCGCTGGAAAAAATGTAAATGTTGCTTCAAACATAGTACTCATGAAACCATTTCATTTGGTACCTATCTCATGAAATCGAAATATAAATAACAGAGTTACAGCTTGGGGCGTTTTTTGTGTGACAGCCTGTATATATATATATAAGGTAAACTTAATAAGTCGGCGATTAAAGGTCTGGTTTACTTCAAAGTATATATATTTAAAACAACCCTACATGTTTCGGCAGTACGCCTTTGTCAAGGGAATACAAAATATAAATGACAGAACATAAATGTCAAATTATTAAGTTGCTATGGTTTAAATTATTCAAAGATACATTCCAATAATAATAATAAATCATGCCTTAGTATTCCAAAAAATAGATAGCAAGGTGTGAAAATATGTGTTGTTAGCTGCCAGAAGCTTGTGTCTCTTTCTGGGTATGAACCTGTGTGTTGGTTGCTGCTGGCAGCTTGCGTCTCTCTCTGGGTGTGTGATTTTGTATTTGTGTGACCGCGTAAGTGTATAGTTTTGTATGTTAGTGCGCTCGTGTGTGTGTTTAATGACCGGTCGCGTAAATTTAGAGAGATCGCACACACGAGCGCACTAACATACAAAACTATACACTTACGCGGTCACACAAATACAAAATCACACACCCAGAGAGAGACGCAAGCTGCCAGCGGCAACCAACACACAGGTCCATACCCAGAAAGAGACACAAGCTTCTGGCAGCGAACAACACATATTTTCACACCTTGCTATCTATTTTTTGGAATACTAAGGCATGATTTATTATTATTATTGGAATGTATCTTTGAATAATTTAAACCATAGCAACTTAATTATTTGACATTTATGTTCTGTCATTTATATTTTGTATTCCCTTGATAAAGGCGTACTGCCGAAACATGTAGGGTTGTTTTAAATATATATACTTTGAAGTAAATCAGACCTTTAATCGCCGACTTATTAAGTTTACCTTATCATACCAAGGTCACGAAGATATTATATTTATATATATATATATATATATATATATATATATATGTAGGTAAAATTCCTTTGAGTGTAAAAAGCTGGATCAAATTTACTCTAATATGTATATAGTTTCACTGTTAATAAAAACTAAATTTGGGTCAATGTATCCAATAAAACAATATATTGCTATGTAACGTTTTGAAACTATATTTGTTTCTTCATTAGACCTGTTAAATATTTACAAATTAGCCATACACAATACAATATGCAAATGTACTTAGATTAGCAATAGACCAATTCCAAAGCAATTTCATAGAATGAATATACTAATTTAATGCATATTTAAGTTACATTTACAAAAACTAACTATTATAAAGCGTAAAAAGTGCATTACTATTAAACATTTTTAATAGGAATTTAGAAAAACACAAATTTGCATTGTAAAGGTTCGAAATCAGGACACTCTGTACACGATAATGCTTTAAACTGAAAATGCATACCTTCGAAAACGGACTCGTGAGACGATAAGGGATACAAAAACTAAATATGGCAAAAAAATTATGTATAATATAGTAATTATATAACATTTAGAAAAGAATTAAATACGAGGACTAGACTCAAAATATATAGGCCATAAAATATAAAAAAGAAAATGTTTATAAATCATCACAATAATTTAATTTTAATATACCTTATGAGACCATTGCAAGCATTGGTGAACGCAGATTTGCGTCCTTTGGTATTGAGATAGTTAGTAATTTTTTTGATGGTTAAATTTTCTAAAGTAATCTATATATATATATATATATATATATATATATATATATATATATGAAAAAATGTGTGAAAGTCGTATCCACCCTGGAATGTGCAGACGCCAGCGTTTCATGGTTTTACCAATCATCGGTGCACCTACATCCAGAAATAGACACGACTTTCATTTCTATACTGCGTGTATATATACTAATTATGATAAACGTAATGTTAATGAGAATTAATAATCATTAAATTCTCACATTACTGCCAATGCCGCTCTAATTAGAGCGGCATGGGCAGTAATGTGAGAATTTAATAATTATTAATTCTCATTAACATTACGTTTATCATATATATATATATATATTTATATATATATATATATATATATATATATACAGGCTGTCCCGTAAAAAACGCCAACATTCATAATTCCGTTATTTATTGTCCGGTTTTATTTAAACAAAAAGTAAATTTAATAGCATCAAAAACACTATAAGATAGCAGTGCTTTATTTGTTTTCAATTGTTTTCATTAATGTCAAACGACAGTCAAGTTTTTTATTTTAAATGGCAACATATATATTTTTGGCTATATTCGGATTGGTTTTTTTTTTCTGAATTCAACGATGTATAACATGTTTATTTTTGATAAACGTTTATTGCAAAAAAAAACTTTATAAATTTCATCTTTGTCTTCCATTATTTATAAATATTCGAATGTGTCATGAAACATTTGAAATGTAAGTATTATAAATATTATTATAAGAAACAAAACACTTTACAATAAATGTTGAAATTGCCCGCCACCTTGTTCAACACATATCGCACATCTCCTAATTACTCCATAGGTCGCATTTAAAAGACAAGCGGCAGGTACTTCTTGGCAAGTGTTAATAATTCTTTGTCTTAAAATGTCAACATTTTCTGGAGTTGTTAAATAAACTCGATCTTGTAGATAAGCCCACAACCAAAAATCGAGGGGCGTAAGATCCGGTGAACGCGCAGGCCACTCGATAGGACCGGATGTTTCTATCCACCTATTTCCAAATTGGTTGTTCAACAAATCAGTATTTACTCTGGCGTTGTGCGCGGGAGCCCCATCTTGTTGAAAAAATATTCTATTTAAATTTGCCAAAGGTAATTCATCTAAAAAGTTTTGGAGATTTTCGTGTAATAAAGTGTAGTATTTTTCTTGATTTAAGCAACCATCTATGAAAAATGGCCCAATTAATTGATCACCTAAAATGCCACACCAAACATTTACGTTGAAACGTCTTTGAAAATTATTTTCAATTACAAATCTCGGATTGTCTGCACTCCACTGTCGATGTATGTTTCTATTAAAAATACCGTTGTTGCTAAAAGTGCATTCATCAGACCAAATTATTCTTCTGTAAAAATTCGGGTCTTGTTCTAATGCATTTAATAAAAACGACAAAACTGAATTCTTCGGCCAGGATCATTTTGTTCTAATGCATGAACTTTTCGAGCTATGTACGGTTTAAGTTTGTGTTTTCTTAAAATACCATGAACTGTAGTTTTTGATACCCCAATATTATGTGCAATTTCGCGAATCGAAGTTCGTGAATTTTGCTCTACTGCAAGAAGAACATCTAATTCCTTATCTTCGGAGAATTTCCGTTTTTGTGTTTTTGGTTTGGTAAATGATCCATAATTTCTTAAATTCTTTTCAATCCTCTGAAATATTTTCGAACCTGGAACTTCTCTGTCCGGAAAACGAGCACTGTACCGACGAACTGCTTGAAGGCGATTTTTATTACATTCAAAGAACACTTGTAACATGTACGTTAATTCATTGTTATTCATTTTTAACGAAAATACGCTTTTTGTTGCCGCAAAACATTCAAACAGGATAATACAGAAAACTTAATAAAGTCAAACTGACACTTAAGGCACATTGACATAATGCTAGTGGACTGGGCCAAGTCTACTATAATGAAAGATGAAATTTATAAAGTTTTTTTTTTATTTTTTATTATTAGGAGATGTGCGATATGTGTTAAACAAGGTGGCGGGCAATTTCAACATTTATTGTAAAGTGTTTTGTTTCTTATAATAATATTTATAATACTTACATTTCAAATGTTTCATGACACATTCGAATATTTATAAATAGAGCTGAGGATGTTTGCGGTATAACCATGGTTATATCATGTAACCATAGTAAATTACTATGGTTATATGATATAACCATGGTTATACCGCAAACATCCTCAGCTCTATTTATAAATAATGGAAGACAAAGATGAAATTTATAAAGTTTTTTTTTGCAATAAACGTTCATCAAAAATAAACATGTTATACATCGTTGAATTCAGAAAAAAAAATACAATCCGAATATAGCCAAAAATATATATGTTGCCATTTAAAATAAAAAACTTGACTGTCGTTTGACATTAATGAAAACAATTGAAAACAAATAAAACACTGCTATCTTATAGTGTTTTTGATGCTATTAAATTTACTTTTTGTTTAA
Organism: Melolontha melolontha; assembly: GCA_935421215.2. NCBI lineage: Eukaryota > Metazoa > Arthropoda > Insecta > Coleoptera > Scarabaeidae > Melolontha > Melolontha melolontha. The sequence continues at coordinate 81,760,541 of OW285236.1, read as the reverse complement.
ATAAAACCGGACAATAAATAACGGAATTATGAATGTTGGCGTTTTTTACGGGACAGTCTGTATATATAAAATACAAAAAATATTTGTTTGTCCTTTATAGACTCTGAAACTATCCAACCGATATGATCCAAACCGGTTTCATTCGAAAGGTAATAGTCCAGATTAGGTTTACGGCTATATATCTTTTTGATATTTCAAGTGGGTGTGGCCCCTCCCACATAAATTTAATAACATCATATATCTCGACTATTGTGATAGCAAGAGTTTTGAAACATTGCAATAGTACATATTGCTATGAATAGTGGTTTTGAACTTGATAATACCACTATTCACAACCAATCTGTCCAGCTTGGATACTTATTCGGTTTAATTTCAAAAAATTGGACTGCTTTCCTCTCATGGTTCCAATTGGAAAACGTGGTTTTACTCTTCTACAAATTTATAATGCGCGAGTAAAAGAGTATTGACAAATGTTATAATTATATTTCTTTAAGTTACTTAGAAGCACAAAAGAAAAAAAAGGTCAAATTTAAAAAAATACACACAGTAGACTTTAAATGAATCTTTAATACAAAAATTTAAAAAAATAAAAAAAAAATCTTTATAGAGTATAAAGATTTATATTGCCTCATTAAACAATATTATTTAGGTAAAAATATCGTATGGAAGTGACCGCAGCATACGATAAAAAAATCCTTTATGACAGTCGATCAAAATTAAAACTAATAAATTACAAAGATGCTTTTTAATTTCTCCCACAAGAAACAAAATCAAAATAAACAAAATTGACAGCACGAAGCAAACTCTAACACATGTGCAACCACATAAAAAAATATGCCCTTGATATCCCAAGCGAACTTAAATTTTACAGTTACAGAAATATTTTTTATATTAGAAATTTTAAAAAAACTTCTTTGTCATTTATATCAAATAACTAAGATTAAAATATATATATCAAAATTAACACAATGGAAAAAATACAAAATTCAATTCATTCAAACTAATAATCATATTAAAAATAATAAGATATCTTTTAATATAATTTACTTACGTAAAATAAAAAATATATTCATATATTTTCTCGAGACACATGAGTTAGAAAGCGTACAAAATTAACAAAAACGAGATAAACCAACTAGTAAAAATATCGGTAATGAAAACAAACACCAACCACTAATTAATCAAAAATCACGAAGTTACTTAACAAAGATAAAGATTTATCTTATTATAAACACGTCTTTCTAAACCAAGAGTACACTTGTGTCTCCTTTAGATACATGAAGCATGTAGGCTTCGTATTAAAAAAATACAGTTATAAAAATCGTACACAGCAATACAAAACGGCTTGCTCAAACTGCGCAAGTCAAATATGTTTAATATTCAAAATAATTTAAGATAATAATATACTCAAAAATAATATAACTTTTCAAAATATTTGGGGAAAAGTTCATAGCAATATGTTACTAATGTGAGTAATCAGGACAAAAATGGATGGGATCGGACAAGTGGGCGTGGCTGCTCTCATACAAACTAAATATTTAATATCAAATATCTAGAGTTATATAATAGTTAGGGCGAAAGTGAAATTCGAAGTGAAATATCTTTTCCGCTAAACTTTTGCCAAATGCAGTCATCAATTCAAGATGTTGTGCAGAAAGTTTTTCCCGATATTGCAAATAATTTCAAAAACCATGATTGGCTTTGCGAACGAGCAATTTTGGCTCCGAAGAATGATGATGTCAACAAAATAAACCATCAAATTCAATTGAAGCTACCCGGTGAAGTTGTGAAGTACAAATCGATTGACACAGTTATAGATGAGGAACAAGCTGTCAACTATCCAAGAGAGTTTCTTAACTCTTTGGAACCTTCTGGAATGCCACCACACATCTTAACTTTAAAAGTTGGTTCACCATTGATGCTCATTCGCAACTTAGATCCACCGAAATTGTGCAACGGAACAAGACTTGCTGTTAAAAAACTATCTCCAAATTTAATCGAAGCCACAATCATCACCGGCAAATGTAAAGGAGAAGATGTGCTGATACCACGAATTCCAATGATTTCAACCGATTTACCCTTCGATTTCAAGCGATTACAGTTTCCAGTGCGTCTTGCTTTCGCCATAACCATCAACAAGGCTCAAGGCCAATCGCTCAGTGTTGCTGGTTTGAACTCCTATTTTTCGCACGGCCAATTATATGTTGCTTGCTCTAGAGTTGGAACGCCAAAAAATCTTTATGTTTACACACCTACCGAAAAAACTAAAAATATTGTTTATCCGCTAGCATTAAGATAAAAAAGTTAATAAATAAACAAAATTTTCTTTTTTTCAAACACACGTATTTCATTTTTTTAGCGTAGTAGCACATGCCGGGTATCCGCTAGTCCTTTTATAAAGATTATTTTCACTGAATAAGCAATTTACACTGTTAAAGTTGACATTGTGTTTAAGTAACGATATGAGACACCAAAGCATACTTTTTTGGGTTTACCTTCGAATCTCTGCGATGTTGGATGCTACGTTCAACATCGTTATGTATATTATAGTTTAATTGCTCAAATTGTTACTGGTGTCTGTAGTGTCTTTTATTTTGTGGAGTTTTTTGATTGGTTGTTCTACAAATTGTGGTAGATAGTTATTATCTACAAACATCAAGAAAATTAAGATCGTTTTAATTTTCTTGATGTTATCTTTTTTGTACTAAGTACATATATTCCGCAGCGTAATAATTTTCTAATTATGGAGAATTGTTTACAACTTGCACTAGAAGTAGTCTCCATTGCTAAAAACTCTCTATATCGACTGAAAATCCCTGGACTAACACACCATATAAGTGTATATATTTCTTAGTGTGCGCACTAGAACGTCGGCAAACTCCAAATTTAATTGCAGTTTGAACCGCGTTAGAAGAAAGAAGATACAAGTATTTAATTCCTTGTAGATCATCGATACATCCTTTCCAGTCACAAAGTTAGAAACCTGATGGATTTAGGGTATCAGAAGTATCAATAAAAATGCACTTATGTATACTGATGCAAACTATTTTCGCAATGTATAATGAATAGGGACCAGACACGAGAAGTCGAAATTATGATGGACCATATAAATAGTCTACAACATCGCTAAGTACAACACGCAGTTATTGAATAGCACTATTCATTCGGTTAACCGCACATCTGTTTTTGTTGTCGAATTGTGACGCAATTACTTCAATGTTACACTTAAATTCCTTTCTTTATGAGCGTAAATAGAAGCGAGAAGAGTTTTTATAATTTGTTTTATTTATTAGTCTATTCTAAACTAATATTATAAAGAGGAGACATTTGTGTTTTTGTATGTATGTTTGTAATGTTTTCACACAAAAACTACTGGACCGATTTCAAAAATTCTTTCACCATTAGAAAGCAGCATTTTCACTGAGTGAGATAGGCTATATTACATTTTCAAAAAAAAAAACGAATCCCCAATAAAAATGCATATACGCAGCAAAAATACGTCGTATTGGAGAATCTTCTTCTGAAAATACTGCTCGCCTTGCGAGTCAGAGAGAACGCGTCGCAATCGTGGGCTCGCGAATGTAGCGCCGAACGTTTGCTTCGTCTTGCTGGCAATAGAGCTAGGATTTCGCAGACACGGGCTCGCGAATGTAGCGCCGAACGCTCGCAGCGTCTTGCTGAAAATAGAGTTAGGATCTCGCAAACGCGTGCCCGGGAATCTAGCGCTGAACGTTGCTTTCGCCTTACAGAACAAAATGCGAGATCGTCACAATTACACGAACAACAGTCTAGCGCCGAACGCTCGCAGCGTCTTGCTGACAATAGAGTTAGGATGTCACAAGTGCGTGCACGGGAATCTAGCGCTGAACGCTCGCAACGACTTATGGCACAGAGACAAAGGCAACAGACATTAAACATTACAAATCGATAGATACAGTTTCTAATACAGAAGATGCAGTTCATTACCCACAGGAATTTTTAAATTCACTTAACCCTGCAGGACTACCACGTCACAATTTAGCATTAAAAATTGGGACGCCAATCATGCTTTTGAGGAATTTAAGCCCACCAAACATGTGTAACGGGACGAGACTACTCATAGAAGAACTGAAAGACAACTTAATTGTAGCGACCATTATAACTGGGCCTGCAACTGATGAGTTAGCTCATATTCCAAGGATACCAATGATACCCACGAATATACCAATACCTTTTAGAAGAATTCAATTTCCGGTAAAAACTTCTTTTGCCTTAACTATTAATAAGTCACAGGGACAAACCATTCAATTTAGTAGGGACTGACCTTCGTAAAGAATGTTTTACCCATGTGCAATTGTATGTTGGCCTATCCCGAGTCGGAACTCCAGAACATCAAATTGTTTTGCTGCCACAAAACAAAACTACGTCAAATGTTGTGTATAGGGAAGTTCTTAGACACTAAAGTTCTACATATAAATCTCTTCTCTAATATAATAGAAGAAAGTTTTGCATTTTGAATTTTTGTTTTTATTTTTAACAATTTATAATAATCAAGCTAAAAATTACTGGACCGATTTAAAAAATTCTATCATTACCTACTTGAAATCAAGAAATTTTCAATACCTGTAGAGTATTTTTAAATTTACTAATGTCGGACATTCTACGTAAATGATGTTACGAATTTAAAAATGTATTAGTTAGATATATATTCGTTGTAAAGTAAAATCTATAAATTGATTTGATAATGAATGTAAGTGTGTATCTAATAATCTGAAAGGAAGTAATTAAAAACTAAGTGAAATAAAACTTTTATGTTTACAAAAATAAATCTATAGTCCTACTTAGTAGACTTTTCACTGCCACGAGATCGGTATCTACGTGGGTGAAACCGCGGGGCATTGCTAGTTAGTCTATATTTCGTAAGATAAATAAAGTACGCTGAGTTAGTTTCTCTTTTCATTGGTTTAGCTGTTAATTTCATACTACGTAATTTTTGTAATAGATCCTGTTTAATATCGTTTCGTCGAATCTACTTCTCTCAATTATTTTGACGTGTCCAGTGAATTTCGTTAAGTTTCAATAACTTACGCATACATTTTTAATTTTAATTTATTTAGAACTAGAAGATTGTTTAAGTTGAACGCTGTGTGGTAAATGTTGTAGCTTGTGTACTACATCAAACTATTCTATATAACGCATATGTAATAGCAAGAAAAGTTATAAATACAGTTGATGCGGAAGCAGTAGCTAAAACTATTTACGAGAATATGCACCAAATGCTTCATTCGGACGACAGGTACAATAGAAAATACATTTATTTGTCAGCGACAGTACTGCATATATGTTAAAAACAGTCAGACTATTAAAGGAAACATATTCTAATATGCTGCATATTACTTGTGTAGCACATGCTCTCCACAGAATCTGCGATAATATCAGAGACATCTTTCCGGAAGTTGATAGATTTGTATCAGCTTTTAAAAAAGTTTTCAGAAAAGCACCATTGAGAGTAGTTCTTTACAGGGAAAAACTTCCAAACTCTTCCAGCTGACTGTGGCCTTCGGCAAAAGTTAGACGCAGTTTTTAATAGAAATCCAGATTTAATAACATCGCGGTAATTCTGTATGGAGACAATGCTTTAAAATCTAACTTCTAAATACGCTGAAATAAAAGAATATTTCCAGTATGCACCTATAACCAGTTGCAATGTAGAATGGGCGTTTTCTATCTACAAGAATGTGTTTCATTCAAATAGAACAAATTTTACAGAAGACAACTTTGAGAAAGCATTGCTGGTTACTCCTTTACAACAAATAAAAATGTATTTCGTATTTAATGGATCACCACCTGTTTGTTTTCAAGTTATATAAATAAAATTAAGAACTCCTTAAAAATAAAAATTTTCAATAGTATGCTAGTGGGCGATGAGTGATGGGCCTCTCGTATCCGCTCCCTAATAATGAAAAACAAACGAGTTTTACACGAACAAAAAATAAATTATTTCTGAAAACAAATTTATAAACAATACTATAAACGCACATTACACAAAAACCTGTACCAAATTCAAATTCGCGAAATTAATTGGTGAATAAAGTGAATTTAGATTTCACCCGTTAAATTATTTGGCGGTATTTTTTATATTGTTGATCAATGAACTCCTTAATCAATTCATCGATCCTTGTCTATCAATAAAAATTTACTAATTTTCTATTTTACATTTACGTGCCTACCACCTGGAATAACCCTAATGAATGTAGTTGAGTGTCTAGTAGACAATTGTTATGCATCGAAATTTATTCTGAATAAGTAAAAGTAAACGATAAGGTTGGTATTGCAATCATATTGTAGGAGTTACGTTGGATTTAACACAAACGCTAACACTGTGTTTAACTGAATATAATATTAATACAAGTAAGTTAGGTATGACCGTAATCTTCTAGTTGATATCTGGTGGTCTAGGGTGGTTTAGGTCTGAAAATAGGTAAACTTAAGTTGTATATTTACGTCTTTACATCTTTCGTTTTTGCTTACCCATTATCTATTAGCGTCATTACTAGACTGCGGAATCTAATGAGTCATGCAGGCGCAGAGACCGAGTCGGTTCCGCTTAAATAATAAGATTGATGCAATATTCGCTCGAAGGCCTAATTTTAATGCCCTGAAAGGCTTTTGTAGTAATGTTTAAAATAAGGAAATCGGTAGATATATTAAATTTAAAGATTATTGTTTCTATGCACCACTTACTAGCTCTGATGTTGAGCGAAGTTTTTCTATATTTAAAGACATACTGGTCTAATAAAAGAACGTACCTACTTTACAAAACAAAGTTTAGAATATATTGTAATAATTAATGTGAATAAAAAATGTTTACTGTGGTGTGACTAAGCATTCACTTTAATTTTAGATAATATAATTAATTTCAAGTTTATACTTTTTTAATATTTTGAATTTTTTCACTGTATAAAGTAAATGCATTTTGTATATATATCTCGAATTAATTTCAATTCAAGTTAATTTAAATTCATTTAACTTCAGTGTTTTATTTATTTTCGTAAAATATATATTTCAGTATATACATTTCATTGCCTTTATTACGACTCTGGCGAAACATGTTTCACAACTACTTCGGCTGTTTGCATTAAAAGACGTACAAACAGATAATTTTTATCAATACCATCGCGCTATAATATTCATATGTTCATGTTAGGTTGATCGATTGTACATTGTCTGTACCGATGAATCACACCCAATAGTGCCGTTTCCGCAGTCTAGTCATCACACTTCGCATCGTTATCGCTGCCACCAGCGCGCGAAGATTTGAATTTTTTGCCGTTTTCTATATCATATTAAAATATTACACAGAAAATATGCTTTATTATACATATTGACATTATGATATCTAATAAACATGTCTGACTGTTAAACAACTTCTTCAGTTCATTGAAATATCCTTCCTGACTTAATCCGCCCCTTTTAAAGAAAATTATGTGTCAAAAATAATTTTAATTATTTTTTTCTTAATTTTATAGTTTTTTTTTAAGTTTCAAAACGCGAAACTAAACACTATTTAATCTTATTTCCTTATACAGGATTGTTTTTTATTATTATGCATTTTATTATTAGACATACATTTTTCCTGTGTCACTTTAAAAAGAAAATTGTCAATGCATTAGCAGCATGTTTCGACGAGCGAGAACCATGTGCTTCTAGAGAAACCAGTGTTGCCAGTCCTACTACAGATCTATTTTAATGCAAATAAAATAACTAATCTGTAAATCCGTTACTCTTAGTTCAAGGGATTTCTTTTTGTATTGAAAAATTAAGCTTTCCACCATACATGAAACTTTAAACTTTTAACTTAACACAAAAAATAAAGTCACGAAGAATTAGGTTATGTTTTTAGAAAAGAAAGTGCGAAATGTAAGATTTGAATGAAGAAATTATTTTATTCTAACGATTAATTATAATAAAATAATAGCGAAGTCTAATTTCATAGTAAAGTTTCGTAGTGTCGTCCTTGTCTTTCAAAGCAATAAGCAAGCCCGAATAAATTCTGGATTTATTCCATCACATGCAGTACCTATACAGTCTTTCAGTTCATCCAAGTTACGTATTTACACGTTATTATAAATTTTACTTTTCAGATAACCCCAAGAGAAGTAATTATTTGGAGACAAATCGGCTAATCTTGGGGGCCATGGTATGGGGCCAGATCTGTCAATACACCGTCTTTGAAATGCGTTATTAAAAAAATTCCTGACGGCGTTAGTAGAATGTGCCGCAGGAGCCCCATCCGTTTGGAACCAAGGTTCATCAACATTTAACATCTCAATTGATGGTCTCGCAAGAGATTCACATACTTTGCTGCAGTGAATTTACTGCCAATAAAATATGGGCTAATAAGTCTATCGCTTATTATTCCAATCCAGCCATTGACTTTTTGAGGGTGCTGCGTTCGGGTTAAGTTTTAGGCATACGTAATGGATTAATGGAATGGAAATTTAGTATTTTTTAATGGTTAAATGTAGGATACAAACCGGAAGTTCGGAGAGTTTACTTCACCGTTTTCGGTAAATGTAGCTTCATCAGTAAAAATTATTTTATTTAAAATTTTTTTGTTTTAATTTAACATATTAAAACATTATTTCACAAAAGTCAGTTCGTTTTACTTTATTTTCCTCGAAGAACTCGTTTGAGTTGAGTAAGAGATCGTTTGATATCTTGTAATGGCTTATATTTGAATTCTTTCAGAGTTTTGTACACCGAACTGTACAATACTCCAAAAAGCGATTCTACAGACCATTCCTTTGCATAACAAAGGATATTCAGCTTCATGTGTTCTGTTAGAACGTGATTGGTTTTCTCTTTGATGTGAATTTTCTTCTTTCAATTTGTTAAAAATATTTAAAATTGTTTTCGCAGAAAGTGTAGGCCTGTCATGATAACACAGGCCTGCATTTTTCAACTCTTTGAATGTTGATTTAAAAATTTTAACTGTTTTCTAGTAATTGGGTAGCGCTGATTTCAAATCTGCTTTTATTTTTTTTGTACACGTAAGGTTATTTTTCAAACCAATAAAATCACAAAATATAGAAAAAACACGATTTATTTCATTTATAAGCTAGTTTTATATTATATTAAAAAAAAATACAAAAATATACACATAGAAACTATTAGAAATAGTTATTTATTTTTATGCTTCTTAAAAAAACGTTTTCGTTTTTCAGAAAAGCTTCGTTTGGTTGTTTTTCTGTCATATTCAGCTAAAGGAAGATCTGAAGGTAGATTCTGGGGCAAGAAAATTTTTTTGTTTCAACCTAGACCCCAGTACTTCAGAAAGATCTTTTGAAAGTCCCAAATCTCTTACTAAATCATTTAGTTCGGCTTGTGAAAATAGCTGAAGTTGGTTTTGACCTGAGGTTGATGGTTAAAAATCACTATCCATCTGTACGGAGCCGGAAGTTGAAGAGGTTTGAATATCTTCTTGTAGTACTTTGGGGGTATAGGTATAGGTACATGATCACTGTGAGAAACTGGTCTGCTAGCTGATTTAATATTGTTTGGGTACAAAATATGTTTCAAAGTTTTTCTATTATGCCCCTTAATATCACAAAGACAAAAGTAGCAATCTTCATGATGATTTTGCGGTTCTCTCCAAACCATCGGTATTCCAAAAGGAAGGCTTTTTCTATTCCCTTTGGTCCAATGTCTTAAACCTTCTTCACATACCTTACAAACAACGTGCGGTGCCCAATCTTTATCTTGATCTCCTAATTTGATTTTGGAATAAGCATAATATGCATTTTTCACAAATTCACCAATTGGTCTCTTAAACTTTTTCAAGACGAAATATCCACAAATATAACAGAAATCATCATGTTTGTTTTTGCAACACCGGCTAGACATATTTTTAAGCAATGTTTATTTATCAAATACCACGCACAACACTAAAGACAAATTAATTTTACTTGTTTACTGATCGACACTCAGAGCTATAATGAAGTAAATGACATTAAAATATACATTTTGTTTGGAGTGATAAAGTTGAAATCCTTCTTCGCAGTACTAATAAAGTGAAAGCATAATAAATAGGATTTAGCAGGTAAAAATTCCCGGAAATCTTGTCCAAAATTAATACATGTAATAAAAGATTTACATCAGGTAATGAGAGCCTATTTAACAAATTTCTTTAAAACCACAACAGAAAATCACTTTTGGATTAATACCTAGAATTTGAAGTAGTACATTCATTTTAAAATGTATTAAAATGCCTATTATAAGATTTTTTCTATATTTTTTTCTTTTTCTTTTGTGCAAAAAAAAATCTGTGGGTGGTAGAGACTAACTGTATTTTAATTAGTTATTGCTATATAAAAACTGAACAAACAAAAATCACGTCATCATAAATTTTATGCAGGCCTGTGTAATTAACGGAAAACATGTCTCTGACCGTCCTTAAACTATTTTTCTTCGGATACCACATTATCATTGCTATCTTTTCATGTACTTAATCATGATTTAAATAAATTATTTACTTTTCAATAAAATTCTTTTTGTACATCGAACGGCTGGCAGTTAAATTGAGTGGTTTTTGTTACGCTCTGGGAGTGGTTTCGCGTAGTGTTAGTGCATATTATGCCTATGTGCATTCTAGACTTGCATATGGTGTTATCTTTTGGGGAAATTCAGTTGATGTTTGACGAATTTTCGTAATTCAAAGGCAAGTATTAGAGCTATATTTAACATCAACCCACGGGATACTTGTAGGAACACTTTTGGGGATAAAAAAATACTTACCCGCGGTATACATTTTGCAGTGCGCATTGTTTGTCAAAATGCATTATTCTGATTTTTTTGCTAAATATGAACTCAAGCATAGTTATAGTACAAGAGGGACTTCTGAGTCATATTTGTGTCCTCCACGTTCTCATTTAACAAAAATACAAAGAAATGTACTCCACCAGTGTATCAAGATATACAACCACTTGCCAGAGACCTTAAAATCATTCTCAACAAAACAATTTAAATACCGACTCAAGGAACTATTAATAAACAAAGTGTTGTATAAAGTGGAAGATTTTTTTTTAGAAAGAATTATGTAATAGGTGCTATAGACTTGAAAATCATTTTAATTATATGTTTATTATTTTATATATACAGATTTTGTATTTTACTTATGCATTTGTGACGTTTCGTATACATTTTGTGTGTCTTAACGAATAAAGGTATATTATATTATTATTATTATTATTATTATTATTATTATTAATATGTGTTTAATTTAAGATTCACGTATGAATAAAAATTCAGAAATATTTAACATAAAAAAATGTTTTTTTGTCTTCATGGCAAACTAATTTAAGAATGTGTAAAAAAATTGTGTAAATCCTTCATTGATTTATAGCTGGTTGCCTATTATGCCGCTCATGCATTGACAATTTTCTTTTTAAAGTTACACATAGGAAAAATGTATATGTAATGATAGAAAAAGAACCCGATATAATGTGTTAATAAAAAATTAATAAATTTACAAAATTTGAATTTTCTTTTAAACTGAAGATCATATGGTTTAGAATTTTCCAACAATGAAATTTGAAAATAAATTAGTGTAATTAATTATGATGTAATTTATGTAATATTTAACAAAATGTGGTGAAGTCAGTTGATAAAGGATTAAATCAAAATTGACACTATAGCATTACTTTAATTAGTTTTTACTACACGTATATTTCTCAATTTTGCATGACTAAAGACATAAAGAGTTGGTAAATTCAAATCAAAGTAGTTAGAAACAAAGATAATTCCTAATTTGATATCGTTATGGTTTACATGCCTAATGTTATTTCTTGTTTTGTTTACGTTGAGTCAATTAATTTTTGTTTAGGTTTCGTTCTTTTCTACGTTCTATGTTGTGTTTTCTCTTTTATGTAACTGCCTTTTTTAGCAGAACATGTCTATTTGACAGTAATAAAAGGATTTGTAAAAGAAAATTATACTAATTCTTCAACTTCCTACTGCCAGCTGCCTTCATTTGAATTTAATCACCCGTTCTGCCATGAAAATATATTTCGTAATACACATTATGTTACCACATGTATTAATATTGCAAAAAATTGGTTGAGTAAACAGTAATCGAATCACTGTTATTACGCTAGTTAAAGAATCAAGTTGAATAGGTTTTATTAGTTTATGGTATCGAAAAGAACGGGTTTTGTAGCTTTTTAACTAATGTAAGATGTTTATTAGTTCTGCAATATATTTTTAAATTGGCAGCATATTTTTAATAGTAAATCAATATTTTTATTTTAGGGCGAAACTGAAACATCTAATATTATAGGAATGTATTGTTATTCTAGTGTAACCATTGGTCAAATGGCAGCATATCATTGGCTGGGTAATGAATTTATGTCCAAAGTATATAATGACTTCTTTCCAAAAGCAAAATAAATTGAAATTAACGATTTTTTAGAGTAACAAAATTGTGGAGTCTTGTTATCTATCAAATTGGTATAACGCGAGTATAGAATTGCAGCGGATAGTAGTTTTACTAATGGAAAGGGCTAAAAAACCTTTAGTTATTGAATTGTACAGCCTGGTATTAATCTCATTAGATTCTTTAATGATGGTGAGTATAATTATTATTATTATTAGTGATGATATGTTTTTGATAAAGACCTTATTGCAGATATTTCGTTGGGCATATTCAATTTTTGCATTGATAAAAGCAAAATATAACTAAAATTCACAAATGCTAATATTTTGCAAAATATATTCAACTATACTATACTATTACAATGGGATGCAATTATGAGGAACTTAGGTTGAACGTAGCAATAGGGTATTAAATCTATTTTTGGTATTTACATCAGTAAATTTTGAGATGTTTACATATAATTATGTATTTGGGCAAGTAAAAACATTAAAATAATTAATTATTAATAATATAGTTTATTAATATAGTTTACTGAAACAATATCCTTTCAGAATAATTGAAACATACATGAGTAGGTAAACCCCTACAGTTTTGTATAATACGAAGGTATTTTTAATAATATTAAATATTATTAAAAATCTGGTGTGAAGAACACAAATACAGGTTCACTATTAATATTTTTTGTGAACGTGTCCGAACATATCCCTCCCCAGAGACGAAGATACGTATTTCGCCTTTCTACAGGCTCGTCGGTACGCCCCTGCTGGAGAAAGGATATTCTCAGACACATTCACAAAAAAGAACCACTTCACCACATCACCGAAATTATCCAGACCGGGAGTAGAAGTAAATTCAGGGATATGTTCGGACACGTTCACAAAAAATATTAATAGTGAACCTGTATTAGTGTTCTTCACACCAGATTTTTAATAATATTTTATATTATTAAAAATACCGTCAATATCCTTTCATCTCATTATTTTCTAAGTCAGTGCTGAAGCATATTAGGGCTTCGGACAGATTGCAGATATTTTGGAGAATATGCATTTCTGTGTTTAGGTAAAGTTTATATTTCATAAGAAGTTAAGTAAGGGGCAGTTATATTTTATTTGTAAATTTTCTCAGTCTACGTAGTCCTAAAAGCACGTTTGGGTCAAAAATTTAAGGCTTCCTAAACAATATACTGCTATTTATAACAGGAATTCGATTACAAATATTATTGATAACTTAATCATAATAACAATAATTTTCAATATAAAAGAAATAAGTTAATTATTACTTTAAAAATAGTAAAAGATAAAATATAAAAAAGTTAGCGAAGTCTACCGTTCGATTCTTTCAACAAAAAGGTTGACAATCTACATGTGCCGTGCGTATTTAGAGCGGTCTTGAATTTTTACGGATAGACATTGTGTAAATATGCTTTCTACATATTACGACACTAATATATTCGATTTTTTTATAGAAAAAAATTTTCCCTTAAATAGAATTCGAACCCACGTGCATGGCTTGCCGGAATGCCTTAAGGTCGATTTTTTTTCTATAAAAAATTAGAATAAATTAGCGTCGTAATATGTAGAAAGCATATTTACATTTACATTACTTCGCGAAAAATGCAACAAATTTGCAAGATATATATCATCTTTCCTTGATGTAACTCAAGGCATTCCCGCAAAGATTCGAAATCACTGCCTTTGATAGCTTAGTGGTTAAAGCGATGATCCGGCAGGCCATGCACGTGGGTTCGAACCTTACTTAAGCGCGAATTTTTTCTTCCTATAAAAATTCGAATAAATTAGCGTCGTAATATGTAGAAAGAATATTTACATTTACATTACTTAGCGAGAAATGCAACAGACATTGTGTATTGATAACTAAAGACTGCCACCTAGGTAGGCAAGCAGCGACGTCACTGCCCTGAACTACACGTACGCGTAGTCGTAATAATTATTCCTGATCCCGTTAGAATATTAGGGGTATATTCTGATATGGTAATTTCTTGATTATTTTGTTCCTCATAATTACATCATACTGACATTTGATGTTCCCGATAAAATTTTCTTTGCTATTTCAATTTTTTCGTTAATATTATCATCTCTATAGCCTTCGGAAACTGTGGAACTTTACCATCCCCCGTGTCGCTTTAATTGTGTGATGTCACCTCCACCATTTACTAATAAAGTAGCCAATAAGAGGCAGTCTGGTAGGTTTATATATTCAGCAATTTCACTCGCTATTTTGGCAATAGTATTCTTTCCCACAACTTGATTAAAACACTTTCCCTTAATATATTTCCTTATCGCGAATGAATAAAGAATTTATTATAAAAAAGTAAGATGGTATTTGAGAATCTTGAGAAACATCACTATAAAACAGACAGAAACCAGAAAAATCCTTAACCACGATATAAATTAATAAACTCTAAATATATATTTCGGCAACTAAGTTGTTATCTTGAGTAGAACAATCTGAAAAAGAAAGTAACACTTCACCAAATCGCAGTGCTGCTCCCACTGGCGATTTTATAAAGAACATATCTTCAAAGGTTGTACCTCAGCCAAAGACGCTACTTTTTTAACACTCTCTTTCTTTTTCAGATTGTTCTACTGAAGATGGCAACTTAGTTGTCGAAATACGTATTTAGTGTTTATTAATTTGTGTTGTAGTTAGGAATTTTTCTTGCTTCTGTCCGTTTCAGATTTAAACCATCTCCATCAATTCAGATCATAAACTAAAAGCAACATATTGAAAATTCAGCAACTCTAATTCAAGAGCGCTAAAGCTGAAAGGAAATACGTCTCACTTCCAGTCAAATCATCTTCGTACACCGGAACACGAACCTGGGATACTCTGGTTTTCAGTCAGAGTTAACCAGAAGGCTTGGTAGTCAAAAAAGAATCCAGCAAGAATAAAGTTTGAAGACGTAGGATTTAAGAGTTAGAAATATGATTGTTCTCGACGATTCAGAGTCGGAGCAAATTAAGAGCTCACAAGGGCAAGATTGCTGGTCCCTGAAGTACGATAAGTCTATAATTTATACGTTATTTGGGGCATCTCGTTACCCATATTTTGCATTGTTCTCTCGTTTGTTTTTCTAGGTAAAGTTGACAACTTTCTTTAGCAATAACGGCCTTTTGCCGCATATAAATAGATTGAAATCAGTTAAATAATTAGTTGCACAAAGCACACGTATAAAATTACCTGAAAAATTAAGGCACATCCCGTGCCTTATACGATAACATGCCTACGAAGGTCACCTTTTATATGTTTACAATCGACCACTAGATGGTGCTTTTGTAATCATAAAATTTTTAAAGTTTGATATTTGTCAATGAGGAAATCCGTAATAGCTTAGAAATTGAGTCAGTAGTTTGTTGACAATGACAGTTTTAAGACAGTGAGTTTGTAAAATAATGGAGATTGCTCGTGAAGGTTTTCGTTGGATGATATTTTACGATTATAAAAAAAAGCCTAATTCCACAAGAATGCATTATATCACTTCGGTCAACTTTTAGTAATGAAGCACCGTCAGAGAAGACAGTTTACAATTGGTTTGCAGAATTTCATCATGGTCGTGCCTCAGTGAGTGATGATTCACATAAAGGTCGACCAAAAACTGTTGTGATTCCAAAAAACATCGATGCTGTGCGTAAATGAATGATAGAACACGATCGACATGTGACTTCCAGTGAGGTAGAGGCATCTCTTGGCATATCGCAGACTGAAATTCATTCGATTTCGCATGAACATTTATTTGTAAAAAAAATATATTCCAGACGGATTCCACATAACTTTACCACTTACTCCACAAAAAAGAGTTGGTGTCAATTGGTGTAAAGAGATGCGCAAAAAATTCGACCTAGTATACATTATCGTCACAGGTGACGAAACATGGATATATGCGTATGAGCCAGAAACCAAGCAACAATCTACTGTATGGGTGTTCCAAGACGAACCGAACCCCACAAAAGTTGTTCGTGCAAGGAGCACTTTCAAGAAAATGATTGCTTGTTTCTTCGGCTGTACAGGACACATCGCAACAATTCCTTTAGAGGATCGAAAAACTGTTAACGTTGAATGGTACACAATAATTTGTTTGCCAAAGATTATAGACGAAATCAGGAAGAACAACCGAAAACGTCGCATAATTCTTCATCACGACAATGCGAGTTCCCATACAACACGTCTAACAGTTGACTATTTAAAGGAGAAAAGTGTTGAAATAATGTCTCATTGTCCATATTCACCTGACTTGTCACCGAATGATTTTTTTTGTTCTCAACTGTGAAACAAAAAATGCGTGGACAGCGATTTCCAACACATAAAGAAGCAGTCGAATCCTTTTAACACCCCTAGTAAAACAACCATAAAAGTATGTAATATGGTCGTTTCAGTATAACCTAAACACTGTAAGTGTTATATAAATTAACAAGTGCTGAACAGTCTTCGCGTTGAATTGCGCGAATCAACTGTTAGAAATTACAGCAAAAGTTAAAGAAATTTGTAAAATTTGAAGAACTAAGACTTGTAAAATATTTCAATTAGATAGACGTAATGTATCTCTTTCTTTTATATCTAAAACATAGATATAAAAATATTTAAAATTCTTCATGGGATATTGTTAATAAATAAAAGAATTTCTCTAGACTCGTTAATGTACCCGGAAATTTTAGTTTTTACATATTCTGTTTCTTTTGGTTTTTGGATAGTCAACTTTTATGAATTTCTTGAGTATCGGCAAATAAAAAATATAAAAACATTCATTACTAACATTTAATGTGACGTTAATTTAAAATATTAATATTGTATTAATTTCTTATATTAAATTCTTTTTTAAATATTTTTATTTTAGATTAATATATATTAAATAAATTAATAGAATCATTACTATAATTAAAAAATAAGAAACAAAGCGCTAGACTGATCCATTATCGACAATAATAAGTATCAATTAAAGGTAATTGGCGGAAGGGAAATTAATTACAATAAATATACCTCGAACAGATATTGGATATGACTTCAGTTTACAGTGGAATGTGAGCACGTAAAGAAATGGGTGCAATGAATAAAATAAATTGTATTGAAATTTTAATAATACCAAGTAGATTCCTGTTGTTATGCGGTCAGTTACAAACGCAAAAGTTGACACCAGGAAGATTAGTAAAAATTATATTAAATTTTCTTTTCAACAGTACGATACTTACTTTAGTAGTTATAAATATTTATAAGGGTATTAAATCAAGTGATACTACATTAGTAAACTGGATGACTTGTGTACTGGTTCCAATGATAAATTATACATTTAAAGGATATTCACTTTTGATTAATAAAAACTGTTTGCTAGTACTTTTGGAATATCTACAGTCTGACGTTTTCAATTCACATAGTGAAGAACAAAACCGATATATTCAGCTGGTCTACAGAATTTCAGTGATAATAATGAGATACTTCATTCTCGCTATATCCATATTTATAATAATTTTTTGTATTCTACCTATTGTGTTGAATATTAGGATGATGATACCGCCTCCTTTCGATATGGGACCGTTTGATATTCCATATAAACTGGCTGTACTTTTTTCTACAGCTTACATAGGCGCAAATTCTGCTTCTTTTGATGTATTTTACATGTCTTTGATGAGTATAGGTATTGCCCAACTAAATATATTAGAAGATCAACTATCGAATGCATTTCGGGACTTGAAAATTGTTCAGGAAGGAACAGGCGGCGGTAAACAATTTGAAAAGATAAATCAAATAATAAAGGATAATTTAAGGAAATGTATTATGTTGCATAAAATGATAATTCAGTAAGTAATTTAATTAAAAATTATTGCACAACGTATTCACATATTATAACACGCACAAAACTAGCGAATGGAAAATGCCATGATACCATTATTAAGGCGTTTTTAATGTAAATAACTGAAAAATCGGTCAAACATTATTAACAAATGTCAAACTGCCTTTACAAATAGTTTCCCATTTTGCAAATATTCGCCCTTTTGTTTGTTTACAGCCCATAATCTGTTCATATTCTTGTATTAAGAATGCTAGCAAAACATCATTACTTAAAGTGATTAAGTAACGGGTATCCGTTTAATACTGAAGCTAACAGTTTGTGTCGAATTTTGGTTAAGTAGCATTACTGCACTTGTACTCGACCGCAACAATAATTAACATTAGCGTCCTATGCGGTAATCACTTTTGACGTAAATATAAAAATTGATAAAATCAAACACAATAACCTTGCTTTTCGAAATGTTTATTACCAATATCTGCTAATTACAATTATTTAAGAAAATGGTTTAGATTGCTGCACGTTTGAAATAAGAATAGTGAATAATAAAAGCTAACGGAAAATGAGCATGTACGACTATGGAAAAAGATGTCAAACACCAATTGACAATAACTATAATTTTCAGTGTGACAAATACAATACAAAGAAATTTCCAAAATTTGACAGACGCCAGCTTCAGTCTTAAACGGACACCCGATACGTATTTTAATAAGTACGGTAATCGTTTCGAACAAGAAATGCTAAAGAAATTATAAACGTGTAGTGTAGTGTTTAGTCTCGATTTTTCTAGTTTATTTTTCTAATTATAGTAACAGTGCCACTGAAAATGTTTCGATAAACTTTGATTGTATTTTTATTATTAATAGTAATAATAATAATAATAATAATAAAACCCACACAGGGTAGTCTAGAGATAGGTTACTGGGGACTAGCGACCCCACGGGTTTCTGAGCTAACCGTTGGGTTGGGTTAGCAGCCCCAATGAGGTACACTTGCTCCAAACACTGGATGAAAAGGATACTGTGGTGGGTCGGAGGAGCAGGATCCAGGTAGGATTAACCAGCAAAGACCGAAACAGCAAATTGGAAATGAAACACAAACATGGCATGCTTCGGTAGAGACAAAGAACGCAGGCGAGGATGTTGTTGAGATACCTTCATCTCAACCCACTTCGTCAACATAAGAACTAAAGCGCCGGACCCTATGGGCCGTGAAAATGAACCCCCCCTACATGGTGGGAGGTGTTATTATCTGCTTACTAAGAATGAAGCATGCCATATGGAGGAGAGCTGCATAGTTAGGTTACGGAAAAATACCTGGAAATAAGAAATAATAAACAACAATAATAATAATATTATGATAGTTATGCCAGCCATCTTGTTCTCACGAACCGATGGGTTAACACACTGGCAACCAAGGACAAATTGAATGTTCTTGTGAATGGACGAAATAATAATAATAACTATTATTATTATTATTATGTTACGCCTTTATTTCCCTTCTAAAATTTTCTTAATAGTTTCATTATTTATTGACGAGTCCCGGTATCTTATTTTGCTTGCGTATCATTTAATACATATGAGTGCTGATATCGCTATCTGTGGTTGAATTGATAACTATCATCCCCTTCTGCGAGCGTCTGCTGGTACACGGAAGAGAGAGACTGGCCGACAGCCTTTCGTAGTGTAAGGTCGTTTAAAAAGTTACAAAAAGTAACGGAAGTTAACTCAGGCTTCTTCGACTTGTAGAATTTCACGTTTAATTACGGATCAGGTCAAGATTAGTGAATATTTTAGAACAGCCAATTTTGCCGCTTGCGACTCAAGAAGGTTGGACAATATTATAAACCAACTTTGGGTTTTTTTCTGCTTGGCGTTCTACGTCGATTTCGTTTTCGGAAAAAAATAATTATCTTTCCACGGAAGACACCACGCACACTATCGCCTCTCCATCCAGGGCAATTCATGGTTATCTAATCCACCGAACAGCGATACACCGGAATAAATTAATTACCTTCTCAGACGAATAGGGAAAGGATACAAGTAACTCGAATTGTTAAATTTTCTTTTGTGTAATTTAAATTTCCTCGAATTATTTATATTTATATATATATATATATATATATATATATATATATGTAAGTAATTCGAGGAAATTTAAATTACACAAAAGAAAATTTAATATCATATTGCTATCATATTTTGTCCGTAATCAATTTAATTTCTTGAGCATAACTTAAATATTAATTTTGTACTCATTCAATCTTTTACTATCATAATTTATATACCATTTTTGGGCATACTAAGATATCTAATTAGTCTTGTTAATGCCAAATTATTAATCCATCTACTTGAAATTTAAATTTAAATTTTTAAAGCATATATAGTTATCGACAAATTTTATAGATATATCGTCTGCAGTCACGATTTTTTTGTGCCACAGTTGTTCACAGGTACACATGCAGGTGTTCGATAGGCGCCCTTTTTGTAAAATAATAATTTGTGATTTTGGGATTAAGTCATTACCAATTTTGTATAAGATATTTTTTTACTACCGCTTTTTCGTTATAAAATTTTTGTAAGTTTGAATCTATGGTACCGTAGGAAAAAAACTACGGGATTTAATCATTTAATCAGTAAGATTTAATTTTTAAAATATATTTTCATTAAATTAATTTTTGCATATATTAACATTTTCATTTAGTTTAATTTTTTTATAATATTCAAATATTTCTTGGTTAGTGAATATACAAATTATTTGTTCCCAAGTATTTTCTTTGCCTTTGGCACATTTCCTTAGCAATTTCTTTACAGGTATCCTGTGCGGCTTTCTGGTATAGTACGTAGGAACATAGTAAATTTATATCTACCGGGTGTTTGAGTAGTTTGTATGCACATGCGCCTAAGATCGCGCAATTTCTTTTCTCAGTTTTCAGTCTGAGCTTCCATAAGTAAAACTGCTAACTTATAATTTTAGTCACTAACACCCATCTCCACTGATTAGGGCATATATGATAAATAGAAACTCCCATACTTTGTGCGATACAACTACAGTTTTTTTTTGGTCCCAACCATCTCCAGACGTCTTCGCTGCGCCAGCTTCGCGGTAAGATAGCAATTATTATTATTATTATTATTACTATTATAATTATAATCCATGCCTTAACGTTCCCGAACACCCTAACACCAATTACAAGGGCTTGGCAGATTATAAGTTATTTTATTATTAAGCTGCGTCAGTGAAGTGACTTAAAATGATTGGCTGGCGGCCTTCACCTTAAACGAGAAGGTAAACCAGGAAAACTCTCTCGGAAAACAGTTTTGCATCCGATTCCGACACCCCCGGCATAATAAGCTAGTGCGTTACCACTAAACTATCTGCTGTTTAAAAAATAATAATAAATGTGAAAGCTGTACCAAACTACAATATACTATTTATTTTGCGCACTGTAATTATTATACATAATATTCACAGTGTACGTACCGAAAACTACGTTTTGCAGTAAGACTAAAAAGGGTTTTATTTTAGGTTCACTAAAAGACTAAATGTCCTGCTGGCATTTCCCTTGTTTATACAATACACATGCGGATGTTTTGTAATATGCAACGCTGTATTACAAATGACCATAATGGTAAGTAGTACGACTATTGGATTCTAATTATTAGTAAATTTCTCGTTTTAATAAGTACAAACTAAAAGTGAGATAAAATCCCAAAATATAGAAAAATTCTAATGAAGTACAGAATACACGAGACATAATTTTTTAAAATTTATATTGCCGTTTTTAATTTATTATCGAACGAGGCAACCTCCACAAAATAGATATTTGAAGTTCATAAAACTGTACGATTTGAATTTCAAGAAGAATGCAGAATAATAAGTATTTAAAAGAACATTTATATTAAATGACATTTAAAAGTTACGTAAGTGTATTATCAATAGAGACCGGACGCATCAGGCCGAAATTACGATGGACCATATAAATAGTCTATAACATCGCTAAGTAAAACACGCAGTTATTGAATAATAGTATTAATTCGGTTACCCGCACATCTGCCTTTTGTCGTTGAATTGTGACGCATTTACTTCAATATTATAGTTAAATTCCTTTCTTCATGGGCGTAGATAGAAGCGGGAGGAGTTTTTATAATTTATTTTATTTATTAGTTTATATTTCGTAAGATAAATAAAGTACGGTGAGTTTCTTTTTTTTCATTGTTTTAATATAATATATAATTACATACTTCGTAATTTTTGTAATAGATCCTGTTTAATAGCGTTTCATCGAATCTACTTCTCCCAATTATTTTGACGTAAGTGTCCAGTGCATTTCGTTAAGTTTCAATAATTTACGCATACATTTTTAGTTTTCATTTATTTGGATCTAGAACATTGTTTAAGTTACTTTTTCAGACATGGTATGGAACAACGTCGAGAATGGTATCGTGAAACAATGGTGAGTTGGATTAAGGGTCATACTGATTGTATGTCCATTGACAGAGATTCCAAAATTTATTGCACAATCTTTAAAATATTGTTAAAAAAATCCAAGAAATTGCACGCAAAGCATCACTTAGCATCGCAAACACATACACAGAAATTAGACCCGTTTGAATCTGACAATTTTAATGAATAACTCTGTGAAACTTTAATGGCGCCAAATATTCCATTAAATTAACTTAATAATCCCACCTTCAAAACACTTCTCTAAAAATATACTGGTCAAAATGTTCCTGATAAAACCACCTTAAACAACGAAAATTTGTTTTTATGTGCTACACGAAATCAGTAGAACGCATTAGAAGCCATCTTTCAAATCAGCATCTATGGATAAGTGACGATGAAATTGTCGATATATTCGGATGCTGTGTGGTAAATGTTGTAGCTGTTGTACTACATCCAACCACTCCATCTATCGCATATGTAATACCAACAAAATTTAAAAATATAGTTGGAGCGGAAACAGTATCTAAAACCGTTTATGAGAATATGCACCAAAACCGCTTCATTCGGACGACAGATACAAAGAAAAAAATACTTTTATTTGTCAGTTACAGTGCTGCATATATGTTAAAAACAGGCAGACTATTAAAGGAAACATATCCTAATATTATTTGCTCTCGACAGAATCAGTGACTATATCAGAGACACCTTTCCGGAAGTTGATAGACTTGTATCCGCTTTTGAAAAAGTTTTCAGAAAAGCACAATTGAGAGTTGCTATTTACAGGGAAAAACTTTCATCTTTGTTATTGCCTCCCTCTCTAGTAATAACTATACGGGGAACATGTTTGGAAGCTACTAGTTTTTATGCGGAGAATTTCGATAGTTTACAAAATTTCGTAACATGTTTAAATGACGAAGTATTTCTGAGTGCAAGAAACTAATACAAATTCCAAATTTAAAAAATCAGTTGTAGTTTCTTCAGGAACACTTTGGAAATTTGCTAAAACTAATCACTTATTTTGAAAAGAAAAATTTCAAATTAAATGATGGATTAACCACATTAGATATGGCTATTAATAATTTGAAATATATTCCTTTGGATGTGGCCTTCAGCAAGAGTTAGACGCAGTTTTTAATATAAATCCAGATTTAATAACATTGCAACAATTGTGTATGGGGACAACGCCCAAAAATCTAACTGTTAAATACGCTGAAAAAAATGAATATTTCCATTACGCACGTATAACCAGTTGCGAAGTAGAAAGGACGGTTTCTATCTACAATGATGTATTTAATTCAAAGAGAACAAATTTTACAGAAGAGAACCTTGAGAGAGTATTGCTAGTTAATATTAATACTCCTTTACACAACTTGAACTACAAAATGAACTAATAGAAATGTATTTCGTATTTTACAGATCACTACTCGTTTGTTTTCCAATTATATAAATAAAATTAAAAACTCTTTCAAAATACAAATTCTCAATAGTACGCTCGTGCCCATCGTGTGGGCTATGAGTCATCGGCCTCTCGTGTCCGGTCCCTATAAATTATCATGTTTAAAGGAACATTAAACTCTAAACACGCATTTATACCTAAATGCCTGAGTTTGACTACTCGAGCATTTAAAGGAGAATTAACGCATGTGTATACCGATAGGTTCAGCCCGCCACGGGCCATACGCAACAATATACGTATGGAACGTAATGCGATGTGGCAACGTGTGTACGATGCCACTCCGCGTGCGCATACATAAGTCCGATGATCGAGAGCTACAGATTGCCCGTCATTCGTATTTAGCTGTGCAAACGTAAAGGTAGTTTTCATGTCAGTGTATACAACCGCAGAGAAGGTACGAATAGTTTCGTGGTATCTTGCCGGCAATTCCTGTCGAACAACCGCTGATTTATTTGCTGTAGAGTACGTAAATCGGCCTATTCCTTCGCATTCGACGATTGAAAGGATCGTAAATGCGTTTAGGAAATATGGCTGTGTAGTCTGAAATTGCCGCAAATGCCAACAAATTGACGAGACAATAACCGCTAGAAATCTCGAGAGAGTGAGGCGGGAGTTTTACAATAGCTCGGCTATTGTTTGGGAAGAGAGGGCGGTATTTTCGAATCCTATATTGAGTGACTTTCTTAAAATTTAAATTTATTTTGCGGAATTGTTGATTTTTTTACTTTTATCTTTTAGAAAACGTTATTGTTTTTTTATTACTTAAAATTACTTTTCCGTAGCAGCTAAGAATACAATAATAATAATAAATTGGACCTTATTATGTCTGAAACAAATGGGCAAATTACGTATACAGAACGAATATACATACGACTATATCCTTGCGCGGTTTAAGTCTTACTAAATTCATAACTGCAATGTGCGGCAATTTAAGCTACTGCGCGTAGAGGGGATTCGCTGTTGCCACTTATTGCTGGTTATGGCCCGTTCCGACCTGGTTCTATCGGTATACATGTCTGTATGTACTTCTGTAACTCAGATATACTTACATAATCTCGGAATTTCTGTGTACTTACATCCATTATAGGCTATATATTTTCTGTTTATTTTTAATGAAACCATTTTACAATTAAAACTGCATTCTAAAGATACGTATGACAATATTAAAGATCTACTTTTAATTTTGAATTATAAGCAACACAAGCTAAAGCGGAGTCAGGCACAAACTGTTCGAATATGCTAAATTCATATATTTAGGTTTAAAAGTATTGCCAACCTTCTTAAATATCACATTTAGTTAAATACTGCTAAAATACATTTCATAATAGAGAACCCCTAATTTAAGGGACACTTAATTTAAATGTCTTAACTAAAACTATTTTTAATATCAGTTGATAATACCGGCCGTTAATACATCGAATTTAAAATATAAAATTGTAATGCACTTTTCCAGCCAAACCTTATTTTTACTGATCTCCCAGAACAGAGCATATTGAAATTCTTAAAAATATACAGGCTGTCATTTAAAATAAAAAAGTTAACATCGTTTCTGGCTAAACCGGAAGTTTAATTCTGATATAAATATACGCATCGAATCCTCGATTTTCATCTAATTAGTTATTGAACGTCTTATTAAAATTTAAGTAACCATATCAAAGATATTCGCATAGATCCATACATTTTCCTAAACCTGTACCTATAGAGGGAGAGAGAGAAATAAGCAATGCTTTATAAATATCAAATATGAAATGTCTAGAAAATGTTAAACTATATATTATAGTATATTAAGATGATTACTGCGCAGCTAAAGATAATAGATACACTAGCATCACACTTCTGATTGCTTATACGTACACTCTTATAGATCTTGTACTCTAAATTTAATTACTATTTGATTTGGATATTATACAATGCAAGATTAAAATATTTATATTATGGGGCGATATATGTGTCGGCCAATGGTGGCTCGTAAGTTATGAAAGAGGGTGGGCACAAACAAACTTACATATTTTTTGTACATAAAATCCATTCTCCTATTTTTCATGCTGGAAAAGACGTCTATGACTTTATTGTCAAAATCCGGGAAAGATTGGATGAACTTCTTTTCTATTGATAGGATCGCCAATGCGTTCAGTCGATCTTCTGACATTGTGCGTCCCAGAAAAGTTTTAATGCGTTTAAGGGTAGAAAAACATCGTTCACATTCTGCTGTCGACATGGGCGTTGTATAAATAACATCCAAGTGTTTGTATGTTTCCGTCAAAACCTTTTTTAGGTTGTTGTCTGTTATGAACACTAAAAGTGGCAAAACATCACCTTCGTTACACATGTCATCGCGCTCATAAATTACTGAAAGTTCACTTTTCAATTTTAAACTGTCCAATATAGGATAAGATTTCACAGTTTCATTAAAATTTTTTGTGGAAATGAATGACTATAAATTTTAATGTTTTGAAAATCAAATAATTTTGCTGCATTTAAGTGAACCATAAAATCAAATCGGTCGCTAATTTGGCTTAAAATAGTGTCACATACTTCCTTTGCAATAACAGCTCTGTTATCTCCAGCTGTCGTTTTTTGTCTTTTCCTTGCAGGTTCTTCATTATTGCGTGCTTGGTTGTCATTGTCAGTAGAATTTCTTAAATTTCCAATGTGAATAATTTGCTGTTGGAATTGTTCAATTGCATTTTGCAGTTGAGCACTGTCAATCCTGCGCATTCGAGTCTGATTAAATAATATTTCAACATGTGGCATGATGAAATGAAATATTTTCAACCAGTAGAGAAGTTCCGAGCAATTCAAATGTTTCAATAAACCACTTGCTTCACTAATAGTAACTGAATCCATCCCATCTTCGTCAATAATTTCGTCTAAACATTCTTTGAAAGAACCCTGGTGTTCAAATAATGTGTTCACAGTTCGACTTTTGAAAATCCAGCGTCTAGGAGCAGCGCGTGGTAATCTAGGTTTGACTATTTCATCAAGTATTACCGTTCGTTTTGGCGATCGAGAAAAAAAACTTGAAAGTGAATACAAATTTTCAAAGAAAATTTTTACATTTTTATTGCACTGTACTGCTCGTTCAATAATTAAATTAAATTGATGCGTGTAACAGTGAATATAATGTGCATGTGGAAATGTTATTTTGATAATACCTTGGACACCATTTGTCTTACCGCTCATCATGAACGCTCTATCGTAACTTTGAGCGATTAGTTTATTGTTATCAGACCCAGAAGGAGAATTTAGAATAGTTTGCAATTCATTCAGCTGTTTTTGCTAATACATCAGCATTATGTCCACCCGGCTTAAGAAAACCAAAAGTGTTCAAAAATTTGTCCATTAAACACGTATCGTATAATAACAACCAATTGCTGAGGTGTTTGTAGTTTCATCGGCCTCCAAAGCAATAAAATTTGCGGATTTAATTTCTTTGAATATTTCCTGCTTGTAAATTTGCCACATTGCATCTAGCAATTCGTTCTGAATAGCTTTTGAGGCGCCTTTAAACTCTTGTGAACCTTTCATATGTATTTTAAGCACAGCTTCTAATTCAGCTGCAAAATTGATTAAGCCTACATAAATACCTGGATTTTCCGACGTCAATATCTCATCATGGGCCTCGTAACGTCAATTCAAAAGCTCCGCAAAATTTTATACACATAATTAACCGGCGCAAAATATGACGATTTTTTTCCATATCTTCGTTGTACATAATTTTATGTCGCAAATAAGCACTATCTAACTGTTCACGTAAGTCTACTTTTCCTAGAACACTAAAATCCACGCATGCATTTATGTGAGAAACGGAATTTTCGTGTTTCTTTGCCCTGTCTGCGATATGCTTTAAATCATTCAAACCTTGTTTATTCCACGCACTAACCTCTTTCTTAAAAATTAAGCAGTTAAAACAAAATAGTTTATTTGTTAGTGAACATCCGCAAATTCACTAATATTTTTCATATATATTTTATTGAATACTCTATCAAGTAAGTTCGAGTTTTACTTGTGGAAGTGTAGTTTATTTTAGGATAAGGGATAGGCCTTCCTTTCTTCTTAATTAAAAGTTCTTTTTCAAATGAGAGCGGGTTTTGTAAAAGATTTTCCACACCGTTAACTTCCATCATTAATAATAAACGTAACTTCAAGCCTTTGAAATTATACACGTACTGTACGCGTCGAAAACGATACAGTCACAACACATGCAAGACGTTAACTGGAGTCGAGCTATTTTGTTCCCCCAACCGACGACATAAACGTATATGGCGAAGTTAAACGGAGCCCGCCGATTTATATTCGGGGTAAGTACATCTGAAATCGTGCCCCGGAATATAGTTTTGAGCGTTGGCATAGTGTCTGTGGTGTGGAGGAAACTTTAATACCATCGTTATAAAAATAATATAATAAAATAATGCACTGAATTACATGCGCATTTCTTTTTGTGTTTATCTTAGTCGTTGGGTGGGCACGTGCCCTTGCTTCCTTTAGTACCACCCGCCACTGGTTTCGGCCGATTAGCAGGTTTGAATAAATTACAGTATATCGTTTCGACCGGTCCACAAAATTAATCCGATTTAGGAGTGTAATAATTCGGCCGCGCAGGTACTTGTTACTTGTTTATTACTATATAAGAATAATTATACTACAGCTGTAAAATTATATGCATAGTGTATTTTATGCCAACATGATGGACATTATATAGCATTACTATTTTTCTTGCTAAAAGACAAAGCGATTCATACTTATAAAGCTTGTTTAGAATTTATTATGAAAAAAGCCGGGAATTATCTTCACGATTTTGTCCCGGAGAAATCGGCATAGATTTTTAAAAATCGATTCTCCGTGTCTAGTGTGTGGAAAGAATCGACAATTATCGGGGGCGTAAAATACAAGAGTTGGGGCTAGTAAAGGATTAGAAAGAACTAACCAAAATTGGAAAATGAATTGGTTACTGCTTTGGTCTTCTATTCCCTGGTAAGGAATTTAGTTTTTTATTTTTGAAGTTTGTTTCCATATTGGTTTAAGTTGATTTAAGATATTTAATTAATTTATTTAATTTACAGATCCTGGAAGTGTTGGCGGCTGTTTAGCTTTTGAATTAAGCGAAATTCAACCAGATAACGATAAACTACTAAGTTTGTTGATTACCTCGTCGAAACATATATCGAAGATAATTCTACATTTCCTCCTGATATTTGGACACCCAAGTCGGCAAATAGCAGCCGAACAACGAATGCATGTGAAAGTTTTCACTCGCATTTAAATAAATGTTTTAATTTTCATCACCCTAATATTTTTATATTCATAGAAGTATTGCGCCACTATCAAAGTGAAATTTATATTCAAATTCAAAGTGTACAGTGTTATTAAATAGTATATTAAATAAATTAAGTTTTATTAAATCATCGCTTCTTCTTTTGTACGCGCAATGTTTTTCAAAAACTCTGTACACAATCTTCGCGTTGTCCTCTTTTTAGAAGCTTAATGGGTTAGCGTTAGTTTTATTCATTAAGAGATTACTCACCTTCTAATTAATATTGAGGTATAAGCGAGGTACGATTCTTTAGGATAATTCAACTCCATTCTTCTGTCAAAATCTCATACGTCTAACTTATAGCTGAAGCGAGATAATTAATAGTTTGTTAACAGTTATTTCTTTCTTTTGCCGCCATTTTCAATAACTTGATGGATTAGTCGTTATCAACCTAGATTTTAAAACGACACCTGTAGTGTATAGTACATATTGCTATGAATAGTGGGTTGATTATTTAGCACACCACCATCCACAACTAGTTTTCCCAACTAGGTTTTCTCAGCCGGTGAATTTTCAAATCTGAGACCTCTAACTTCTCGGGTTCCACTTAGGAAAGACATGTCTAAAATATGAGTTGAGAGCCAGTACACTTGCACAGAAAAATTTATTTATCTATTTTATATAAGTTAAATTTGAATTAATCTCTCGTAAGTTTCTTTTAAATATATTCTTTTATGTAGGTATTAATTAATTAGTAATATTGGAATAAGTAAATTAAACAAACACAGGTTAAAAATTGAAATTACAATTTTATATATATATATATATATATATATATATATTAGACTGGTCGCAGCTTGTATGGAGTTTTTTTTTTTTTTAATTCATAGTATATGCACTGTCTAAAATATGAGGTTTGCTGTTATAAATGCGCTATTAATTTTTTAGCTCGATTCGACGGTACCTTCTGGTGCCTAGTGGGGCCCAAAGTACCAGATATAATGAAAAAACTTACATTTAGTCCTATCTTTATTGCTTGTTGTAACTACGGTAGAAAATATATAATTCTTTCAATAAAACAGAATTTTAATTATCTAATAAGTGTTTATAAACTGAAATTATTGTCAAAGTTTTAAAACTTTGCTAATGCATGATTCATATTCACGAGACAGTTATTAAATGCCTGTCATTGCTTGCAATCCGTGTTCATTCATATTATTCACAAAAGCAGTGAATCAATATGATTGTTTTGAATGTTTTTTAAAAAACCTTATCAATAGTGTATATTGTTGTGCGAAAGCAATGCAAAAGCAATGTTAATATGAGTGGACAGCAAAAGTGAATCAACTCATTTCTCTGGTACAGATAACGGTATTTTTGCTCAACGTCGTGTTATGTGCGACTTGAAAGAAAGCCTCATTTATGTTTTGCTGATTTTTACATATTCTGCCAACCATTGACGTTATAAGTAGTGCAAATTAATATTTGATCACAAATAAATAATATAAAGTGAAATCTTCGTGTTAGAAATATGACTTCTGAGAGTGCAGTGATTAAAAAGAAAAACTTACGCTCTGACCAAGATATTTTTTTAGTGGGCAAATGTGTAAATGAAATTTTGGGAACCAAACTACCATCTATTAAGAAAGTACTTCAATTATTTTTTTAGAAAATGCGGGTTGAACATAAGACATTCTTAAGTAGTATGAAATATGCTATTGGCGTTGCAATGGAATTTTGGAACAGGCCACACATTCCAACGATGCATGAGACAAGTTGTATGCGGAAATTAAAAAAAATATACGAAAAATGGAGACAAATACAAAAGAACTGTAGAACCCCATACGAAAAATATCGAAAACAAGAAGAAGATTTTTGTGATGAAATAGAAAATTTTATTTTTGATATCGCAACTCCAGATGCTTTGGAAAAAATGAAAATAAAAGAAGACAAAGATTTTTTAGTGCTCCAAAGAAAGAGAGGTCGCCCAGGAATTATGCATGGTGTAGATAGAATTCTCCACCATTCATGCAATCGTGTTGCAAAGTATAAAAATCAAGGTATTTATTTTACTATTTATTAGATTTATACTGTTTCTGTAAAAAATCGTCGGCAAATAATTTCAGCTAAATTAGGCACGGATATTGCAGATGACACAGAAGCCGAAGATGTTGAACTAGGTCATGCAATGGACTCCCAAAACGTATCGGATACTGAGAATGTCTTCGAAAATATGAAAAAAACACAAACTCAATCTCGCGGTACTATTCACTTTATTGATGACAGAATGTTAGCAAGCATGGACAAATGCAAGCTTTCTACAAAACATGCCATGCATATTGTTACTTCAACTGCTGCTGCCATTCTAAATAAATTGAAAGACGCTTCCACTGCTTCTACAGCAATAAATTTAGAAGATCTGGTATTAAATCGAACCACAATCCATTCTATGCGAAGAGAATACCGTAGAAGACAAGCTAAGCGGATTATCGATGAATTCAATGTAGGTAGTTGATTTAATATTAAATTTTAGAATTATAGTAATGCATTTTATTTATTACAATACAGATTCCCCAAGTATTTGTTTTGCACTGGGACGGCAAACTCCTTTCAGACATAAAGGGAATAGAAAAACAAGATCGACTTTCTCTCGTTGTGACCAGTGAAAAAATGGAAAAATTGCTAGGTATACCAAAAATAGAAAATTCTACCGGGGAAAATATAGCTGACGCCACCTTAAATTTTTTGCGACACTGGGCACTTGATGGATTGGTAGAAATTGTATCTTTTGATACCACAGCCACTAATACTGGCATTAATAACGGCGCTGCATATTTACTTGAAAAAAAGTTGGAACGCAAACTATTTTTTCTTCCATGTCGCCACCATATTAGCGAATTATTAGTAAGGTCAGTGTTTGAACTGAATTTTGGAAAAACATCCGGACCAGAAATTCTTCTCTTCAACCGATTTGCAAAGTATTGAAAAAACATTGCAGCTAGCAACTTCACAAAAGGGACTTTGGTCGAAGAAGTTCTGCGGAATTTAACAGCATCGCAGATGGAATACGTAAAGAATTTTTGCCTGAATGCATTACAATGTCATTACGTGCGTGCGGACTACAAAGAGTTGTTTCAGTTAACACTTCACTTTATTGGAGAGCATGTACCAGATTTTAATCAATTTCGTTTACCTGGTGCAACATCCCATGCACGATTTATGTCAAAGTGTATTTATTGCTTGAAAATTTTTTTGTTTCGCAAGCAATTCAAAATGACAGCATCGGAATTGAAAAGTCTTCGCAGTATTTGTTTATTCCTAGTAATTATTTATGTTCCTTACTGGTTCCGATGTGTGAATGCTATTGAAGCGCAGAAACAAGACCTTGATTTTATACAAAACGTAGTTACTTATTTCGACAAAGAAGTTTCCACTACATTGTTGCAAAAACTAAGGAAACATTTGTGGTATTTAGCAGAAGAAGCAGTTGGCCTTTCGTTTTTTGATGAAAGTGTACCGTTGGTAGTAAAAAAGAAAATGGTCCAAAAACTTTACATCAATAATGAAGACGAAGACGAAAATGATGCAGAAGTCTCGAAAAGAAATGTGGTAACAATGGAAGAAATTTTGTCTTACAGTGCAAAAGATATATCGCATTTTGTAACTTCACGGACAAAGAGATTTTTTACTCGATTGTCTATAGATGTATCATTTTTACAATTAGATCCCTCTGAATGGCAGCAAAGAGACGATTACTGTGCTGGCAAACGAGTCTGTCACCATTTGCACGTCGTGAACGATGCAGCAGAGAGAGCAATTAAACTTATAACGGACTTCAGTCGATCTTTGACCTACGATGAGGAAGATAAGCAGTTCCTACTTCAAGTTGTGGAGCAGTATCGCCAATTATATCCATCTCACAACAAATTCGCTCTCATGAATTAATACAAAAAATACCACTGGAAATTAATAATCTAGTTCTTACCTTTAAATTGAATAAAAATATGTAGTTTTTTATCCAACGAATTATATTTTTCTTTCGAATAGTTATAAAAACCAATAAAAATAGGACTAAATGTGTGTTTTTCACAATATCGGATACTTTGGGGCCCACTAGGCACCAGAAGGCACCATCGAATCGAGCTAAAAAATGAAGTCCGCATTTGCGACAGCAAACCCCATATTTTAGACAGTGCATATATATCAATTAAAGAAAAAAAAATTTTGCGACCAGTCTAATATATATATATATATATATATATATATATATATATATACAAAAATAAAAATAATAAAAAAATATATCTTTACAAAGTATAAAGATGCTGTATCATATAACAAAGATACTGGAGGTAAAAACATTCATTGAAAAATGACCGCTAAATGAATGGAAAACGTCCTCCTTAATGACTCCGAACAAAACTTATCTAAAAATAATCAAGTTTAACATTAAATTCTCCCCAGTCCCCATGTCACGGTGCTGGGAGTTTAGAAATGAATTCTTACTTTTTCTAAACTCCCAGCACCGTGACATTCGCTTTACCATGGAGGTGGAATCAGACGGAAGTCTCCCGTTTTTAGACGTCTTAGTAACCCGCAATATCAATGGCAAACTGGGTATGAGTCCTCTTGATTTTGTTCGGTGGTCGGAGTTGCCTCCATTTCCACTCCAACTTCATTACCCGGGGTTGTGTATGTTTTGTGTTATTGTGTGTTTGTGTGTTACGTTTGTTTATCCTATATGGAATGCTGTGTGTTTTGCTACATTTTTGTGTGTTTGTGTTGACCTCTGTTTATTTGTTAATTTTTGATTTTTTTTCGCGGCTATTTGGATATCGTTATCCTCTGCGCGTCTTTTAATTTGCTTAAGTCCGTCTTTTTTAATTAGTCTCCGTTTTGGATTTATTATTTTTCTTATTGTGGGGTTTTCGTGTGACTGTATTGTTTCTATTGTTTTTAGTGTTCGTTTGCATATTATTGTTTCCAGTGTTTCGAGTTTCGTCTCTTTATGTATCTGCGCGTTTGTCATGTATCGCGGTGCATTTATCGCGAGTCTAATTACCTTGTTTATTTTCCCTTGTACCGATTGTCTTTGCTTTTCGCTGGCTTGATGCCATATTTCTCCGGCATATGTTGCGCCCGCGAGTATTATCGTTTTTATTATTAATATTTTATTTTCCAGTGTTAGTTTGCATTTGCCGTTTAGTATCGGGTACAGTGCGTGTGTTATGAACCCTATTTTTCGTTTTAATTCTTTAATATGTGCCGTGTATGTTAGTTGTGAGTCCATTGTGACCCCGAGGTATTTAACTTTTTCCTGCCAGTGTATTGTGTGGCCTTCGAGTTTGACTTCGTCCGGCCTTTTGTGTCGTTTTCTGTGTTGGAAGTAAATTGCCGCGGTTTTTAGTGGGTTAATTTTAATTTTCCATTTGTCGTACCCGTCCTTTAGGAGGACTAGATTGTTTTGTAACTGCTTGTGTATGTACGATGTTCGTCTGCTGCTAATGTATATAGCGGTGTCGTCTGCGTATTGTGCGATATTACATTTTTCTATTGTGGGAATATCCGAAATGTATATGTTATACAGGAGCGGTCCGAGAACGGATCCTTGTGGTACTCCTGCTGCTATGTGTTCGATTGTCGATTTTTCGTTACCGATTGTGACATTAAATGTACGGTTCTTTAGGTAATTGTCGGTTATTTTTATTAATGTGTTTGATATTTTGTGACGTTTCATTTTGTGTATGAGGCCGGCGTGCCAAACCCGGTCGAAGGCCTTTTCAATGTCGAGAAAGATTGCGCCCGTTGATGTCGATATGTTCATTTTTTCGGTTATGTGTTCTGTTAGTCTTAGTGCCTGTTGTGTGGTAGAGTGGTTTTTCCGGAAACCGTATTGAAAATTTGGGATTATGTTTTTGTTTTCGACTTCGTTTTCAAGTCTTGTCTGTATTACGCGTTCTGCCAGCTTACTTATTGACGGAAGTAAGCTTATTGGCCGGTAATCTGCGGTTGTTTTTGTTGTTTTTCCAGGTTTGTGGATCATTATTATCTGCGCGTGTTTCCAAATCGCGGGATAGTGTCCGTGTTTTATTATTCCATTTATTATGTCGGTTATAATTTGTATACCGGTTTTTGGTAGGTTTTTTATTGCAATGTTAGTTATACCATCCGCTCCCGGGACTTTTCGGTTTTTAAGGTTTTTAATTATTTTTTCCACTTCGTCGGTATTTGTGGCGTCGATTTCTCCATCTGTTATATCGATTTTTGTATTTCGTTGCCGTTCAATTTGGTTTGTAAATGTGTTATGCTTCGGTATTGTTGGGTTCGTTTCGAATTGTTTCTTTAACGCGTTCGCGAATTCGTCTGCTTTTTCTTTATCAGTTATTGCCGGTCCGTTTGCGGTTTTTAGCGGTGGAATTTTGTTTTTTTTGTTTGTTAGGGCTTTTGTCATCTGCCAGAGTGTTTGATCTTGCGTATTAAGGGATTCAATTTTGTTATTCCAGTTTTTGTTAAAGTGTTCGATCATGTCAGATTTTATTTCATTAGTTATCGCGTTTAATTTTGTCTTTATTACCGGATTTAGCGTTCTTTTATATTCTTTAAGTATGTTTTTTTTGAGTCGTAATTTTATTTTTAGTTCAGTCGGGATGTTAAGTTTTGTGTCGATGGTTTTAGTTTTTGTCGTTTGTGCGATAGCGTTTTTTATGTCATCTTCCAGTGTGATCACTGCTTGATCGATGTCTTTCGCGTTGTGAATTTTGACTGTTCTGAGTACTAGGGATTCTTTAAATTTTCCCCAGTCTGTCTTATTAAATGTTTTTTTCGTTCTTCTTGTGTCCATGTCAAGCGTTAATATCACTGGAAAATGATCTGAGGAGAGGTCGTTTATAGTTTCTATTGTATGTGTTGTGGTTATGTTTTTAAGTATTGCTATGTCTAGAACGTCAGTAGTACCCGTTGGTATGTGTATGTGTGTGGGTTCCACAGGCCCGATTACATTGAGGTTGTTGTCTTGTGCTATTTTCTTTAGTTTTCTACCGTTTTTATTGGCTACTTTCGAGTTCCAGTTTTGGTGTTTCGCGTTAAAATCTCCCGCAAATATTGTAGGTGTGTTTTGATTGAAGATCGTTTGTATGTCTGATTCTACTATGTCTAATCCGGAGGGAAGATAACTTGCGTAAAGGTTTATCGGTCCCCTTTTTGTGTTTACTTGTATGCCTGTGTTTTCGATGATATCGAGTGTTTTGTTCAAGTTCGCTGTGTTTTATTGTTTCGTGTACGAGTATAGCGGTTCCGCCGCCTTTTTGTACCGGCCTATCGTGTCTGTATGTTTTGTATTTTTGTATTTTTAATGAGTGACTTGGTTTTAGATGTGTTTCATTTAACAGCATTACGTCTATTTGGTGTTCGTCTAGAAATACGTGTAGTTCATGTTTTTCGTGTGTTATTCTTTGTGCATTCCAATAGGCTATTTTAATGTTGTGTTTGTGATTCATTGTCTGCGTGCGTGGAAAAGTTTTGTGAGTTCGTTTGTTTGTTCGAAAAAGCTTTGTGTTTGTTGGGGTGTAGGGTTTGTCGAGCTAAATGTTAGGAATAGTTTCCCAATCATGAGTGCAATTGTGTCGTCAGCTTTTTCGTGTGAGTTAAGTGTTGGTTTTGGTGTATTTTCCCGGGTTGTTGGTGTGGGTGTGGTTGCGGTGATGTTATTTGTCTGTTGTCTTTGAGTCCACGCGTTGTGTTTTGGTAGTGGTGCTTCTATGAGTTTGTGTTTTTGTATTGGTGTGTTTATTGGGTTATTTGGATTCTTTTTGCATGATAAGCTGAACTAGAGGTGAGCTCCGCCACAGTTTGCGCATTTAGGGGGGGTGGTTGACGGCTTTGTGCATTCATGCGTCGAGTGTGACTCTCCGCACTTCATGCACGCGAAATTCACGTTGCAAGTACGCTGTTGATGACCGAATTTCTGACATCTGTGACACTGTACGATGCCTGTTCTAAGTCTGAGGGACTCTACTTTTACTTCTAATCCGCAAACTGTGTGGATGTCGAAAATTGACTTGTATTCTTTGTCTATTTCTATTAAAATAAGGGGGGCTGGAAGGCGGTCTTTACCGTTCATCCTAGTGATTTTTGCGATCGGATAGTTTCTAGAATCTAGATCGGCTTTGATGTCTTCGTCGGTTAGGAATTGGGGTACGCCTCTGATGACGATTTTTAATTTTTTTTCGCTACGGAGTTGGTATGTGAAAGATTGAATGGCTTTTTCGTTGAGAATTCGGTTGAGATTGCGATAGTCTTGTTCTGTTGATGGAGTGATTTGGACTCCGGCCGGGACGGATCTACTTTGTGTGTATTGAATGTTGTGTGTTTTCATTAGATCTCGGACTCGATACCATTGTGTTGGGTCAGTGATTGTAATTGGGGAGATAGAGGGCATTTTGGGTAATTGGATTGTGTTGTTTGCTGTTTTTGTGTGTGTTTTGTGCTGTTTGTGTGTGTTTGTGTGTTTTGTGATATTGTTACTTACCCCGGGTTTTTCTGCGGAGGTGGAGGCTGTCGGTTCTTCTTAGCTGCTGTCCATTGGCTTCGTTTCTTCTTTCTTCGTATCTTCGTCGATCGTGCGGAGTGCTTCGTGCATGTTGCTCGTTTCTATATCCGGTGATTCTGTCTTCTGTCGTTTGTTGGATTTTCGTGGTGGCTTTTCGTTCTTCTTGAGCTCGTTCATCTTGTTTTCGAAGGCGTTGTGCATCATCTTCATAAAGTTTTCCATTGTTTTCTGCAGTTCTTCGTACGTGTCAATATTCTGTAATATATCTATTGCTATACGTTGGTCGTTGTCGTTGGTGCCAGCCATTTCTTCTGGTTTCGCTGTGTTGTGGAAAATATATTATATTATAATATAATATAGCGGTTGATGTATTCTATTACTACCGATGTGCTCAGAGCAATCGATAGCGTGCGAATGGCAAACTGGGCCACACGGTTTACAGGAAACCGACTCATACGGACCGATATCTGAACGGGTTTTCCCATCATCACCCGGCACACAAACAAGCGGTCATCAATACTCTTGTATATCGCGCGTTTTCTATCTCGGAACCTAGGGCACTACCCTCCGATCTTAAGCATGTTTCTAACACCCTACTCCAGAATAATTAAAACGCCCACGACATACACCGTACTATAGTGAGACATCGTAACCCCAAACCTCGAAATGAACCCGATTCTAACATCAGCACCGCCTTCTTACCGTATATTCAAGGTATCACCGATCATATAGGAAAGGTTCTACATAGAAATAACATCAAAACTGTCTTCAGACCCCATTCTAAAGTTTCGGACCTCTTACCCTCGGTCAAAGACAAAATATCTCCACTCCAAGCACAAGGAGCGTATCGCATTCCGTGTTCGTGTGGCAGTGTGTACATTGGCGAAACTAAGCGGCCAGTCAGCGTGCGTGTGTCCGAACATAAGCGTTGTACTAGACTGTTACATATAGCCGGTTCAGCGCTAGCAGAACAAAAACTAAACTCCGGTCATCAAATTCTATTCAAAGATGTTAAGCTTCTGTCCCGTGAATCGCGTTATTTCCCTAGGAAAATCCGTGAATCTATTGAAATTTACAAACATACCCGCAATCTCAATAGAGACGATGGCTATACGTTACATCCGACGTGGCAAACTCTACTGCACTCAACTAAGAATCACCACGCTCATTCGACGCATGCCATTGGCTCATTGTCCCCAACCAATAGCAGGCCACCATCTGACCCGGTCCTCCCTATATAAGTTGTACCGGTCTCTGTCATAGCCGCGATTCGCACGCTATCGATTGCTCTGAGCACATCGGTAGTAATAGAATACATCAACCGGTATATTATATTATAATATAATATATTTTCCACAACACAGCGAAACCAGAAGAAATGGCTGGCACCAACGACAACGGCCAACGTATAGCAATGGATATATTGCAGAATATTGACACCTACGGTGAACTGCAAAAGACAATGGAAAACTTTATAAAGATGATGCACATCGCCTTCGAAAACAAGATAAACGAGCTCAAGAAAAACGAAAAACACCACGAAAGTCCAACAAACGACAGAAGACAGAATCACCGGAAATAGAAACGAGCAACATGTACGAAGCACTCCGCACGATCGACGAAGATACGAAGAAAGAAGAAACGACGCCAATGGACAGCAGCGAAGAAGAACCGACAGCCTCCACCTACGCAGAGAAACCCGGGGTAAGTACCAACATCACAAAACACACAAACACACAGAAACAGCACAAAACAAACACAAAAACAGCAAACAACACAATCCAATTACCCAAAATGCCTTCTATCTCCCCAATTACAATCACTGACCCAACACAATGGTATCGAGTCCGAGATCTAATGAAAACACACAACATTCAATACACACAAAGTAGATCCGTCCCGGCCGGAGTCCAAATCACTCCATCAACAGAACAAGACTATCGCAATCTCAACCGAATTCTCAACGAAAAAGCCATTCAATCTTTCACATACCAACTCCGTAGCGAAAAAAAATTAAAAATCGTCATCAGAGGCGTACCCCAATTCCTAACCGACGAAGACATCAAAGCCGATCTAGATTCTAGAAACTATCCGATCGCAAAAATCACTAGGATGAACGGTAAAGACCGCCTTCCAGCCCCCCTTATTTTAATAGAAATAGACAAAGAATACAAGTCAATTTTCGACATCCACACAGTTTGCGGATTAGAAGTAAAAGTAGAGTCCCTCAGACTAAGAACAGACATCGTACAGTGTCACAGATGTCAGAAATTCGGTCATCAACAGCGTACATGCAACGTGAATTTCGCGTGCATGAAGTGCGGAGAGTCACACTCGACGCATGAATGCACAAAGCCGTCAACCACCCCCCCTAAATGCGCAAACTGTGGCGGAGCTCACCTCTAGTTCAGCTTATCATGCAAAAAGAATCCAAATAACCCAATAAACACACCAATACAAAAACACAAACTCATAGAAGCACCACTACCAAAACACAACGCGTGGACTCAAAGACAACAGACAAATAACATCACCGCAACCACACCC
This sequence comes from Melolontha melolontha, assembly GCA_935421215.2. Taxonomy (NCBI): domain Eukaryota; kingdom Metazoa; phylum Arthropoda; class Insecta; order Coleoptera; family Scarabaeidae; genus Melolontha; species Melolontha melolontha. Next base: position 81,720,078 of record OW285236.1, on the reverse strand, counting down.
ACACCCACAACCCGGGAAAATACACCAAAACCAACACTTAACTCACACGAAAAAGCTGACGACACAATTGCACTCATGATTGGGAAACTATTCCTAACATTTAGCTCGACAAACCCTACACCCCAACAAACACAAAGCTTTTTCGAACAAACAAACGAACTCACAAAACTTTTCCACGCACGCAGACAATGAATCACAAACACAACATTAAAATAGCCTATTGGAATGCACAAAGCATAACACACAAAAGACATGAATTACACGTATTTCTAGACGAACACCAAATAGACGTAATGCTGCTAAATGAAACACATCTAAAACCAAGTCACTCATTAAAAATACAAAAATACAAAACATACAGACACGATAGGCCGGTACAAAAAGGCGGCGGGACCGCTATACTCGTACACGAAACAATAAAACACAGCGAACTTGAATACAAAACACTCGATATCATCGAAAACACAGGCATACAAGTAAACACAAAAAGGGGACCGATAAACCTTTACGCAAGTTATCTTCCCTCCGGATTAGACATAGTAGAATCAGACATACAAACGATCTTCAATCAAAACACACCTACAATATTTGCGGGAGATTTTAACGCGAAACACCAAAACTGGAACTCGAAAGTAGCCAATAAAAACGGTAAAAAACTAAAGAAAATAGCACAAGACAACAACCTCAATGTAATCGGGCTGTGGAACCCACACACATACACATACCAACGGGTACTACTGACGTTTTAGACATAGCAATACTTAAAAACATAATCACAACACATACAATAGAAACTATAAACGACCTCTCCTCAGATCATTTTCCAGTGATATTAACGCTTGACATGGACACAAGTAGAACGAAAAAAACATTTAATAAGACAGACTGGGGAAAATTTAAAGAATCCCTAGTACTCAGAACAGTCAAAATTCACAACGCGAAAGACATCGATCAAGCAGTGATCACACTGGAAGATGACATAAAAAACGCTATCGCACAAACGACAAAAACTAAAACCATCGACACAAAACTTAACATCCCGACTGAACTAAAAATAAAATTACGACTCAAAAAAAACATACTTAAAGAATATAAAAGAACGCTAAACAAAATTAAACGCGATAACTAATGAAATAAAATCTGACATGATCGAACACTTTAACAAAAACTGGAATAACAAAATTGAATCCCTTAATACGCAAGATCAAACACTCTGGCAGATGACAAAAGCCCTAACAAACAAAAAAAACAAAATTCCACCGCTAAAAACAGCAAACGGACCGGCAATAACTGATAAAGAAAAAGCAGACGAATTCGCGAACGCGTTAAAGAGACAATTCGAAACGAACCCAACAATACCAAAGCATAACACATTTACAAACCAAATTGAACGGCAACGAAATACAAAAATCGATATAACAGATGGAGAAATCGACGCCACAAATACCGACGAAGTGGAAAAAATAATTAAAAACCTTAAAAACCGAAAAGTCCCGGGAGCGGACGGGATAACTAACTATGCAATAAAAAACCTACCTAAAACCGGTATACAAATTATAACCGACATAATAAACGGAATAATAAAACACGGACACTATCCCGCGATTTGGAAACAAGCGCAGATAATAATGATCCACAAACCTGGAAAAACAACAAAAACAACCGCAGATTACCGGCCAATCAGCTTACTTCCGTCAATAAGTAAGCTGGCAGAACGCGTAATACAGACAAGACTTGAAAATGAAGTCGAAAACAAAAACATAATCCCAAATTTTCAATACGGTTTCCGGAAAAACCACTCAACTACACAACAGGCACTAAGACTGACAGAACACATAACCGAAAAAATGAACATATCGACATCAACGGGCGCAATCTTTCTCGACATTGAAAAGGCCTTCGACCGGGTTTGGCACGCCGGCCTCATACACAAAATGAAACGTCACAAAATATCAAACACATTAATAAAAATAACCGATAATTACCTAAAGAACCGTACATTTACTGTCACAATCGGAAACGAAAAATCGACAATCGAACACATAGCAGCAGGAGTACCACAAGGATCCGTTCTCGGACCGCTCCTGTATAACATATACACTTCGGATATTCCCACAATAGAAAAATGTAATATCGCACAATACGCAGACGACACCGCTATATACATAAGCAGCAGACGAACATCGTACATACACAAGCAGTTACAAAACAATCTAGTCCTCCTAAAGGACTGGTACGACAAATGGAAGATTAAAATTAACCCACTAAAAACCGTGGCAATTTACTTCCAACACAGAAAACGACACAAAAGGCCGGACGAAGTCAAACTCGAAGGCCACACAATACACTGGCAGGAAAAAGTTAAATACCTCGGGGTCACAATGGACTCACAACTAACATACACGGCACATATTAAAGAATTAAAACGAAAAATAGGGTTCACAACACACGCACTGTACCCAATACTAAACGGCAAAAGCAAACTAACACTGGAAAATAAAATATTAATAATAAAAACGATAATACTCGCGGGCGCAACATATGCCGGAGAAATATGGCATCAAGCCAGCGAAAAGCAAAGACAATCGGTACAAGGGAAAATAAACAAGGTAATTAGACTCGCGATAAATGCACCGCGATACATGACAAACGCGCAGATACATAAAGAGACGAAACTCGAAACACTGGAAACAATAATATGCAAACGAACACTAAAAACAATAGAAACAATACAGTCACACGAAAACCCCACAATAAGAAAAATAATAAATCCAAAACGGAGACTAATTAAAAAAGACGGACTTAAGCAAATTAAAAGACGCGCAGAGGATAACGATATCCAAATAGCCGCGAAAAAAATCAAAAATTAACAGATAAACAGAGGTCAACACAAACACACAAAAATGTAGCAAAACACACAGCATTCCATATAGGATAAACAAACGTAACACTCAAACACATAACTACACACAATAACACAAAACATACACAACTCCGGGTAATGAAATTGGAGTGGAAATGGAGGCAACTCCGACCACCGAACAAAATCAAGAGGACTCATATAAACTGTCATAGCATTCTTTAAGATACTGCTAAACGACGAACATCTACGTACAGCCCTGAAGATGTCCCTTGAAACAGTGGACGAAACGTTGGCAATTACGCCTAACGCGGTTCCAACCCCGAAACCGAGATCTACATCTAGAGAACGACCGCGGAAACCTACACCTACATTGATTTTTCTTCAAGTTTACTTATACTTAAAATAATATAATTTTTAACAACCGGAAGCTAATGAATTACGTATTTACATTCTGGCTTATCCTTCATAATAAATCGATATTTTAATTTTAGGGCGAAATAGAAACATCTAACATAATAGGGATGTGTGGCTATTCCAGTGTAGCAATTGGTCAAATGGCAGTATATCATTGGTTGGGTAATGAATTTATGTTCAGGGTATGTAATAGATTCCTTCGATTAAGGAAATACATTAAGACTATCGAGTTTTTAGAGCAACAAAATTGTGGAATCTTGTTATCTTTCAAATTGGTATAGTGCGAATATTGAATCTCGACGGGTATTAATTTTATTGATGGAACGAGCTAAAAGACCTTTGGTTATTGAATTGTACACTCTGGTATTAATTTCATTAGATTCTTTGGCAGTGGTAAGCATATTATATTAAATATGTAGATGATTTATTTATGAAAAGATATGTTACAGATACTTCGTTGGGCATATTCGATTTTTGCATTAATAAAAGCAAAATACAATTGAAATCGAAATTTGCAAGGAATGTTTCAAATATATTTCCTTCTAAATAGTTAAGTGACGAAGGAGATACTTGTTGAAACTTCATTATAACGCTAAGAAATAAGTAATTAAGCTTCTAGTTTCAAAAATTATTTTATTGTAAATACCACTACAGTATTGTTTCGCCATACAATGGCTTCATCAGGTGGATGAAATACTGAATATGTACAATACAAGAATGAATATTTATGTGAAAATTATCGGGGAAATGGTAGTGGAAAAATTTTTACAATCTTAAATTTAGTATAGGGGAGTTGTTTAAATCTAGTTGTTCAGTATTTCATCCACCTAATGAAGCCATTGTATGGCGAAACAATATTGTAGTGGTATTTACAATGAAAGAATTTTTGAAACTAGAAGTTTAATTACTTATTTCTTAGCGTTATATTTCCTTCTATTTAGAATTTTGCATTTGCATTATTTAATGTAAATTAAGGAATAAGTAAACTATCGAAATTCTCTGCTTAAAAACCAGTAGCTTCCAAACATGTTACCCATATAGTTATTACTGGAGAGGGAGACAGTGACAAATATGGAAGTTTTTCTCTATAAAAAGCAACTCTCAATGGTGCTTTTCTAAAAACTTTTTTAAAAGCGGATACAAGTCAACTTCCGGAAAGGTGTCTCTGATATATTCACAGATTCTGTGGAGAGCATGTGCTACACAAGTAATATGCAGCATATTAGGATATGTTTCCTTTAATATTCTGCCTGTTTTTAACATATATGCAGCTCTGTCACTGAGAAATAAAAGTATTTTTTCTTTAATCTGTCCTCCGAATGAAACATTTGGTGCATATTCTCGTAAATTGTTTTAGCTACTCTTTCCGCATCAACTGTATTTATAACTTTTGTTGCTATTACATATGCGTTATATGGAATAGTTGGATGTAGTATACCAGTTACAACATTTACAACACGGTGTCCTAATATATCGGCAGTTTCGTCGGCAGTTATCCATAGGTACTGATTTGAAAGATGGCTTCTAGTTTGTTCTACTGCTTTCGTGTAGCACTTGGAAACATAGTAAGGATTTGCGTAAGGATTCATCAGAAACATTTCGACCAGTATATTTTTGGAGAAATGTTTTGAAGGTGGGATTGTTAAGTTTATTGAATGGAATATTAGCCGCCATTAAAGTTTCACAGAGTTCTTCGTTAAAATTGTCATATTCCAACAGGTCTAATTTCTGTGGATATGTTTGCGATGCTAAGTGACGTTTTACTTGCGTTTTCTTAGAATTTTTTAACGATATTTTACAGACTTTGCAATAAATTTATGTAATTAAGTAAGTATGTAATTAACAGTTAAAACAATAAAAAAAAGGAACCATCTTACCGTACTTTATTTATCTTACGAAATATAAACTAATAAATAAAATAAATTATAAAAGCTCCCCGCCCTTCCATCTACGCCCCAAAATTGAATTTTAATAATGAATGATTAAATAATGCAGCCCTATATAATATTGTACACGTTGTGTACAAAGTTATAGTAATTTTTCTCTGATTATAATTTTCAGCAATAATTACCCTCTGGATAAATAATCAATTCACGGTACCGAGACTAATTTAAAAAAATTAAGATATTGTATCTAATTTTTGAATGATGATAAATACCTATGGGACAATATTTCTACATTTAAAGAATAAGTAGTAGTTTTCTCGTTCTTACATCTACTATACAGGCTACATCAGAAGAAGCATCATAGATGGTGCTGAACTATCGCTTTGACCAAACCTCACCTGCAATAATCGTAGTAATTGTTTGGCCGTCTTTTTTCACTTCGCGATCATCATTTGCTAGTCTGCCTTCTTCCATCAATGTTTCTTCCACAACCTCCTAATACGATAGCACGATAGAGTTGCTTACTTGATCAGTGCTTTTTTCGTAAAATGAACGTGACATTGCGATAATATACATATCCATCATTGCCTATTGTTGTTCCTTATGTGAAAAACATCCTCCACTAGGGACCGTAGCCAGTAGAGCATCGGTGTTTATATCCAAATCAGCACTAACAGCTTCTGTTCCTAATTTCCTTTGAGCCACAGCCAATATTTCATTTGAGTGAAAAGATACTTACCAAACCGTCGCGTAATTCGGAAAGAATATTCGTTTGTCTAATATTATAGTATAACGAGTTCTGGTGGTTTTTAATAAAAAAAGGAAGTTTTAGGATAGATATTTTAGGATTTAGGTAGTAATTAAACTAGAAAGCTAAGTATAATAATAATACATATTACAATTCACCCTGTCGCAAGATACGTTCCTCCAATCCACAATCTATAAATAATGTCAAAAATTTTTGTTATATGTGTAGGGAAACAATTTTTAAATCCCAAAAACGAAATTTCACCCCACTTGTACGAAGAGCTTACGAACTTTATTTTGGAGTGAAAGTAGCTGATCAAAATAAATTATCGTCTTCTCACATATGTTGCAAAACTTGTGTAAAAGTGTTAACGGGTTGGTTGAAGGGTATTAAACGTCATATGCGGTTTGCAGTACCAATGGTGTGGAGAGAATCAAAAAACCATGCCACAGATTGTTACTTTTGCCTCACTAACATACGGGGCATCGGTCCGAAGTCCATATTTTAACATTTTTCCCTATAGTACAACTTCCAATGTCTATAAATTCATCAGTTTTTCTTTTCGAACATGTTCTAATACGTTAATTTGTATGATTTCGCCAACATCATCTATTTTGTCACAATATTTGCTCAGTTCGGTCTTTTTTATAGGTTATTATTCAAAGGAATTACCTCGCTCCGCCCTGAAAAAACAAAGGAGAAAATTTTACAGGATTTTCTTTAGCTAAATGTAAATATAAGACAGAGTAGTAATATTAATTTTAAGATTATGCTATGCAAGTAGCATTGCACTGCATATCTTTATTGTTTCTTAATAGCAACATTAATAGGTTCACCAGCAGTATCCATATTTGTTAATTGTTGTCCAATTTATGAGAAACATTTTACAATATAAACAGTAGCCAATACATCTCTGCTGTTTATGTCCAAATGATCACTAGCTCTTCTTCTTTAAAATTTATTGAATACATTTCAAATATTACATATATATTTATCTGTGGGCGTTATATATACCTATATATATATATTAATATAGTCTATTTATGTTCTATTAATAATTATTGAAGATTTGGATAGAATATATAAATTATTTGAAAAGTATAACAAGAAAGAATATTGAGCAAATAGAAGAAGTTTAGATTAAGTATTATAATAAGAAATGTTATTTTTAAATGTGAATTCAATTGTAAAATATAAAGCACTTCTTCTATTTACAAGAAAGAAGATATTTAAATGAATGACAGTTGTTAAATTTTATTGAATTAAATTTATCTTTTCAAATTCAAAATTAAATACTTACAAATATTTGTATACTTTTTGAAAATATGTTGGTATTATGAATAATTAAATAAGTAGTTGCCTTGTAATGGAAAATCTGAACAGAGAGACGCGTCCCAAGTTCGATATGGAACGGACGTGCAAGTTGGTGTAATTTTCTAGGCGCTATATTGGAAATTATATAAGCGTTCCTGGAAAAACAGGAAAAAAGCATTTTAAAGACGAATTTAAGTGTTTATAAATAATAATAAAGGAAGAAAATAAGTAATATTTATATTGGAGCAGCAATTAGTATCAAGATTTATGAAAATATACTATTTATGAGAAAATTTGTGGAACCAAGAAGGAGTTTGGATATTAAGCAGATAGGAGGGTCTTCTATATTAAAAGGAAACAATCAATTTGAAGGAGATTACACTTTAAAGATAATACATTAATTAATTTTACCTTTATTATTCTTTTCGAGAAGCTTCGAAGGGGAAAGAAGAAATTTCAAGCGGATAGCAGCCATAAGTTACTGTTTAAGCTAAAGAACAGTATCCAGATCGATAGCACACCAGCAGGACTAGAAAATAATATCATCCAAGAGTAATCGGAAGCACTATTCAGATCATCGGGGCCACTGCTCGAGAAACCAGTCACAAAGTATACGTGCAAGCCGGATTCCAAGTATCAGTTCAAGACAAGGCAAACCCAGGTTTTATAATTAACTATCTTTAAAAATAAATACTCATTAAATGAAAAATATATCATTTAGAAAGTTATTATCCTTCGATATATTCATATCAACATAAGATCTATCCGAAACCAAAATAAATATTAAAACCATTTGTATTTGTATATATTAAGTTGTCCATTTACCTAAAAGCTAAATTTACTAGACTTAAAACAATTAAAAAACATAAAGAAGTGCTATATATTCTTTCTTGCTACCTGTGCATTAGAACAATCATTTGAAAGTAATATACCAGAAAGTTTTCATTCACATATTTAAAACTTTATTATATATTCCTCGTAATTTGTATTTAAGTGTGTTTAATAAACTGATTTATTTATTTCAAATCTATCTTTGATTGTAAATAGAAAATCAATTTGCTACTATAAACTTAACCTCTGAAATAAACAGGTCAATTGTAAATTTCATAAATATTCTACTTGACCATTAGCAGGCAACAAAATAAATAGATAACTGTATTCTGAAAACTATTATTTAAATATTTCACAGATAGATGTCCTCAATAATTGGACATACAAAGTCAGTATTTATATATTTTATTTTATTTAAAAAAAATTAATGAATCCTTAAGATATAAACGACTGAGTAGTTGTGGTGCAATTTCGTATTTTAAATAAAGGTTTGTAATAACACAAAGAATATATATGTACTTACATTCTAGAACCTACTTGTAAGTAGATATATAGATTATTATTATATAAGTATACTTAAAAAAAGGTATATAACCCCTTACCACAATTATTAATCGTAATTCGTAAATATTAATCGTAAATACGTATTTCGACAACTAAGATGTCATCATCAGTAGGTAAAAACTACTAATCAAGGTGTCGCACATGGGGCACAGTAAAGCTAGCACAACAGCTTACGCAACAACTTTACACGGCGTCCACGTATACACTAAATGAAACATGCAAAACTATTGACCGAAAAGGATTGACAAAAAATTACCTCTCTTAAGGAAAAAGGCACCCACATCTGTTTATACTCCAGTTTGAAACGTCCACGACCTTTTTATTTACGTTTCTAAGAATGAAAAGAGACAGGTGAAGGGAATCGGTCCTTTATCTCTGTTCATGGAATTTTGTTTGTTTTTAGCGATATGTATACTTTCGTAGGCGTCAAGATCGCGGGGGTTATTAATGGCCTTGGCAAGTTTCAACCCTTTAATCGACACATTGTGCAGTGTACTTAGAGCATGGTTGGCAACGTTAGATTTATCCGGTCTATTGTATTTAATATGTGATATGTGTTCTTTAAACCGGGTTATTATTGGTCGTTTTGTTTGGCCTATATATTTCAAATTACAATCATCGCAATTAATTTCGTTTTTTACCTGATTTCGAATTAGAATTAACTTTATCTTTGGTATTCCCTAAGAGACTTTTGATAGTATTTTCGGACCGAAAAGTTACTTGGAGACCTCGTTCTTTCACAACTTTATTAATGTTTTTCGTGATGGGGTGGTATGGTAAACACATGTACTTTTTCTCCTGGTTACTTTGAGATATCAAACTTGGATTCGCGGACTGTATTTTTTAGTTTTGTTTTTCTAATTAATTTATTGATTATTTCTATGTCAAAGCCATTATATTTCGCGATATTTTTAATGAAATCAAGGTCTATTTCATATCTCTCTTTTGTTAACGGAATACTATATAAGTATAGTTTAATTTTTAAACAATTAATGTAGTCGAACTGAAGAGGAGGACGGACTGTAATAATATAATGAAGTGGTTCTACTTCATCAGAAACTGGAAGAAACAATTCATATCAATTAATTATAAGCATTAGATTAAGTAAGATGAAAGTTGACCATGTAATTACAACGTAAATTATTACACAAGTTAATACTGAGCATTTAATTAGAAAAGTAATTTAGAAGAATTTTTATTATTTATGTTTATCATTTTTCACAATCAAAAGTCATTAAATTATTTATTACTCCGAAATTGATTAACTTGATTAATAAAATTAATATCATATGGAAATATATTTTATCAACCCGTAAATTTTTTTAATTTGAATTAGTTTATCGCGAAAATCATTTATTATTAACTCCACTCATATGATATTAATAAATATTAAAAAATATGTAATTACAATTGTATAATTATTAATTTTACTTTTATAATAATGTCAATTAAATATTGGATATAAAATCAATCGATTGGGATAATTATGGAAGTCAAATAACTATATCAAGTAAAAATAAATCGTATGAAGGCCGAGGAATGAAAACAACAGAATAGAGGGTCGTTTGGGTAGTTGCAAAATAAAGCTACGTAAAGCTATCGTAAAATTAAAATATTATTTATACACTAAAAATAGTAATTTACTTACCCGAAAATATTCTTAATATAAGAAGACAGTGTGTATACATCATCCGAACAATAAATTTATCGAGCATTGTGGAAATATATGGTATAAAGTCGCTGAAAACTGTTAGCGTCACCTTCAATACCCGCTTCATGAAACACCTCCAGCTTCCAATTTCAACCTGGTATCCGTTGATTCCCGTTTCTCCTAGAACATCCATATTACTGACAAAGGATTTCACGTAATTACAGATCAAACTCAATATTTTATATCCATATTAATGCACTAAAACATAACCTAACAATTTGTACAATTAAACCAGATTTAAAATTAGTTATATTAATAAGTACAATATACCTTGAAACTGAATGGTCTTCTCAAATTAATTAGAATTTTAAACTAACTATCAATCATCAGATAATATCACCTAGTTTTGAAATTATATTTGCATTTATTATAACATATGTTTGTTACCGATGCGCACAAATATATAAACCAATTATGTCACGTGATCTACGCAACACTTACAGCTGATTTACGAGTATATATGTAATTCAATAGAATTGAATATCTCACTAAAATAATCATTAAAGTGGATTTAACACAAACTACAATTTATACTTTTATTTATTTTCTATTTTACTAAGTTACCTATGCATATGATATTGATACTTTTCACTTAAATTCAGTATTAATGCCCGAGATAGAATGTTGTCACATAAATGAGATTTGATATTTACTTCTTTAATGAATTGAAGGACCGACTCCTGTGAGAAAGATCTCGTCCTACCTCTAAGTAGCCGAAAAAATATATATAATATTGTTCATAAGATAAAAATGTGAACTGCCGCCCAATTGTATTAATATATTATAATTAAAAAAATACTTATTTATAATAAACTTGCCCAGATAATGTTGTAAGAGCGACATCTTACATTCTACTACCAAATTAAGCTCAATAATAAGGTAGGTAACATAATACTTTATATTATAATTTATAGAAAATTTAAAAACCAATTCCTAATTTGAGTTAATCATTTTTGATTAATGAATTGTAATTCTTATTAACCATCTTTAAGCCGAAATTTATATATCATTTGTCGCCAAACGTGGTAGCTACTTTGGATATTTATACCATTATCGCAATATTACCAGCACATATAATTATTGCCATAGTTATTATTATATAGTTATTAACATTATTTAAAAACCTAAACTATTTTATGTATATAAATATGTATATATTATATATTATTTATATTATTTATTATATATTATTATATATATATATATATATATATATATATATATTATATATGACTATATTCTATTGAAAAACAATGTTTCTCGGAAATTCTTGACTGTATGTATATGTATTTAATGTTAAAGTTCTTGGGATTGCGGTCGGTTTGTAATAAAAAACAAGATTTTATTCGAAACATTTCGGCTAAATAAATTCGATTTTATTGACTGCAACAATGCAAAGAACATGTGACACTGGTTTACATAGCTGATTAAAAGTACTATTTACTTACACATTAATGATTTCAAGAGCATGACACTCGTAATTATTAAAGCAATATATGAAATGAAAACGAAACTTTGAAGAAACATCGCTGGGTTAATATTTTTAAAAGTAACACATAAAAGCTGTACAATTGAAGACAATTACTAAAACATATTAAAAATGTACCTAACATAAATATTTAAATGTACGTCAAGATATAATGTGGTATATAAAATGGAAATTATTTTGAAATATACATTATGATAAAGTATTAAAAGAGACGGACCACAAAATTCAAGAAAGCGCAAGCATTTATTATCAAAACAAAATAAAATAGACAGGCAAAAACATGATTTTTCTTTCCTACGAGGGTAAATGCGCGGTGATTGTAGAAGTCAGTGGCGTCGATGTGGGATTTATTGCTATAAAATTGAAAAATATAAATTAGATAAATTGTTGGGGAGATGTTGTAGCCGAATATAAAACCGACGAGCCAGAGCCCGGCTAGTTTGGAGTGGAAACAATCGTGTGGTTCCTTTCGAAACGTTGTTAAACATTATCCAGCTCAAAAATGACAAAAAGGGCGCAGCCGTGTATCTTATAACTTTGTTAGCTTGTATGCAGTGGCCTACGCCACACGGAGATCGTAGAGTATATTAGAAACCCACAGGGTGTAAATAAAAGAAAGTTGGTTTGAAAAGGAAGTTACTAAATTTATAATGGTCGCTCATAAGATCAAAAATAATGAGGATAACAAGTAATTATTTATACTATAACCCCGTAAAAATTCCGTGTCTGAAAATGTCGGCAATTAAATCGGTAATAATCAAAGCGCAAATGGGACAGTGTTTAACAGTGTAAAACTTAAAAAAACAACTATCTTGAACAGCAACTACTAAAATTCGACTTATGTAAATTTAATTACGTGAAACAAACCAAAATTAGTAAAGAATTTTAGCATGAAATGCTATAACTAATTAATTATTTAATCAATACAAGAGAAATTATTAATATATTATCCTAATTACACAATCGGTACATGAAAATTCGAAAGGAAAATTTAAAAATCTAATTGCGCATGAGAAAAGCTGCCCATTCGGCTGTTACTCAAAGGGGGAACGTTAGACTACAAATAATGACCGACGTAAGATGTCTTCGAGATTCTTGAATTGATAATTAAAAGTTTCAGATTACTGAATTTCTGAATTTTTCGAAACAGAAAATTACACAGATTATACTTATCTTTCGCCGAAGAAATACAGATCACTTCGACGCGACATTAGCGATTGCCTCAAAACTACAGTTTCGAGGACGTGGTCGAAATGTCGGAAGATTATTCTACTCTCATCAACGTGGCGTGTCAGAGCTTTGTACACTAATTAGTTAGGAATAATTTGGACACCCTAGAGTATTTTTTTCTTGAGTTTCGAATTCAAGTGTCGTGTAATGAACCAACCTAAGTTGATCCTTAAATCGTTGATTAAGACGAAATAGCATCCCCCATAGGGTGTTTAATTCTCAAGAATTAATGACAAACAAGACATCCAAAATTCACAATAAAAGACTCCGTCTAATCTACACAACAACTTGCGATCGACATCAAATCCAAAGTGTTACTCACGCTTGATCGTTACACCACTTTTTTTTCGGAAACTCTAATTCGCTACAGCGCCATCAGCGACAAAATATGGCACTACATAGCGTACACCAATATTTACGGGTGTATATTGGGATTGATCAATAAAATATTGTAGCAATGTAAATTAATTTAAATAACCCTTAAAGTCATTGGAATTACTCTTAGTGATTATACAGGGTTAGTGAAAAGTATGGAGATGGCGATTTATTGTCCTTAATATTCATTTTAGGGAATTATGTTCAATATAAAAGTTTGTTAAGATATTTTGATCTACATTTGAGAATATTTGAATTTTTTTTCTTCAATTGTTTTTTTAGATACGCCTGTCCGCGCATTTTTTTTAAATGGGAACTGGTAAATTTTGCTCTACCATTCGATAGAGAAATTTTTGCTCATTTTTTGCAAATATTTAACATTTCTTCAGAAAATTGTAATCTCCTATCAAAATCATCTTCCGTTAACTCGCGTACAAGGTGTACCTTATAAGGTTTATACTTTTCACTTTTTAAAAATGACACGATCGATGACTGTGAAATACTGAAATTGGCCGCTAATTGATTGGTTGATAAATGGGGATTTTCAGATACAGCCAATAAAATATCCAGTTTGTTATCATCGCTTTTTGCTGTTCTAGGTCTACCACTCCTTGGCAAATCTTTAACGCTACCCGTTTGTTCAAAGCGTCTTAAAGTTTTACCAACAACGGATTTAGAAATTGGATTTCTATTTGGATGCGTATCATTAAATAAATTACAAACGTCTTGTAAGCTTCGGCGTCTATCTCCATAACCCAACATCATAAGTATTTCAATTCGTTCATGTTCACTTAAACTCGCCATTGTTAATATTAACAGCAACAAATTGCACAAATGAATTATTCCTGTCAAAGATTTGACGTACACAATAACCACTGATAAAATTATGTCGCTCAAGTTTGTTTATCGCTACGCTTCTGTCTATCTTCGATGTACCGAACATCTGTTAAACACATGAACCGGCCTTTTCTTATAGAAAAGTTATTAAAATCAATTTTGAAAAAACAAAAATATTATTGTAAAGAGAAATAAATTCTCTATCGAATGGTAGAGTAAAATTTACTACATAGTTACCATTTTAAAAAAATGCGCGGACAGGCGTAACTAAAAAACAATTGAAGAAAAAAAAAATTCAAATATTCTCAAATGTAGATCAAAATATCCTAACAAACTTTTATATTGAACATAATACCCTAAAATGAATATTAACGACAATAAAACGCCGTCTCCATACTTTTAACTAACTCTGTATATAAATTTAAGTAATGATATTGCTTGTCATTCATTTCATAAGGATGATAATCGAGTGCTTTTTTCATGTCGCCAACTTCCGTTAATTTTCTAAGGCAAGGCGCAGCACTGCCTTCTGTGTTGAACCTTAGTAGGCTTATTATCGAAGTTTCCTTAAAAGGAATTAATTATTTCATAATTAATCCAAGGCAAAGCTCCCCAGCAGATTACTACACTGAGCAATTAAGCACAATTATTGGTTGTGGAAATAGAAGCATATTTCTTCTCTTGTATCTCTCTCCTGTCCTGGTAACTATCCGAAAGAACAGCCTTACAAAATTAAACCCGAAACTTAATTAGTCGTTTGTTAGAAATGTATGGAATGTATATTATGTAATGTAAAATATATTTGTTAATATTCGGTTGAGTTTTAGGGTATACTAGGGTAATAACGTGTTGCGAGTTACGCACCGACGATCTAGTAGTACCTCAGGGTTTCCTTGATGTATTTGTAATAGTAAATTTAAGCTGGGATCGAGAAAACGCCGTCGATATTGTACGTGTTACCAGGCTTCGAAGCAGGATAATCCAACTAGCCTACAGTGGCCTTATATTTGTATATTAATTTTATTAAAAATTTATGTAACAAACTCGTCGATCCGTTGATTATGAAATAAAATCAATCATGAGACATATGTAGAACACATTTTTATTATATTCTTCTTGAAAGTTATATATTAAATTGTTTGTTATTGTTTTGAAATAAATTAATTTAAAATGTCAAATTATTTTTTTAGTAAATATACTAGAAAAATTTTAGTGTATTGCTTACTTACAAAAGGTCTTGCAGTAGATATAGTTGCTCAAGATCAAAGTCAGACATAGAAAAAAGCATTTATTGAAAGTAAATAAAAGCACATGAAATTGTCAAACTTTTTACACAGCATCTAAATATAAGCCTAAATAAAATAATGTTAAAACACTGCCATGAGACATCAGTAACACTTATCAGTTCTTTTTCTTAATGAATGAACATCATAGGTTGTGCTAATTTTTACAATATGCATGCTGAATTTTATTCCGGCCTTCTATTAGTGCCAATTAGTGCATCTTAAAATATTATTTGAAGGAGATATGACCAATTTAAATTTGCCATGGTTCTTCTATATTAAATAAGCTTTTATAGTAAATAAATACATTTTTATGTGATGTATATTTAGACTGGCACGATTTGTTTTTGAATATTTTGGTTCTTTGAATAAATACAAAAGTTATGTATTTAGGGATATATTTATATAACCTACAGGTCATGAGATGTATGGTTGGCATTACGGAAAATTTAATTCATAACCATGCTGTTCTTGACGTTTTATTAAAATTCATTCTAATAAGTATTGCAATTTTAGCTAATGAATAAAAAATGTTATTAAATTTAGAATATTTAAGATATGAATATAATCTTAAAGGGTTTACTTTTAAATACAATTCTATTTTATAAGTATTTGAGCCAGAAGTGTTGATTTGGTTCATATAGATGAAAATTAATGGCGTAAGTCAAAACATCGAATGGATTGATACGAAAATGCACGAAGCAACCAAAAACAATGACGTTATGATGTATTGTCATTCTCATGACAACGAAAATAATAGCCTTATATATTACTAAATTTATAATTGTATTAATCTGAAATATATTATGTATATATAACGGTAATTGTATGATTATTTCTATGAACAATATTAAATAAAAATTATAATTTTAGCGTCATTTCAACTAGTTTTATTAAGGATATAAACATTAGATGTTGGTCATCATGAAAAAACATTTAAATGATACTGTCGAATTCGAATTATTTGACAGTAGGTTGAAGGTGTTTGGTTGTCGTTGTTGTGTTTCCGTTCACTATCTTTGCTGTTTTATTACAGTAGTATTTTCAGCCGTTCAGCAGCCAGTCAAATGAGATAATTAGCTCTTTGATTTTATACTTTAACCGTGAACTGGACAATGATGGACCACTATTATTGTTGACGTGTGCGTGAGGTATTTACATTTTGGTGTAATTGCATCAAATAACGTTATTGTCATTTTAGAGAGTTGCAGAAGCATTAAATATATGCGTTGAATCTGTCAGAAATATTTCAAAAACATTTGTACGAAATGTCACTCCAGCAATAAAAGCAACAATCCTTGATCTATATAAAAATAGTATGTTACTAACACCTTAATTAATATAATGATATCAATGCAATTTTAGAGCAACACTTTACAAGAGAATCATTATTGTCACTACTAAGGGAGTGTCATATCTCTGAGGGTTCTGTAGATTCTATTAGTAGGTACTAGCAGATATTGGTTTTAAATATGAGAAAGATTGTCCACGGAGAGGATTAATGGAACAAACGCATGTTGCCCCTGCTCAAGCGCATTTTCTAAGAAGTTTATGAACAATCTACAAGCTGATAATTCAATGCAATGTGTGTATTTGGATAAGTTTTGGATATTTGAAAATGATACTGTAAGCCCATGGCCATGACAAGATGATAGTCATAAAAGTGTTCAAAAATAGAAAGACGATAAGAGGTGGTAGCTCTGTATTAAATTTAAATATATTTCTATAAATACAAATTCTGCTTTTCTTTTAGGTCCATCGTAGTTCATGCAGGTAAATGTAATGGATTCATCGAAGGTGCCTCATTAGTATTTTCTTCAAATACTAGCAATTATGATTACTATTGTGTAATAGATAGCAGCAATTTTCCTATCATTAGTCCTTCACTAACCAGATACAACTAGGTCATTAATCCTTTGTTAACTGCACAACAGCAAAAACAGTACTAAACAAAGAAATAACAATTTTTGTATTCAAACATTCAGAAAAAGATTTACTTAATTAACCCATTTAGGAACACTATTAGACAAATCAAGGAAAACGCAAATTCTTTAAGGAATAAACTTTTATTTAGGTATTTATAAACATCCTTTAAAGTAAAAAAAAAAAAGACAGACCATTTATTCTTATATATTTTTTGCGTTGCGTTAACGCAACAATGGGACTATATGCACAAAAAAATATTACAATTATTAATTATGGTAGTCTTTGAAGCAGTGTGAATGTAATGGAACTCCACATTTATTACACATAAATGCGGTTGTACTTTTGCATAATCTACAACATCTCCTCCAATTTTCACGATTTCTTTCAATTAGGTGACCCACATTATCTAAACGTGCACTGGATGATAGAGACGCACTGGAACCACGTCCTCGAACAGATTGTGTTTTACATTTGCTAGCACTAATGAGGCTTCGTACAAGTTCAGACCTGAAATCCAGCTGCGAAATGGGTTTCTCTGTGTATACAAGTCTGTGCAGTTTCCAAGCATTCACCACAGTAGAATCTAACATATTTATAAATACCGGCCACCATCCTTTTTTTCCACTAATATTTATTCGGTAATTTGCAACTGCGTTATCGTGTAGATCAACGCCTCCCATATATTTGTTATATTTGGCAATAATATTTGGTTGTGGTATAGAGATGTCTTTTTTTCTCTACGATTGTACCGCTTCACAAACACATTAGGCAGTGCAGACTCACAATTGGTTGCTACTGTAACCACAGAATTGTCATTCCAACGGACCACGCTTATTTCATTTACGTGATCGTAACGAGAATCCATTGTATCACGAGGTTTTTTTCCTATAGACTTACAAGTCTCTAAAGGGCATTTCAGCATTCTGTTCTCACGTATAGTTCCAGTAGCGAAGCTACTGACGTTTGACGTTTGACGTTTCAGATGAAGTAATAGTTTGCAGCTCGTAAAAAAGTTATCAAAGTATATCTTATGAGTCGACTTATTTTCTAATACGTTCAAAAGATTGATGACCACTGTTTCACCTAAACCAAATTCTCTTTTGGCATTTTCACCAGTTTTTCCAGCATAAGGTATAAATTGATATAAATACCCATTGCTAGATGCCAGACAGCACATTTTCAACCCGAAACGTACCGACTTCCTTTTCAAAAACATTTTCGCTGAATGGCGGCCGAAGTAGGGTACCATTTGCTCATCAATTGATAAGTGATGTCTAAAAACACCATACTTCAAGAAATTGCTGTTAAAGAGATCAACCAGCGGTCTTACTTTCGCAAACATGTCTGCCTTGTCTAAATGATTGTTATCTGCAAGATGAATGTTCTGCTTTATGTCGAGAAATCGGTTTGTAGACATCGCATTTTTCACAAATTGGACACCCTTATCTTCATCAGATGACCAGTAAAGTTTTACCTGTGGAAGAGTGTGATACCCACTCAAAATCAATATTCCCAAAAAAAATTCTAGATCATTTTGATCTAAGGCGAATTGAGTACGGTTATTATCTCTCGGATATTTTGTGGAGTTTGAAATAATAAGCTGGCCAACATTTTTATCAAACATTTACATAAAGAAATCAAGCACATACTTTCCATGTAGCGCGTCAACAATATTCTGTACATTCTCTTCCTCATTTGACGTTGCATCTTCCTCGTAGTCAACACGAATAATCTCTTCAATTCTTGCCGTTTTGCTTGGTGTAGCTAAAGCTGCCTCATGTTGTATGTCTTAAGTTATTTAAATATCTATACATTTGCTTATCATGCTGACAGTTCCGTGTTTTGATTCCTGCCTGGCTGTCTGAGTAGGTTTTCGTGGTTTTCCTTCTCGTTTAAGGCGAATGCCGACAGCTTTACATCTTAAGACGCTCCACGGGCGCATACATAATAATAACTGATGTCTTGCGTTTCCCTGTTTTTGTTGTCTATCTATTTTAAAATACTAAGGCATGATTTATTATTATTCAATTGGATGTATCTTTGAATAATTTTATTCATAGCAACTACAAATGTATGACATTAATATACTGTCATTTATATTTTATATTCCTTGAAAAAGGCATCATTTGCCGAAACATGTAGGATTGTTTTAAATATATATATATATATATTTTGAAGTAAAACCAGACCTTAAACAATACGAAAAGCCATAGACTACAGCAAAATTATGTTAAAACTAGTTCGGAAAATATTAAATTCTCAATAAGTCATAAAGAAATAAATCTGGTATAAGAATAAATTAACATTACAATAGTTTTGCTTTTAAATAAACGCAGCTTTTCCTAAGGTACCTTAGAATTAACCTCACAGTTTATTACACACAGAATATAAGCGGTAATAAATATTTTACAAAATACTAAAAATAATTTTATTTTAAATTCAAAAGTTATTACTAGAGCTGAGGATGTTTGCGGTATAACCATGGTTATATCATGTAACCATAGTAAATTACTATGGTTATATGATATAACCATGGTTATACCGCAAACATCCTCAGCTCTAGTTATTACATCCAAAATGCATAGACATCTATCGTACAATATGCAGCTGGGCATGAAAAAAACATTTAGTTTCACAGGCGGCAATAAAAGTTGTGAGCAAAAGAAATGTGTTACAGAAAAAGAACTATGTACGAATATGACACAAAATTTAGAATTTAATTTCAGTTAAGGAAAGGTTAATTTTTTGTTTCAATGCTAATGAAATATATGAATCTTCAAAAATAATTTTTAAGTTGAAATATAAAAGATAGTTTGAAGTTACAATGATTCGAGCTCTAAAATGTTACGTTAAATTAATTACGGCAGGATATAGAAAACAAAAACAAAATATCAAATGAAATTAGACTATACAAATTAATATTAATCATACGAATTACTTGGTTCCCCGAATACGCCTTGTCCTTTGGAGATGATAGTTATCATCGCCCCTTGAGAGGAAAATTCGCTACGGTACGGTTTTTATTCTTTCTGGCTTAATGGTAGCCAGCTAATTTAACTCCGTGATAGTCCCATACGTTATAGGATGCAGTGCCTAGATGCAGTCTTCAACAGAGAGCTTACTTTTCCTAAGATCGGATTGGAACTCCGTTCTATACACAGTTTGGTTTAATATATTTTCCCAAGATTTCTAAAGTCGCTTCAAACAAAATTGGTTATTCCTAATAATTTTAATCACTTCGTCGACTTGATCCGCTTTATGCGATATAACGATATGTCGAAAAGCCGTGACTATAGCTTTCTTTACTGAAGATTTGCAACTTAACTTAATACCACGAAGGTCGGAGCTCAAATCCCGCAATCACCCGCTGGCATATAAAACGATAGGAGGGTGATACAGTTACCAAATTTTAAACACAGATAGCGATATACGTACCCATTGAATGATTTCCAAAAAATATATGATACCAGGACTTGACAAGAAATAAGGGAAAAGTAAAAATGGAAATTAAAGCGTAACAAATTCTTTACCTGAGATAAGTAACCCCATAGAAAGAAGTTTAATGGCATTAGATCAGGTGACTCTGCCGGCCATTCATTCGGACCTCTTCCTCCTATTCATCTTTCTGGAAGCACTTGATCCAAATACTGTCGCACATTAATTGCGTAATGAGCCGGACTACCAACATGTTGTAACCAAATGCTATTATTCGGCAGGTCACGGTTGTTTGCATTGGGAAATAATGGAGGTACTGTAAGCATCAATTGCAATTGTAAAAATAGGTAGTTTTCTACGTTCAAATTAATTGCAAAAAAGAGTGAACCTAAACTATTGTTATCACTAATTCCTTCCCAAACATTAACTTTTTAAGCGTACTGTCTATGAATTCCATATATCTAATGGGGATTTTCTCTTGGCCAATATCTACAATTCTGCTTATTGACCGTTCTATTTTAAAAAAATATTGCTATCATCGGATGAAAAAACATTGGATCGCGAAGGCAAATTTCCGTCATTTGGTCACAAAATTCTTGCCTACGATTAAAGTCATCTTCTGCCAACACATGTACCAATTACAGCGTATATGGATAAAACTTTCAAAAGTTTAAGAACTGAAGTGTAGCTTATATTGTAGTCCAAAGCAATGCCTCTAATATTTTACTATGGATTATTTTTAGTTTTTAGTAACACATTAGGTTGTATATCTTCAGTTAACAGTGTTGGACGTCCACGTTTTGGAAGATTCTTTAGAACGCCATGTTCCCGAAATTTACTTTGAATCAGCTATCGATTGACTTATGGGGTTATGGGTGCTTTCTTCTAAAAAGTTCACATACTTTTTGGTGTGTTCTAGTTGTCACCATAACTAATCATCACTAATCATTAACACTTCGATTAAATGATTTTCGCTCAATTATACCATTGTTACTAATAAAATAGTTTGCTAAATGTGAATTCTAATTTAAAAAAGCAAAATTTAAAAAAGCAAATATTTATATTTATTATTTTTTTACTTTTGTACTTTTGATCAAAATGGAGGACAGTAAATATTAGAATTAACATAATAAGTATGCTGAAATTAAATTATAAAAGCAAATAAAGACAAGTAAATTGTTCTAGATTAATATTTAATAATTTTGTAATACATTAAAAAAATCTTTTTCAGTATTTACACACTATATACATATAACCTTTTATTTGTAAAATGGTAGCTATAATTTACTAGTTATAAAATATGCAAGTGTTATTTTTCAGATGAATGTCGGATATATAAAGTCATTAAGTTAATGTCGCCGTCACTCAGTCGTTAATGCATCCCGTAATGACTACTGTAAATTGTATAAAAACTATAAGTACACCGGTCTGGATATTAAGAAAATGTAATTTGTGGCCTGATAAAATATACAGAAAAACATTTGTAATAAAATTAACATTGCTTTTACTACTTCACGGAACGATGTACATTTTCTTGATAATTGATATCATAAATGCAATAAATTTTCGCAATTCCGTTCTTCTTAACTGGCTAATAGGAATATTTTTTCCAATAACAAATTGTTACCTAAAAGCAGTGCCAGTAATATTCAACAGGAGTTGTTTCTTTTCAATATTAGATGATCTGGAATGCGGTGTCTTCAATTTTCACAACGAGAAATTGAATAAACATATTCAATTAATACACAAAGTATCTAATATAATTACGAAGTACTTAACAATATCAATAGGAGCATTTGCACTAACGTTTTGCATTTTACCATTATTCACTAATGGATTAATGATGATTCCTCCGCCATTTAACATGGGAAAATTTAAAATAGTATACAAAATCTTCCACGTGTTCGCCGGGTGTCATGTTGGTTACAATTGTGGTGGTTTTGATATATTATACTTGACATTTATGGCATTGGGTGTAGCGCAATTAAACATTTTAAACGAGAGATTGTTGAATATTAATGAAGATGCTGCGAAAATTTTCGAGACGAGCAAGACCAAGAAATGTTTTCATGAAATTATTAATGATTTGTTGAAAGAATGTGTTATATTACACGAAAGGATCAATCGGTAAGTGTTTTTTCTTGTTGTTGACTTCAAATTAAATGCTTCTAGATACAAAAGTAGAATAATTTTATATGAATGATAGAAAGTACTTTTAAATGTAAATTTTTACATTGTTCATGATATTCTTGTTTCGTTAATTTGGCCTCCGATTTCTTGTGAATTTTGTATTCAAATTGTGGAATAACGAATTGTTGTTGTTGTTTTATTTCTACAAAAAAGTGGAATGAATAGAAGCAAAACTCTGAAACTCGTTAAAAAAATTCAAAGAAAACAACTAGATTTGCTTTGTTGCTATCTATAAACGTACTCCTTTAGGCTAGTACAATTTAGTTCTTCGAGGATGATCGGTCAACATGAAATCAAACGTTAAAAAATGTGAAGTTTCCAAATGCAAACCTAGTCAATTAGACATAAAATATATGTCAAATAGATATATCAATCAAATAAATGATTTATATTTAGAATATTGTAATACAAAATTAAGTTTAGTTTCTTTCACTATTCTTTCAATTTCATAAACTGCTTTTCATAATTGATACGAGATTTAATGGGACGTAAATGATTTACAGTTGTTTCAACAGTGTAAAATATTAAATAGAAAAGTGACAAATTCAAATTTCAAATTACCTTCAAATGTCATAGTATACTACCAACCACCACGAAAATTTCTAAATTTCAAAATTACTATTATTTATGTAGAAGAGGGCAAATTATAAAATATAAAGTAAAGAAATCGTGTCATAGAGCAGTTATCGCACTTATTCTTTAGAATATTAGACTCCTGCGATATGACCTATTCTATGATTCTCGTTCATTAGTATACTGTCTCTCTCTCGTATCAGAAATTAGAATTTTTTCTGTGCTGTTATTCATGGCTTCGATTGTGAATTTGAAATTCTTAAGTTTTTTCTAAAATATTTAAAATGGTAAGAAAACTCAGCTTGACAAAATTAAGAATATAATTAAATTGGAAAACAGTTATACTATTAGAGAAATTTCTAAAGAAATACACGCAAATAAATTTATCTTATTTAATGTAAAGAAAAAGTGCGAAAATGATGAAAATTTTAACCGTAAACAAGGAACTAGTCTTAAAATGATTTCCAACCAAGCAACATCATAGCAACATCACAATATTTGAGATACTATCACTTTGAAATTTGAACAGACGCAATCGAGGTCAATATTTGCTTTAAGTTGTATAAATTACGGATTTGATTTTTAGGAAAATGTTATCCCTTCTCAACGAAAAACTTTTCAGTCAATAAATTCTGCGGTATATGAACAACAAAAATAGAAAAAAATTATGGAAATTAATTTTAAATAAATATATATATATATATATATATATATATATATATATATGAAAAACAATTATTGTTGGGGAATCCGGCAATAAAAAACCATTAATTAGTTAATGCTCTTTATTCTTTTACCCTATATTTCGCTCTGAGGTTTAGAGCTTCATCGGGGGTCACTTTAATAAGAAAAAAATGTACAACAAATTAGATATTAGTGAAACACAATCATAAGAAAAATACTACTTACAAATGTGAGCACTTATATGCGAAAATTATATAAACAAAAACATGATAGGTCGATTAATTTGTCAATTGTCCCACGTAACACAAACAAAACGTACTAATTAATTTAAAAACTCTTTAACACCAAAAACAACACACAAAAAAAAAAGAAAAAATACAAAAACTATTATAATTTATAATATAGCCACCACACATCTTAAAACCATTATAAGCAACGTGTAGTGAAACATTTCACTATGATGTAATATTACACTCAGTCATTTCTGAATGTTAAAAAGGAACTGTATGGAATTTATTTAAAATTCAATGCATTTTGTCGTTCTATGTGAAACAGATGTAAAAAACATGCGTTGGTGAAAAGACTCAATGTCAAGGTTAACGAAAATTATACAATGACGTTCAAAAGTCTCATATTAAATATTGACAATGTGCTGTTGCAAAAGCGGTTCATTCTAACTATTGGAATTGCAAGTACAGTCTCATCAAAAAAATTTTTTTGTTATTTATAAAAAGTTAAACAAAAATTAAAAAAGAGAAAAAGGAGAATGTTTTTATTTTAAAACTTATAATATCTTACGGAGGGACAAATGTGTTAAATAACATTAATTGAACTAGTGTTATGTGTATTATGGTGACTTAAATTTTTGTTATTTGAAAAGGTCAGTAGAAAATACACATAACACTAGTTCAATTAATGTTATTTAACACATTTGTCCCTCCGTAAGATATTATAAGTTTTAAAATAAAAACATTCTCCTTTTTCTCTTTTTTAATTTTTGTTTAACTTTTTATAAATAACAAAAAAATTTTTTTGATGAGACTGTACTTGCAATTCCAATAGTTAGAATGAACCGCTTTTGTAACAGCACATTGTCAATATTTAATATGAGACTTTTGAACGTCATTGTATAATTTTCGTTAACCTTGACATTGAGTCTTTTCACCAACGCATGCTTTTTACATCTGTTTCACATAGAACGACAAAATGCATTGAATTTTAAATAAATTCCATACAGTTCCTTTTTAACATTCAGAAATGACTGAGTGTAATATTACATCATAGTGAAATGTTTCACTACACGTTGCTTATAATGGTTTTAAGATGTGTGGTGGCTATATTATAAATTATAATAGTTTTTGTATTTTTTATTTTTTTTTTTGTGTGTTGTTTTTGGTGTTAAAGAGTTTTTAAATTAATTAGTACGTTTTGTTTGTGTTACGTGGGACAATTGACAAATTAATCGACCTATCATGTTTTTGTTTATATAATTTTCGCATATAAGTGCTCACAATTGTAAGTAGTATTTTTCTTATGATTGTTTCACTAATATCTAATTTGTTGTACATTTTTTTCTTATTAAAGTGACCCCCGATGAAGCTCTAAACCTCAGAGCGAAATATAGGGTAAAAGAATAAAGAGCATTAACTAATTAATGGTTTTTTATTGCCGGATTCCCCAACAATAATTGTTTTTCATACTTGTTTTAACGGCAAAGACTCCTTGTCTACATATATATATATATATATATATATATATGAAAAATTTTGTGAAAAACTTATCTGCGCGGAATGTGCATATATCGATATTTCACTGTTTTTTACAGATCATCAGTGCACCTTACCGAAGACAGACATGATATTCACTTCTATACTACGTGTATATATACGAACTGTAATGAACTTCATGTGTATGAGAATTAATAATTATTAAATCTCATTTTACATGCGATTGTCGCTATAATTTGTTGCATTTAATTCTACAATTCGGCAAATCACTTTTGCCCTAGATTGTAGACGCAACAAGCCGCGATATCAACTGTACAAGTTGTCAGTACAAATGAAAAATTTTGTGAAAAACTTATCTGCGCGGAATGTGCATATATCGATATTTCACTGTTTTTTACAGATCATCAGTGCACCTTACCGAAGACAGACATGATATTCACTTCTATACTACGTGTATATATACGAACTGTAATGAACTTCATGTGTATGAGAATTAATAATTATTAAATCTCATTTTACATGCGATTGTCGCTATAATTTGTTGCATTTAATTCTACAATTCGGCAAATCACTTTTGCCCTAGATTGTAGACGCAACAAGCCGCGACATCAACTGTACAAGTTGTCAGTACAAATGAAAAATTTTGTGAAAAACTTATCTGCGCGGAATGTGCATATATCGATATTTCACTGTTTTTTACAGATCATCAGTGCACCTTACCGAAGACAGACATGATATTCACTTCTATACTACGTGTATATATACGAACTGTAATGAACTTCATGTGTATGAGAATTAATAATTATTAAATCTCATTTTACATGCGATTGTCGCTATAATTTGTTGCATTTAATTCTACAATTCGGCAAATCACTTTTGCCCTAGATTGTAGACGCAACAAGCCGCGACATCAACTGTACAAGTTGTCAGTACAAATGAAAAATTTTGTGAAAAACTTATCTGCGCGGAATGTGCATATATCGATATTTCACTGTTTTTTACAGATCATCAGTGCACCTTACCGAAGACAGACATGATATTCACTTCTATACTACGTGTATATATACGAACTGTAATGAACTTCATGTGTATGAGAATTAATAATTATTAAATCTCATTTTACATGCGATTGTCGCTATTGTAGAATTGTAGAATTAAATGCAACAAATTATAGCGACAATCGCATGTAAAATGAGATTTAATAATTATTAATTCTCATACACATGAAGTTCATTACAGTTCGTATATATACACGTAGTATAGAAGTGAATATCATGTCTGTCTTCGGTAAGGTGCACTGATGATCTGTAAAAACAGTGAAATATCGATATATGCACATTCCGCGCAGATAAGTTTTTCACAAAATTTTTCATTTGTACTGACAACTTGTACAGTTGATGTCGCGGCTTGTTGCGTCTACAATCTAGGGCAAAAGTGATTTGCCGAATTGTAGAATTAAATGCAACAAATTATAGCGACAATCGCATGTAAAATGAGATTTAATAATTATTAATTCTCATACACATGAAGTTCATTACAGTTCGTATATATACACGTAGTATAGAAGTGAATATCATGTCTGTCTTCGGTAAGGTGCACTGATGATCTGTAAAAAACAGTGAAATATCGATATATGCACATTCCGCGCAGATAAGTTTTTCACAAAATTTTTCATTTGTACTGACAACTTGTACAGTTGATGTCGCGGCTTGTTGCGTCTACAATCTAGGGCAAAAGTGATTTGCCGAATTGTAGAATTAAATGCAACAAATTATAGCGACAATCGCATGTAAAATGAGATTTAATAATTATTAATTCTCATACACATGAAGTTCATTACAGTTCGTATATATACACGTAGTATAGAAGTGATTATCATGTCTGTCTTCGGTAAGGTGCACTGATGATCTGTAAAAAACAGTGAAATATCGATATATGCACATTCCGCGCAGATAAGTTTTTCACAAAATTTTTCATTTGTACTGACAACTTGTACAGTTGATGTCGCGGCTTGTTGCGTCTACAATCTAGGGCAAAAGTGATTTGCCGAATTGTAGAATTAAATGCAACAAATTATAGCGACAATCGCATGTAAAATGAGATTTAATAATTATTAATTCTCATACACATGAAGTTCATTACAGTTCGTATATATACACGTAGTATAGAAGTGAATATCATGTCTGTCTTCGGTAAGGTGCACTGATGATCTGTAAAAAACAGTGAAATATCGATATATGCACATTCCGCGCATATATATATATAAGTTTTTCACAAAATTTTTCATTTGTACTGACAACTTGTACAGTTGATGTCGCGGCTTGTTGCGTCTACAATCTAGGGCAAAAGTGATTTGCCGAATTGTAGAATTAAATGCAACAAATTATAGCGACAATCGCATGTAAAATGAGATTTAATAATTATTAATTCTCATACACATGAAGTTCATTACAGTTCGTATATATACACGTAGTATAGAAGTGAATATCATGTCTGTCTTCGGTAAGGTGCACTGATGATCTGTAAAAAACAGTGAAATATCGATATATGCACATTCCGCGCAGATAAGTTTTTCACAAAATTTTTCATTTGTACTGACAACTTGTACAGTTGATGTCGCGGCTTGTTGCGTCTACAATCTAGGGCAAAAGTGATTTGCCGAATTGTAGAATTAAATGCAACAAATTATAGCGACAATCGCATGTAAAATGAGATTTAATAATTATTAATTCTCATACCCATGAAGTTCATATATATATATATATATATATATATAACAAGTATATGTATATTGATATAATACGGAGCGGCTGAACAGAGAAAAGCCTCACGTTCTGGTGACAATAATGTAATAATTTAAAATATCAGAAGTTAATATATTTATTATGCCTGAAAACTACTCAATCTCTAGGGTCTCGATGTAAGTTCTCGATACACAGACAGACACTTACAAATACATGAAATAAAACGAAAAGTCAAATTTATGTATATTGGTATATTTAAATAATCATATCATTTCGATTATCACAAGATACACATAACAAAAAAAAAACATTGAATGAGACATAAAAATCAAAATTAAGTACGTGATATAATAAGATATTATGCTATCCTTCGTTCAATAATATGAAATGGATTGCCTATTCAAATACTAGACAACCTAATCGTACGTCAAGATTTAAATTAAACAAGTTTCAAGATTTTCAAATATAACTACCAAATCTGTCATTTAAAAGCAAAGTAATATGACATTTGAGATGACGTGAGTAAATGAAATATAGATAAGTGACTGCAAGTAATGTTATATCTCTCACAAACATATAAGTTAGAAATTTCCCTTAAATACCTGATGGATACGTTAAATTTAGAAGATCACAATTTCATCATGTTCTTTGGGACGAAATTCACAAGAAGATTTCCAACTGGAACATCCAGGTTGGTTGTCAGATGCTTGATTTAAATTACTGGGTAATATCCTAGTCGCTGATATCTTGATGAGGGATGAGGTCAAGGGAATAAAAAATATAAATTTTTTTTTTATATTTTTATTCCCTTGACAAAGGCATCATTGCCGAAACATGTAGGGTTGTTTTAAATATATATACTTTGAAGTAAACCAGACCTTTAATCGCCGACTTATTAAGTTTACCTTATCATACCAAGGTCACGAAAATATTATATTTATATATACATATATATATACCGATAGGTCCAACTCGCAACGGGCCATAGGCAACAATATACGTATGGAACGTAATGCGATGTGGCAACGTGTGTACGATGCCTATATTGAGTGACTTTCTTAAAATTTAAATTTATTTTGCAGAATTATTGATTTTTTTACTTTTATCTTTTAGAAAACGTTATTGTTTTTTTATTACTTAAAATTACTTTATATGAAAAATAGTATACCATAAAAGTGTAAACAAAGACAGTATACATTGAAACGAATATTCATGCAATTGTATTGTCATGAAATTGAATTTGTCAATCGTTGTTAAATTTGTTAGAATGAATAGATATTTATATTTATCGGAAAATACTAATACTTAAAGCAAACAAATAAGGTGTAGTGTTTTGTTATAGGAATGAGGAATGTATAATATCCATTTCTTCCTGCATATTGATTATGCAGCTGATGCTTTCGTAATATGCTCATATTTGTATTTCTACTATTATCGTGATGTTATTATAATACAGATACCAAAATCTCACGTAATATTTCCATCAGCCTTTTATTAACAATAAACAAGTAAAGTACAACTTCGTAGGTTGACAAACGCTCCAGTCTTCATTATCACTGTATTATACATGAATTGTAGGCTTAGTTTTTCGTAGAAATTGAAGTACGTGTCTGTTCCTTTGTAAAATTATAATAAGGGCAGGGGTTAATTTTATTCTGGCATTTTTAAAAATGCAGAGATCAGTTTTGCGACAGCATTCAGCTAATTACAATCTAAAATAAGCAACATTGTAACGTATTTTGGAATTGTGAATATCCGTAGGTAATAAAAAAAAAGGAAGTATAGTTTAATTACAACTGTAGCTTCCTCCTGGTTTGAAGGAAGTCGGTATGTATCGACCGAAGTATAAGTTGAAATAATACAAATATGAGCATATTACGAAAGCATCAGCTGCATAATCAATATGCAGGAAGAAATGGATATTATACATTCCTCATTCCTATAACAAAACACTACACCTTATTTGTTTGCTTTAAGTATTAGTATTTTCCGATAAATATAAATATCTATTCATTCTAACAAATTTAACAACGATTGACAAATTCAATTTCATGACAATACAATTGAATGAATATTCGTTTCAATGTATACTGTCTTTGTTTACACTTTTATGGTATACTATTTTTCATATAAAGTAATTTTAAGTAATAAAAAAACAATAACGTTTTCTAAAAGATAAAAGTAAAAAAATCAATAATTCTGCAAAATAAATTTAAATTTTAAGAAAGTCACTCAATATAGGCATCGTACACACGTTGCCACATCGCATTACGTTCCATACGTATATTGTTGCCTATGGCCCGTTGCGAGTTGGACCTATCGGTATATATATATAATATTTTCGTGACCTTGTTATTTTTTGGGTTATTTTAAATATATGTACTTTGAAGTAAAACAGACCTTTAATCGCCAACTGATTTAATTTACCATATATATATATATATATATATATATATATATATATAAAACAATTGTTAAATTATTGGAGTTTTTCGGCTTTTATATGAAATATTTACAAATATCAAATTAGAATGTAAGTAATTGCAGAGTAAGTGGGGATGTAAACATTGCTGTCTACAAATTACAAAGCAAATCATACGAAATTTTTAATTGAAAAACATGGTCTACGTTGGGACTCGAACCCAAGTCTACACCTTGCCGGGCTGTCGCTTTTAGCACTTAGCCACAATAGACCTAGGTTCAAGCTATTTAGAAATGCATTATAAAGTAACAGTGTTAATGAATCAGATGTCAGTTATTGAATGTAGATGTCAAGTTGAAAGCAGAAGTCAGTTTTGAGAGCTCATGTCAGTTTTGATAGCAGATGTCAGTTAGTGAAAGCAAATGTCAGTTATTGAAAGCAGATGTCTGTTTTGAAAGCAGGTGTCAGTTATGAAAGCAAACGTCAGATTAGAAAGCAGATGCCTATTTTGAAAGTAGATGTGAGTTATTGAAAGCAGATGTCAGTATTTTGAGGGCAGATGTCAGATTTGAAAGTTTGAAAATGCTAATTATTACTCCATAGCTATACTGTCATGAGCAAAAAAAACGGGACACTATTTCTGCGTGGGTTTAAATTGTAACTACTTATGTGGCTATCTTTACTCATAATAGTAAGTCAGGAATTGTCAAAAATGTGTGTCTTATTGACATTTATTAAACATTTTTAAAATAAATGTAAATAAAAATTACTAAAAACGATAGAGAAAGATTATTTATTAAATAAAATAATTATTACATTAAAATAATTAGTATTTCGTCATTCCACCGTTGTAATAATAACACAGTTAATAAACTGCATCTAATCTTGTAGACATTGTAGCGACAATATTTTGTACAAAATTTATAGAAATTTGATGCCAAGCATTATGAACAATCTCCCAAAATTCTTCCTGGATAGAAGCTCTATCTCATTAATCCCCATACATTTTCAATGGGATTTAGATAAGGACTGTAGGGCTGGATATCTCAAGTTTAAATTTCATTCTCTTGTAACCATTGTGTTACAAGATGAGACAGGAAATTGTGTTGTTCTTATAGCTTCCTTTAATGTTTTGAAGGGTTGTACCTAATCTCAGTAACTAATGTTTCGTCTTCCTGCGTATTCGAAATTTTGTTACGTGTGGAAATTATTTTCCGATTTAAATTATCCTCTTCCCTCCATTTTTTTTATATGTTCTTGCAGCTGAACTTTTACCAATATTAAATTGAACCGACACGCTTCTTAATGATTTCCAATTTTTCAAACTAGTAACAAGTCTAGCTTTATCAGTTTTCGAAAAATGCGGCATTTTCAATTTTGAATTATCAACTATGATATATAATTTGACGAAGAGTTTGAAAGTTAATCAAATGTTAAAATTACAACGCTAAAAAATAAAGGAAATTGACATAACGATTTTGACACTGTCCCGTTTTTTTTTTGCTCACGACAGTATGAGTGTTTAGATAATTTCTTAGCCGTTTATTAAATATAACAATTGATAAATTATTGGAGTTTTTCGGCTTTTATATGAAATATTTACAAATATCAAATTAGAATGTATGTAATTGCAGAGTAAGTGGGGATGTAACATTTGTAAGTCTTCATGTACGACATTCTGAAACCGGCGGTTAAGATCAACGGTTGCTAACGGAAGGCCTACAACGGTAAGAACAATACAAATTGAAGAAGCTGTTTTAAATTAAATTGAAGTAAATTCTAATACCAGTACCTGGAGAATTTTAAGAGACCAGCAGCTATATCCCTAACACATGCAACGCGTGCAATCTTTATTGCCCAGGAATTTGCCTCTAAGACTTGCTTTTTGTCATTAGTTACATAGTAAAAGAAATCCAGGATTCTTAAGTCAGATACTATTTACAGATGATGCTTTTTATTCGCGAAATTCAATTATTAATTTTCACAACAATCCACGTGCCTTGATAGAAAATAATTTTCAACCGTTTTCTTTTAATATCTGGTTTGGAATTATCGGTGACCACCTCATTGGGCCACCTAGACTTAATGGGAAAGGTTTTTAGAATACATATTACCTGAACTTTTAGAAGAGGTTCCTGTAAAGTAGCAGTTTGCAATTTACCTTCACATAAAATCTAAATTTAAATGTATTAAATTTAATATTGCTATGTAATGTTTACTAATTAGATAAAAACCATAACAACATAACATATTAAAATATTATAGTACAAACTGTAACATACTGTCGCTTTTACAATTATAATTGTGTTCACATTTTAAATATAACTCTTTGAAAACGCCCATTAGTGCCAAAACATGTAAGAACTCATCTTAAATAAATTAATTTTAATTAAAACCAACCTTAAATCGCCGAATAAGAAAATCTCTTATTATTATATTAAATGGGTCGACATAATAAAAAGAAATCATTAGGTTCAAGTTCTGGACTATACGGCGGATAACTCATTATTTCAATGCTTTTGTCATTCATATACACAATTGTTCGAATAGTAATGAGAGCTTGAAAGTTGTCATGATGCAAGATAGTCCTTTCCCTTGAAAGACATTTCGGAGACAAATAAAGTGTAGTGTGCCATTCTGTATTAACTGTCTAAAAATAAGGTGAGCATCTTCTTTTAGGCTTTTTTCTCCATTTCTTCTTATGTTTGAAGATCCAAACTGCCGATTGTTGCTTTTTTCGATATCATAACAGTATACTCAAACTTTAAAGCTTGAAATGGGGATGTACACTAAATGAAACGATTCATTGGTAAAACTATCAATTGTAAATTTTCACAATCCCACACGGTAATTTTTTTTGAGCCGGAGTCAAATTGCAGAGAATTCAGCGTGAACTTACGTATGTGTAAGATGGTGTTAATTGCCTTCCCATCTTCACACAATCTTTACGTTTGCTTGAATACTCCCTACTGCAACATATCAGTCCTCTTTAATGGTGTCCCAAACAAGAACAATATAATTTTAGGTAGCAGTCGTTTTTGGTCCCAAGTCATTTAAATTATTTTTAATACATATACTCAAATACATTTATCATTTTTATCAACTATAAGCATCATTAAGATTGTAAATAAATAGGTTAAAAGGTTAAACAAAATTTTTAGCAAAATGCCATGGTCCGCTAGAGAATTTCAGCACAAAGAAAGTCATCGTATACAACAATTAAAAATAACTTAAATTTTCCGAAAATAACATGACATGCTTTTTGTATAGGGTAACCGGTATATAGTGGGACATGGTATATAGTGGGACATTGGATTTTTCAATTACCAAATATTTATCTATCACCACCACCAGTTGAGTGTGAGATCTTGGTTGTGTTGGAGGTGCAACAGTTGTGAAAGGCAAATTAAATATTATACAGTTTTGGAGAATTAGGAAAGTCAAGGTAAGGTAGCACTGTAATTTTTCTGTATGATGTTCGGTTTTTTCATAATATATTAGCTATTTACTTTTAAATTTCTTTCAATTTCTTATCATAACCTCACCAACGCATACGGTTTCTGTTGTTAAGCTGGAAACGCACCAACACAGAAATGGGAAATTTAAAAATTTAATTTGGTGGTGGTGGTGTATAATGGGACATTCTGTGATGGTTTATAGAGGGACGTGTTCTTAGGTTGTCCCACTATGTACCACCATAATAACTTTATTGTTTATTTTGCAGATGCCAAAATATTCAAGAAACAATCTTACGGAAACAATGGAAAATAGCCAGTTAGCCCATATAGAAAACGAGATAGCTATGAAAAATACCATTAATGATGTTACAGAGAATGAACTCGCAATACGATTAGTAGGGATCAAGTTTGGTGTTAGCAAATCAGCCCTTCATCCTAAAGTTTTGAAGTATAAAACCTTTAGCGGTGAACCCCAAAACTTTGATTTCAAACGACAACACGGTTTCAAATCTGTATTTACAATAGAGAAAGAAAATCTTTTAAGTGAATACCTACTACAGGCTTCTAGAATGTGCTATGGATTGACATTAAAAGACACACAAGAATTAACCTACCGCTATGCAATAGCTAATGAGAAAGATATTCCTCAACCATGGAGAGCAAACAAAATGGCAGGAATTGAGTGGCTTCATTTATTTAGAAAGCGACATCCTAACTTAAGCCTTCGAACTCCCGAAGCCACAAGCTTAAGTAGGACTACAAGTTTTAATAAATTCAGCTTAAATCTTTTTTAGAAGAACTTGCAAAATGTGATAGAAAAGCACCAGGTGAAAGGATTTCAAATTTATAATTGCGACGAAACTGCCGTAACAAACGCCCACAAACCTCCAAAAATACTGGCAGGTAAAAAAGAAAAAGAAGTTGGAAAGATTAAAGGTGGAGAAAGAGGTACATTAGTCACAATGTGCACTATTACATGTGCTAATGGAACATATGTTCCCCCATTTTTCATTTTTCCGAGGAAAAATTTTAGGCCACACATGCTGAACGGAGCTCCAAATGGTTCTAGTGGATGGATAAGCCGCGCTATCCATCAGGATGGATGACCTCGGACAATCTTCTGTTGTTTATAGAACATTTGATCAAAAACGTGCGATGTTCGATTGAAAATAAAATACTTTTAATTTTAGATAATCATGAGAGTCATGTTGATATCAAAGTATTAAATCTCTGCAAAACAAATGGCATTATACTTTTAACACTTCCGCCGCATTGCAGACATAAGCTGCAACCATTGGACATAAGCTGTTTTGCTCCATTTAAATCATACTACAACAAATCGGTTGATGAATGGATGTTGAACAATCCGGGGATCCCTATGACGATCTACGATATTTCAGGTGTAGTGGGAAAGGCATTTCCATTAGCTTTAACGCCATCTAATATCATGAAGGGGTTTGAAAGGACTGGAATTTATCCATTTAACTCCGATATTTTCGATGAATCTGAGTCATCATACGTAACAGACAGAGTGCAAGAACCAGAAGTCCGAAACCGATGTCCCAGGACCTTCCGATGTCACAGGACCTTCAACTAGTAATGAAGTTGTCGCTGGTACCATCAATGTATTGACGCCACATAGTAACTCCTGAAGCAGTTAGACCACACATTAAGGCACAGGCAAGAATGGGCAACAGAAAGGGGAAAAAAAGGCGAAATTTAGTGTTTTAACTGACACTCCAAATAAAGAAGAAATAGAGTTGGCCCACGAACAGAAAATGCAAAAGATTCGATTAAGAGAAATGAAAAAACGCCGAAAGGAACATGAACCGAATAAAAACTGGCAACGAATTAAAAACAATCTAAAGAGAAAAATATTTACAGATTCCTCAAGTTCGGAAAGTGACGTGGAACTACAGAAACTCTACAATGATTCAACAGACGATAGCATTACAAAAGAACACGAAGTTGCAAACGAAAATTTATCGGAAGAAAACTTTATATTAGTAAGATTTTCTACAAAGAAAAGTATTAGATTCTATGTTTCCAAAATTGAAAAGATTGAAAATGTTGACTACTATCTAACCTATCTTACAAAAGGACTTGGATGGACTTTTATATATCCAGAAAAGAAAGATGATGTCGTAAAAGAGGGACAAGATGTACGGTGTGTTTTTTAAGAGCTTGAGAACTCAAAATAATAATACAAGACAGAAGTATTCTTGGAATGAAATTTTTTTTATTATAATCTGATAGATAATTTCGTGGCATTTATTTTTTAAATATGATTTCCGGCATATGTCCGCCGTGGCTACGAGTTACATGGTCCATTCGATCAGTCCAATTTTTGACTACTTTTTCCATTATATCTGGCCGTATGGCGTCAATGGTGGCTTGAATATTGGCTTCCAATGCTTTAAAAGTTGCCGGCTTGTCGGCATAAACCAATGACTTAACATAGCCCCATAAAAAGTAATCCAGAGGCGTTAAATCGCACGAACGAGGGTGCCAGTGAACAGGACCACTTCTGGAAAGAAAGTTGTCACCAAATTGATTTTGCAATAAATCGATTGTTAAGCGCGCTGTATGGCAAGTTGCGACGTCTTGTTGAAACCAAATGTCGTTGATGTTTAGCTGATTAATTTTTGGCAACAAAAATTCAGTCAGCATGGCTCGATTGCGCTCGCCATGCACCGTAACGGCAGCTCCTTGCTCATTTCGAAAGAAATAAGGACCCATGATACCGCCAGCGAGTAAACCGCACCAAACAGTCAATTTTAATGGATGTAATGGTGATTCGTTAACGGCTTGAGGATTCTCTTCGCTCCAAATACGGCAATTTTGCTTATTGATGTAGCTATTTAACCAGAAATAAGCTTCATCACTAAACACAATTCTTTGATAAAATAGCTCATCTTCGGCCAGTTTCAAATGAGCCCAATCAGCAAAAATGCGATGCAAACGATGGTCGTTTGACTTCAATTCTTGCACGAGCTGTATTTTATAGGCACGTAAGCCAAGATCCTTATGTAAAATTTTCCACGTAGTCGAATGACAAAGGCCAACAAGTTGAGAACGATGACGAATCGACATTTTGGCGTCTTCTACAATACTTCGCGGTACAGCAATATTCTCTTCGGTACGCACATTTCTTTGTCTTGTTGATGGTTTTGAATCGACAAGAGTAAAATTAGTGCGAAAACGATCAATAACTTCACAAATTGCTTGCTCACTAGGCCGATTATGTTGACCGTAAAATGGACGAAGTGCTCTATGAACTTCGCGAACAGACTTATTTTTTTCAAATTAAATTTCCACAATTTGGAAGCATTGTTCTGGCGTTAAACGATTCATGATGACTTGCCAAACCTTACTGAACAGAAATGTCAACACAGTTTGACATTCTCAGCTGTCAAACCATAGTTATCGATATCGATAGTTCTCATGCAGCTAAAAAAACACCCGTTAGTAATGAAACTACCTGAACCCGAAATATCAGGGGGCACTGAACGAGCTTCCAAAAAGTTTAAGTTTAATGTTGATTTAACTGATGTTAATGTATGTTGATGTGAAACGATGTAATTACATTAAATTTTGATATACAGATACGTATATATAATAAATATTTTAATCTTTTCATTTTTTCTTTGATATTCCAATGTGTCCCATAATATACCAGGTTAAGTCCCACTATATACCGGGTAGTGGTATGTACTGGGACATATGGTATATACCGGGACCATTGAAAAAAAACAACACTGTAATAAAAATTGATTTTGATTGACAACAGTATAAACTTAATACCAATTACAACCTTCCATAGAAACTAAACTTTGTCTCAAACAAATAAAAATTTGATACTAAAAATTGTGCATGAAATATATTGTCCCACTATATACCGGTTTCCCTTTACTAGATGACATTAAAAAAACTTCAATGCATAGTGCCACGCGATAGAAGACCATAAAATACTAAAAAAGTTCTTACAAGCTAATGTCTGATCGTCTTTTGTTTTTTTTTTTTTAATTTCGTCCGATTGTGATGACATTATCGAACCAAAATTACTATATTGTAGTTTCGAGTATTATTAGAATATTATCATAGTTGGCTATGTAATTATGACACCTTTCAAATTAATGTTGCCTTAATTTATTCAAGTTTTTCGTGTTTCTGATTATGTTTGTATTTGGTTTTGCTGATTGTCGTTTTCTAAAATTAATTTTGAAAATGGTTCTCTTTACTTTTGAAGAATACAGGGACATGATTGTGTTATGGTCGATGAATTTCTTCTGAAGTTCGACGTATCTATCGACAGAGATATCCATTAATACATGTTCCTAACGTTAGAACATTTATTGATGTGTATAGACGTTTGGGAGAAGATGGCTGTTTCAAAAAATCAAAAGTTAATAATGGAACTCATTGTACTGTTGAAAATGTAGCTGTTTTGGAAATAGTAGAAAATAATCTGAAAATAAGCACCAGAAAAATAAGTTCAGCTGTACGGAATGATAACCGTGAATCAGTTAGACAAGTCCTCAAAGAACAGGTTCTTCACCCGTTTCATTTCCAAAAAGGCTTTTGAGCTAGGTACCTTAAACATATTTTTTAAATTTAGTTGGTGTTTTGGGGAATAAATTTTCTAATAAAGTAACGAGCGATCAAGATAATTTGCAATCGAGTCATTCATGAATTTGAGTCCGTATGTCTTTTCCGATTGTAACCGTTGCATAGTTATATATTCTATTGACGTTTTACTTGACGTTTGTAATGTAAATGCAGTCCAAGTATCGACATATAATTTCGGATTCATGAATGACTCGATTACAAATTATCTTGATCGCTCGTTATGTTAAGATTATTTTTTTTAATCAGCAGTACGTTAAATTTTTATAAATTATTGGAATAATTAGGTTAACATGTCTGTGACGGGACGAAATTAAAAACATAGTTTTCCGACAAACATTTAAGATCCTGTATCTTGGAAACAAAAGGCGATCGTACATTAGTGTATAAGAACTTTTTTAGTATTTTATGGTCTTCTATCGCGTGGTACTATGCATTGTAATTTTTTCAATATCACCTTGTATATAGCTTACCTAACTGAAAATTTTAATGATAACTCGTTACATCACCAGACAAACACTTTTTGAACTGTGCCAAATTATGAAATTAAAAACAGCACTAATAAATTTAATTATGTCATCGTTATCATTCACAGCATATAAAACATATATTTCTTTTCTAGATTTGTCGACAAACTTAATGTACTTTTGTCACTACCACTATTTTATCAATATGTAAGCGGATGCCTTATGATTTGCAGCAGTATTATTCAAATAACTGTTGGGGTAAGCATATAATAAATATTGACTGGATTATAAGTTTCTGGGGTCGTTGTCCTTGTCTTAGGATTTGGGGAATCAACGATCGAGCTACGTCTTTGGCACTGCTTCCTTCTTGGCCGACGATTCGTCCACTATTTCAAGAGACATCTTCAGGACTGCTGCTACTGTTGCAACAGTTGTAGCAGTGCTAAGGACGTAGTTCCACTCCGAAATCCCAGATGCAATCATATAATAGATCTAATTTGTTCACATTATAATTAATTAAAATCCAATCTAATTTTCGAATCATATTGCAAGTAATAACAAAAATTACATATTATAACTAAATAAAGTCAATTAAAAACCAGTTGAAAACCAGTATAAATTATAGACAAATAAGTTATCTAGCGTTTAACTAATAATTAAGGATGCTATTTGAGAGCAAACGCAGTGTTGCAACCTATTATATGTACATGTTTGCGATACCGGTGCTAGTGACCTATAGCGATTAAGATTATTACTTTAAAATACCGTTTCGCACAGATAAAATGAATAATAGTAAATAATTAATAAAGTTATAAATTTATAAAACGTGCTAGAATACTTACCGTTTTAAACGTGTATACAAACTCGAACACAAATACAGTCACCATTTTTTTCCGAATATGCTTTGCTCTATCCACATGCCTTTGGCAGTTATATTTTGTTGTATACGAAAGTGGTATTTCACAAAATTTGCATTTTATTGTAGTATTGTAGTATCGGCGTAAACTACATCCGGAAATCTACTTCTTAGTTTCTGTGCATCGTGGTAGAACGCTCTTGTTATAGTTTAAGCAGTTTTATGGCGGTAATTCTGTAGAAGTGACCAGGGATTTATTTGCACTAAATTTTTCCGAGAGGACTATTCCTAGGGCAGGTACTATTCGTAACACGGTTCACCGTTTTGAGAAAACATTTGTGCTGCTATAGAAGGGGGTCTATTTGAACATTTAGTTAATAATTACTTCTAGAATTCAACTATGATATTTAGTAAAAACCTTTTGTTGTTGTTAATTTATCTTGTTATGTTTTGAAATTCCTTGTTATAGTTACCTGCTTCTACAGAATTTTAAGAATTATGTGATATAAGATCCTTTATGTTCATAAGTAAATAAAATTCACCACATGTATTAGATCAGCGCCTTTTCTTTAATCCTGAACACAACGTAATAATTTACTACCTTTACTATTTTGGAAATGGATAACCTTTAACCAACATTTTAAATCTGACTGACATATCTAGGTATACTTGACATACATGACGTTTGGAAATCTCGCGTGGCTTAAACACTGCGAGCTGTTGATAGGATTTTCCATGTATTATTTCTACGTAATCTCATTGGTTAAAATGATATAATAAGCTATTTCATTGGTTAACTTGCATGCGTATAAGCGACCAGAAAAACAATATTAATATTCCTTTTTCGCATTTTGACAAGTAATGTGCTACTTTACTACAATCAAAATCGTTTATTAAACTGGCACTTTATCACATAGATACGTCACTTTACTACATAGTTATGTCATGTCAATAAAACAAAGTTTGACAGAAAATTATTTATTTAAATATTGGAATTGGAACTATTGTGAATTGTATTAAAAGTACAATTATTCAAATTTTAATTTCAGTTAGTTTTTTATATTGTGATATATCTATATCATCGTTAATTTGTAAAGTACTTTTCAACATTGAATATGTAGACCACAAACTGGATGCCTTAAGGACTTTTGCCTAAAATAATGAAAGACATTGTATGAATAACACCAAAATATATAGAAACAAATAGCTTACCTTCTCAAAAAAATACGCTAGCATTACACTTTCATCAATTATTAGTGCTTTTTTTGTTATCTTCCAAATACAAAATATTTCATATGTCTTCTCGTATTTTTCTTTTGATTTCAAAGGAAGTAAACCAGAAGACGCTTCTCGAGCGGCATTTAAAATATCTTCAGAATAATGTTCTAAAGTATGTTTAGTAGCAAGACTCATTTTTAACTAAAACTCAAATCGACTTACAAAAAATGAAGTTTGTTTACTGTTACTGTGTCGTTACTATGTAAATAAACAAAGTCGAATCAGATTACGGAAAACCTGGACAAATACCTACTATAACATTTTAAATTTTTAAGTTTATAATGCATATTCTTGCAAAATGCGAAAAAATTGTGTAAACAAACTCCTAAGAAAAGCAGTTTTACTAAACTCATACAGCTTTAAGTTACTCGCTCGCTCCGCTCGCTCGTACTCAAACGCTATACTCGTTTAGTAAAACATTGCTTTTCTATACTTGTTGTTTAATATACTATTTTCGCATTTTGGCAAGTAATGTGTTATTTTACTACAATCAAAATCGTTTATTAAAGTGGCACTTTACCACATAGATACGTCACTGTACTACATAGTTATGTCATGTCAATAAAACACAGTTTGACAGAAAATTATTTATTTAAATATTGGAATTGGAACTGCCGCTCGAGAA
Source organism: Melolontha melolontha (assembly GCA_935421215.2). Lineage (NCBI taxonomy): Eukaryota > Metazoa > Arthropoda > Insecta > Coleoptera > Scarabaeidae > Melolontha > Melolontha melolontha. The sequence continues at coordinate 81,677,522 of OW285236.1, read as the reverse complement.
GTCAACACTTTTGACTTCTTTGGTTTGTACCAGTCATTTTGACGTTTCAAGAATGCTGTTAGTTTTTTATATTGTGATATATCTATACTATCGTTAATTTGTATAGTACTTTTCAACATTGAATATGTAGGCCACAAACTGGATGCCTTAAGGACTTTTGCCTAAAATAATGAAAGACATTGTATGAATAACACTAAAATATATAGAAACAAATAGCTTACCTTCTCAAAAAAATACGCTAGCATTACACTTTCATCAATTATTAGTGCTTTTTTTGTTATCTTCCAATTACAAAATATTTCATGTATTCTCGTATTTTTCTTTTGATTTCAAAGGAAGTAAACCCGAAGACGCTTCTCGAGCGGCATTTAAAATATCTTCAGAATAATGTTCTAAAGTATGTTTAGTAGCAAGACTCATTTTTAACTAAAACTCAAATTGACTTACAAAAAATGAAGTTTGTTTACTGTTACTGTGTCGTTACTATGTAAATAAACAAAGCCGAATCAGATTACGGAAAACCTGTACAAATGCCTACTACACATTTTAAATTTTTAAGTTTATAATGCTTATTCTTGCAAAATGCCAAAAAATAGTGTAAACAAACTCGTTAGAAAAGCAGTTTTACTAAACCCATACAGCTTTAAGTTACGCTCAAACGCTATATTCGTTTAGTAAAACATTGCTTTTCTATACTTGTTGTTTACTTTACTATTCCTGTGTTAATATTCGCAAGTCTTATGAGTCATAAGACTTGAGTCGTAAGACAACGACAGTCATAAGTTATGACTGTCGTTGTCTTACTAATGGTACTACTTATCGACAACTCGCCTGTACTCACATGGTATGTTGTGTCTAGATAGTATTTTGTTATAGATAAAATGAAGTTTATATTTAAGACTATTTGTCGCAGTAACTAAGTTATTATTTTATCTACGTTAATTATAATCGTTCTTTTAAAAGCAGTTTTATCAACAATAGTAACTCGCTTTCTGTATTTTCACAGTTGGTTGCTTTTTAACATTCACTTTCTGCTGTTTACATTCTTACTCTATAATGTAAATAAGCAATGATAATTGATATAAATGTTTTGCTCTGTCGGCTTCAAAACATTTTCAGAGTCACACATAATATACTACATTTGCTTCCTCTATTGGGATCCCATAGATGTACAAGATGTTACAGAAAAGTAGGTTAAGCCATTAATCATATATTCTTTGGGTTTAAATAACGGAACTTTCCTTATGTCACTTCATATTTTAACGCTTTCTACTCAATATACAGGGTATCAAAGTAAACTTGTTAAAAGTAGCCCAATCGCCGCAAAAAATAATAATTGGAGGAAATCTACTCCATAGAATCCGAATCTGGTATCAGAATTTACTTATACTACTCGAGGATGGCTCGAGGGCGGTGATAATTTTCTCGACAAGGATGGAGCATGCGAAGAGTCGCAGCTCCAGATTCGATACATATGGTGAAAGAAAGAAATTGGGAACATCCTAGCTATCCGCATTTTTGAGCTGCAGCTGTGCAAAACTGACCTTTGGGTAAAAATTGTAGGTATATAGGCCGGGTTTGAGCAGCCGTAGATCCAATACCTTTCCAGTTATGATATTTTTCCTAAAAAATCCCTGTAAATCTGTATGTAAAATTTCAAGTTACCATATGTACCACATCTGGAGCTACGATATTTGGCGCATCCCCTACACATGGAGATAGTCACCATCGCTCTGGGGCCACCCCTGAAGGAAATAGGTCAATTTTCTAATGCGAGATTCGGATTCTACTGGGTCGATTTTCCCCGTGGTCGATTTTTTGTGACGATCTGGCTACTTTTAAAAAAGTTAACTTTGACACACTGTATATTGGAAAAAAGATTATATGGTTAAAGGATTAACCTACTTTTTGTAATACCCTATGTAATAGAAAATATATTAAAATCTAAAAATGAAATTAATTTAAGGGCAAAAGGGATACAACTTCAATTATTGGTCTTTGCGGACATGCAAGTACAGTATTTGCACAAATGTCGGCATATCATTACTTGGGCAATGAAATAATTTTTAAGGTAAGATTTAAGAAAAATAATTAATAACGTTTACATTCATTAGCTAATGATTATATAGTTTCTATTTTAGAGTGGCAAAATTGTTGAGACATGCTATTTGTCGAATTGGTACAAATTAGATTTAAAATTTCAAACAAATATGATGCTCATAATGGAAAGGTCCAAGACACCATTAATTATCACTGTAGGCAAATTTGTATTTATATCTCTTGAATCCTTAGTAATTGTACGTAATAAAAATTGCCGTTGATTCGTCAATAACATGTTTTCTTGTTTTAGATTGTGCAGTGGACGTACTCAGTTTTTGCATTAATGAAAGCTAAATACAATTAAAACGATGCTATTTCACCGAACCTATATGACATAATTATTTTATTGTTTTATAATAATATGTGTGAATCGAGAATGCCACAAATTATATTTACTAATCACCAAAATTGTTTTTTTTGTCCTGCAATTTAAAAATATTTAACCTAATAATAGGCGATCCGCAAAGAGCTGGCTAAAGAAAGACATAAATTAAATAAAGTATTATTTATTTTAAGTATTTGGTACTTAAATTTAATAATTTTCTTAATATTTTCAATTAAAATGAGAATCGAAATTTTTAATAATCCTTTTCAAAATTACTTTTTTAGATATTACTGTACAAAAGCTCTTGTCTATATTCCTAAATGTTTGGCAAGTAAGAGAGGCTACACTTTTTACGAAATCATACAAAACGCCTTAGTGGCTACTTTTTCGCTAATTGTGTTTATGGTGCTTTTGTGATTGGCGTTAAGCTATTGAGAGATATTAAGGCATGAATTATTTTTATATTATTAAATCTTATATTTATTTACAGCATTCATAATAACATTTAAATTTGACTTAAAAAAGTCAATGATTGATAATTATTTGGAAACGATTTATTTAAAATATAAATCGACAGGGTGCGGCAACATAACTTCCGTTTTTTAAATGCGCACCATTCAGGTTGTAGTGGTAGTAGCGGAGCGGGAGTGGTCTCATTCGACAGGCGCAGTACTAAAGCTTTGTTCTCTTCCAGGTCGGTCACCATGATGCTTTGGAATGGTGAGTAGCATTCGTTCACTGTGGAGGTATACTTTTCGAACGGATATTCTCTGATCGCAACCCAGTACGCCTTCCGATGTCGTTTCAATGTACCCTCGGTGCACCGTGTTCCGGACCGCAAATCAATTGTTACATGGGTCACTAGGTTAAGACATACCTTGTGCATGTGCAATTGTTTTTTTCAGTGATAAAGCCCAGTTCCATCTGACTGGATACGTCAGCAAGCAGAGCATGCGCTACTGGGCCAACACCAATCCCAGAGAATTGCATCAAAGGCCTTTGCATTCATCTAAAGTCACACTGTGGTGTGCAATTTCCTCAGCTGTGATTGTTGGCCCCTGCTTCTTTGAAGAAGAGCGTGTTGGAGGAATTTTTTTCAACGACCTAATGAAGGAGACATTTAGTCCCAACAGGACGGAGCAACGGTTCACACTCCAAGCATCAATGGCTGTTTTGAGGAGACACTTCCCGAAGCGCCTCATCTCAATAATTGCGATTTGGAATGGCCAGCCCGTTCCCCGCATTTTACGGCTTGTGATTTTTTGTGGGGTTTTTTGAAATCTCGCGTCAATGTCAACCGTTTGGATTCTACAAGGCCTGAAGGCCACCATCCGCGCAGAAATTAACAATATACCCACTTACATGTTGGTAAGGGTCATGAAAAACGCCAGAAATCGGCTTATTTAGTATATGGAGAATGGGGGAAATCACCTACTTGATATGGTTTTCAAAACTATGTAAAACAAAACTTTAAATATGTACCTACGTTATTAAAAAAAAATTTAAAAAAAAACTGATTTATGAAATGGGTTTTATTGCGTCTTGAAATCAGGAAGTTATGCTGCCGCATTCTGTATAATATTGTAATGTGAATCAGACAAGACATCATCCGCCGTGCGAAGTCAACACGGCCTAGAACCGCTTAGAGAAAACGCCGATACTAAAGGACCAAGAAAATTGAACATGCGGGAGTTTCCATAGATCTATGAAAGGGCTGTAATTCGAGGGAGAAGATGTTACACCTTAAATTTCATTTCATGTATTATAGAGGTTCGCTTTAAATTTCATCCCGTATATCTGAATAGTTGCTACGATTTGTATGTTATCATTTTTATATTTATCGTTTTATACTCATATACGTTACGAGTTGCTTCAATTTTTATTCTCACAAGCACGTTGTGGATGTTTCTCACGATATCGCCCGCCTCCTGACCGCGGCCATGCTTTAGATGCAGGCGTAAGAGGATTCGTTCACGGGCTGTGACTTAGAGCAGTTGGGATTTTTCTAAGTGCTTTTGTTTACACTCTTGAGGTTGATAAGATTTACGCAATTCTGGGTAGTTTGAAGAGACGCATATATTGCGAGTAAGAATGCAGAGCGTAGATAGTTTGGAATTTGCCAATAGCGCCCCGCTTTGTGAATTAAATGTGGGAAAGGGAAAAAGCATCCTTTGCCTGAGTTTCTGTTGAACGGAAATTCTGGGACGTAAATGCGGACCATCTGACAGCTCGCTGGAAGTCGTGACCAAGGCCCCAGACACCTTTATACAAACAACGAGTCAATTACCGACGGATCAACAGCAATTACCGTCATCCACTGGCATCTCCGATCCAGAAGGACAATACGTGGACTCGGATACTTTTTTTTGGTATAAATTTTGTTTCTTTAAATACCGTTTTGTAGTTTTAAAAGGAAAAAAGTCATATATTCTCTAACTTTCGAATTATTAATCTGCTCAATTTGAAATTATAAGAAGCGTTTCGAAAAATTTAATATTACATTTGGATATGCGTATTTATAGTGACTGTAATCCATTGTTCATTTGGTTTCAACTTTATTTGCTTTGGTGTTATAAATATTAATTTTTTTTTACCTCATATATATATATTATTTCTTTTAAAGAAATTTTAAAATTATTTATCGTAAGAATTTCTTTCTTATCTGTGAACATCTGGCGACAGAAAAAAATGAGTTTGTCTGCAAGTCGTGCAGTTGTATTCCTTACTATATAAAATTTTATTGACTTAAAATTTATTTGAGATATACGTTATAGAAATTATATTTTATTACTTTAATAATAATTTAGACGGACGAATCAGGAGAAGCAATTGGAAAATATGGAGAAAACTATAAAAATAACAATGGATCAAGACTGATAGATTTTTTCATACTGAATAACCTAGTGATAACTAACACCTTTTTTGAGCACAAAGACATACACAAATTTACAAGAGAAGTAAAGAGTAGAAATGAAAGGTCCATAATTGACTACGTATTAGTAAATAAAAAACATAGAAAGGAAGTAAAGGATACAAGGGTAAAAAGAGGACCTGAAATTTACTGAGACCATTATCTAGTGGTGACTAAAATTAAGATACAAACACAACAAAAACGCCCACCCAGAACCTACGGAAAGATAAATTTAGATACAGAAAGAATTAAAACGTACAAGTTAAAAGATATAGAGCCCGCAAACGAATTTAAATTACGTGTAGAAATAGAGATTGACAAAATAAAAGAAACTATAGATGAATTAAACGTAGAAGAGTTGCGGACTCTTATGAAAGAACTAATAATTAAAGCAGCCAAGGGAGTTTGCGGAATGACAAAAATTAGAGAAAACAGCAAACAAACCAGATGGTGGAACGAAGAAATAAAAGCAGAGATAAAAACCAAGAAAGAGAAATGGATGCAATATTTGAACGATAAAACAAATGGAAAATACGACATTTACAAAGAGCAGAGAAATAAAGTTAAAATCATGGTAAAATCAGCGAAACAAGAATCATGGGAAGAATTTGGGGCCAAGATGGAGAGAGACCATTCCGGAAACCTAAAGTTGTTTTATAGAGTACTAAAACCCTGCGACCCGGAAGAACATATAAGCCGAATCTTATGAAAAATAAACAAGGAAAAATACTCGATGAAGATGAGGACATTATAAAGAGGTGGAAGGAGTATTTCGAAGAACTCTTAACGATAGAAAAGAACAATGACATAGGAACTAAAGAAGAACAAGAGAATATTAACGAAAATAACGAACAAGACGTAGAGATAACAATAGAAGAAGTATCGGAAGCCGTGAGAAGATTAAAAAGGGGCAAGGTCTGCACGATAGAATATATACGGAGATGATAATGAACCTAGGACCGAAAGCTGTGGAAATAATGGTAAAGCTATTAAACAAAGTATGGAGAGAGGAACAAATATCACATGACTGGGAGATAGGAATATTGATACCGATATTCAAGAAAGGGAATAAACGGGAATGCGCTAACTATAGGGGTATTACTTTGCTTTGCACGCTGGCCAAACTCTATGAATGGATACTGACCAAAAGACTAGAAAGAACAGTGGAAAGACAATTAGAAGATTCACAAAGTGGTTTCAGAAAGGGAAGAGGAGTTCAGGACCACATATTCACAATGAAACAATTAATAGAGAAATGTACCAATGACAATATATATGTGGCCTTTATAGACCTCAAGAAAGCCTTTGACAGCGTGCCAAGGGAACTAGTTTGGAACAGTCTAAGAAGGAGAGGAGTCGGGCAAAAATTAATAAACTGTATTAAAGCTATATATAAGAACACAAGAAATTACATTAGAACCAGGAACACAAGATCCGAAGAATTTGCAACGACGGAGGGATTAAGACAAGGAGGCAACCTTAGCCCAGTATTATTTAATATAATAATGGATGATGTAACAAAAGAAGCGAAAATGAAAGTTAAGAAAATGAAGGTGAGATACTACAACATGGAACCGGTAGAAATAGCAGAGAGCATATTTGCAGATGATTTGGTGATTTATGCGAAAAATAAGCTCAACCTTCAGCGTAATCTAGATATATGGGCAGAGGCGTTGCGAAAGAACAATTTAAAAATAAACGCAGAGAAAACCAAAGTTATGGTAATAGGGAAAAAAGATGATGAATTACAAATAATACTTGATGACACTAAAATAGAACAAGTAGAAACATTTAAATACCTAGGGGTGAAAATACACAAAACAGGAACCATGGAGGCAGAATTGAATGACAGGTTAGATGCAGCATCAGCACTTTACTACTCCTTGAACAATTCGTTCCTGGGAAGAAGAGAAGTGTCAAGGAAAACTAAGACCTCAGTTTACAAAACTATATTTAAGCCCGTATTGATATACGGAAGCGAAAGTTGGACATTGACGAAACGAATGGAAAACAAAATCCAAGCAATGGAGATGAGGTTTTTAAGAGGAATAATGGAAATTACTAAGAGAGACAGAGTAAGAAATAGCAAAATAAGGGAAGAACTTAAAGTGCGGACGCTGAAGGAACATGTACAACGAAGTCAATTAAGATTGTTTGGACACTTGACAAGAATGGGAGGAGAGAACAATTACAATAAAATAATAATGATAGATCCTGATAGGCTGCACTTACTGATTTAATGTACTGTAACTTTAAGGAATTGTTTGATTTTTGTATTTAACCTTAACACCTAACGGTAAATAAGGTATTGATAATATATATATTGAAACAATCTTTAAGTCAAACGTTTATTAAAAAGTGTTTTCAAAGACAAAATATTAAACTTTAAAACAGAATATGAATTTAAAATTCTAATTTTTACCCCCGCATTCTGATACACTTCTGCGCAGGTGCAATGAATATAAATGTTTGTTGTTAATAATCATAACATGTACAACCAAATAGTGTTTTGACCTTAAAGAAAGTTTGAAATTAAAATAATTTGGAAAAAAAAATCAACGAACATGAGTCCTCTGATATCTCCAGGGTCGTGAAGATTCTGTCTGACAAAGAAATTAAAAGGTATGTTAGCTCAGTACTAATGATAAACTAATTGAATTCAAACGACTTGTCTTGGTTCTTAAATTCCGTTTATTAAAAGGAAAATCTTATCTTTATAAGTGAATATTTAATTTGGTACAATATATTAGATAAATATTTAACAAAACATTCGGAATCAACAATAGATTAACAATTTATTTTATTGAAAATTAAAATTATAAAATTTATTGGTTATGTGGAATTTCTTATAGGTTAAAAATTGAATTTACGAAAATGAGACACATACTAGGCTACATAAACAAATTGATTCTGATAAATCAATTGCTGAATAAATGAATTTGTATATAACCTCCCTACTTACAATGTTTTAAACAAAATGGTCAATAAAGGGATCTTTATCTACCTTCGGTAAGTAAATGTATCTGTTTACTTAAAAAAAAAATACAAATAATAAAAAAACTTAGCTCAATATTCTATCACAATTATCCGTCTAGTCACTGGAATTAAATCTTGCCTCCCTGATGTACGGCTGGTATATTTTAACCTCAGGAACAACGGTCACAATACTGGCAGATCTCGAAAGTTAGGATCACCGGTCCCAATCCTGGTAATATATGGCCTTGTAATGCATCCCAATAGTTTTCTAAAGCTGGTACACGTCTTTGGTGGCTCATTAATTGATAGCGGAGTATAAAATTAAAACAGTTCAAATCTTGGTATGTAGTATAAATTATACTTGTTTTTATATTTTTAAAAAGAAATTCGTTTTATCCAAAACACATTCCATTAATTCAAGTGCAAAAATTCTTTTTCCAATTGTTTCAATAACTCTCTATGGCAACCCAACAGCTTTTTCTGTTCTTGAAGTTCATTGGTCGCTTAGTTATACATAATTTTCCAAAATATTTGACATATACTGTAATTTTGATTCTTAATTAATATTATGAACTTATTGGTTTACAATTAAATTTTCCTTCACACATAACCTTTGAAGTACACAAAATTAACTAGATTTACATAGTTCTATAATTTTAGTAAATGTAAGAAAGTCATATACTTTTGAAATTTAATTATAGATTTGACACTCTAAATTAAAAAAACAATACAAATATAATAGACTTCCAACCTTCTAAGAAATCCCAATAACAGAAATGTAACGAATTAAAGCTAGTGTTTTGAATAAATATTCAATTAATATTTTTATTATATTTACCTTCTCTCCCATATAAAAAATAATTTATGGAAAGAATTGTAATAAATTATTTTTGAATCTATTGCTATTCCTCTGTTTATTTTATTTTGTTTATTTTAATTTTTAGAAAAATAAAGGTAAATTATAAGCCTATAGAATATGTATGTAACATGTGTTGCCTAATAATTATAATATATGTAACGGTTTAAATATTAAAATTTCCTTCATAGTAAAGTATCTATTAACAATATTTATACTTCTGTTTAAGATAAATTTTCTATATAATCATATATCATATTTATATGATATCTTCCCTTAATTTGTAATGTTTCAGGGTCTTCCAATTCATAGGTGGAGTTTCCTATTTTCTTAACTACTATATATGGTCCTATTTGTGGTTTTGTTAATTTAGCCACCAGTTTTCTCTTCGAGTCCGTTATTTTTAAAGATTTTATTAATACTTTATCACCTATTTTATATTCTTTATATTTTATCTTATTTTCCCTTTCCTTTTGTTGCATTTTTTTGACTTTATTTTTGTTATCAAGTATAATTTTGTGGTACATCTCTCTTAAATTGTATATTTCTGTGTCCCTCCAAGGTCTGGCTGGATGAGTTCCTGTCATCAATAAAACTGGAGATAAATTATGTGTAGTACTTGGGGTGTTATTAATAATGTATTCAATTTTGTATATTTCTTTTATCCAATGATGATGGTTTACTGATAAAAGAATTCGCAGGTATTTAATCACTTCTCTTATCATCCTCTCACAGGGACTTCCTTGTGGATGTCGTATACTGCAATAATATGTTTTAATGTTTAATCTGTGTAGGTGTTCTTTATAACGGTCATTATTAAAGTATGTCGCGTTGTCTGACAGTATTATTTGTGGTAACATGTTCTGTGAAAAATTGCTCTAAACCTGTTATAGTCGTTACTGTATCACATTCTTGCTACCGGAATCAATTTTATATATTTTGTAGACAAGTCCAATATAACTAATATATGTTTATACCCCCTACTGCTTCTTGGTAGTTGTGATAAGTAATCTATAGCAATTATATGTAATTTGTCTTCTGTCACAATATGTCCTGGGATGTTTCCTTGAGTATAATTTTGGAAAGTAATTGCTTTCCCCACATTTAGAAATTAATATATCAATATTAAGTGGTGCTTCAAAACCTGGTTTGATCCTTTTATTGAGCTCCCTCGCGTCTAAACAAATCCTTAAACTATTGTCACTCTTCTTAACAATCACCACTGGGTTTATAAAATAAGAATTTGACCTTTCTATAATTCCTTGATCCATTAATTTATGTATTTCTTTTTCGATCTGATCTTTATATTGATATGGTATAGGGTAATTGATTATTTTTAAAGGTGTATCATCAATAACATCTATCTTGTGTAAGTAATCTCTTGCAAACCTGATCTCCTCGTTATAAACTCCTTCATTTCTCATCAATATCTCTTTAAACTCTCTCTTAAAACAAATATCCATCTCTATTTCATCAATCAACTTATCTATAAACTCATCAAAATTATTACTATCCATAATCCTATCTTCTTTAACATCATTACAATTTACATTAATTCCATTAATACTTAATAGATCCTCTCTAACTATATCCTTCTCATTACCATTTTCTTTAACAATATTCTTTACATTGCCATCTTTTATAATATCACTGACATTAGCTCCTTCTAGTATAGACTCACTCTTCCCCTCTCCTATAATTAAATTGTTCATATAAGCTATATTCAATTCCTTCCTTAAAACTATCACATTGGTCCCTATTTTTAAGTTGTCCAAATCAAAATCGATAACCATATCATATTTTCTTATATTATCTATTCCTAAAATACACTCAAAATTCATTTCTTTCAATATGTAAAATTCCATTAAATATGTTTCTTTGTTAATTATAGTTTCTATATTAATTTTTTTACGAAATACACCCTATTTTCTTCCTATTAGTCGATATCAGGTCAATTTTCTTAATATTAAACGAGTTCTCTTGGATATTCTTAATAAGTTGTGAGACATCTTCTCTTAATAATGAAATTTCCGCAGCAGTATCTATTATAGCTCTAATAGTGACATTTTTAATTTGGATATCGATATATGGTATGTTATCTTCTTTTATTAATTCAAGTTCGGTATCGTCATTAATTTTGATTATTTTATGTATATTGTCGTAAAAAGGTTTCGTCTTAATCGGGTTTATCGTGTTCAATTTGATGTTTCCTAATATCTTGATGGGCCAGGAACTGCATAATCCCCATCCTTTGGTATCTCCGGAATAGAAATTGGGGTTTTTTTTTGTTCAACATTTGTACTTTGTTCTTCCTCATTCACCTTGCTAGTGGTAATACAATTTATATTTCGTGCCTGATTGTCGTGTCTATTATTCCTTGAATTGTAGTTATGGTAATTACCCCTTGTATTGGTTCCGTTATTGTTATCATACCGTGTCCTGTAACCATTATTACCATTGTTGTTGTTTTGGCTGTTATTACTAAAATAACCCCGTTGATAGTCGCTCCTATTATTACCATTTCCTCGGTATCTATTATAATTATTATTGTTTGGGAACGTTGGTATATAATTACCATTGTTTGTATTATTCACATTATTTGTTTGTCTATGATAATTATTATATGTAGAATTAAAATTATTATTTGATGATGTATTTGTTTGTATATTATTGTTCTTTATCCCCTGTTGTTTCTTAAGATTAGCCAAATCATCTAATTTTCTTAGGATTTCCATTAATTCATCGACTGTCTTGACTTCTTTACAAACCACAGTCTCGCAATAGGCTAGGATATAGTGTTTCAAGATTTGCTTGACTATGTCTTCCTCAGATAGACCATCGATGTACTTACATTGGTTATACATATCCCGTGCATAATCCTCCCTGTTAGTATAACCTTCCCTATATTTGCCAGTCAGAAGATGGATCTTAATTCTATCTTGTATGTCCTTGTTCCAGTATTGTTTCTGAAATTCTCTCCTAAATTGATCTAAGGTAAGACACCTTTCAGACACCATCTCAAACCATTCAATAGCTCTATTCTCAAGAGTTAACCTGATTAATGTCATGCTTTGTTTAGCATCCGTCATATCTGCTGTTAATCTGACAATATTGTTGAGATAGGTCATGGGATGTATTTTATCCTTGAATCCCCTAAATTTAGGCCACATCTCTGGTCTAAGAATTGGATTGTACTGATTCCCTTCGCCGTGTATGATCCTTGTCCCTGTTCTTTTTAAATTCTCGATCTCCTTCCTCATATCCTCGAATAAAATATTTTCCATTTGCTTTTTGTTGTTGAGGGTTTCTGTTATAAATTCTTTATTTTTTAAGACTTCTCCTTCTATTCCTTGTACCTTTCCATTTATATCACGGTTTATAGTGTTCATCTGGTCATGTAACAAAGTAACATCCTGCTGAATGGTACCTATACCAACATGATTTTTATGTATGTCAGTATTTAGTTTATTATTTATTTTATTAATATCTTGGTCAATCTTTTCAGCCAGAACATTATTAGTATTATAGATCTCTGTCGATAATTGTGTTTTTTGTTGTTGAATTTCTGTATGTAATTCTTGGTATTTTGTGTTGGTTAATTGTAAAATGCTTTGTAACTCTTGTGTATGTCTTTCGTTTTGTTGTTGTAATTCTGTTTGTATTAATTGTAAATTAGTTTGAAGTTCAGTTGATAATTGTGATTGTATGTTCTGTATTTCTGTTTTTTGATCTTTTAGATCAGTGTGAATGCTTTGAATATCTGCTTTTATATTTGTTTGTTGGTTATTTATCTGTGATTGTATGTTTGTTTGCATATCCTCCATCTTTCGTAATAATAACTCGATTACGTCGTCTCCCCTATCAACATTTCTTCCTTGACTCCTTGAACGTCTCGTTCCTCTTGTATCCATACTTAGGTATATGTTATAATCTATTATTGATTGTTATAACTTGTTGTCTTACTTTATTCCCTAAATATTCTATATCTAAGAAAAATAAATTTTTATTCACAAATACCGATATATTTTCTAAGATAATTCCTTTGAGTATTTAATTAACGGTTTTTAAGAACCTTTTCTTTGCCAGACGTTATGGGTGCCAAAATGAAACAATCTTTAAGTCAAACGTTTATTAAAAAGTGTTTTCAAAGACAAAATATTAAACTTTAAAACAGAATATGAATTTAAAATTCTAATTTTTACCCCCGCATTCTGATGCACTTCTGCGCAGGTGCAATGAATATAAATGTTTGTTGTTAATAATCATAACATGTACAACCGAATAGTGTTTTGACCTTAAAGAAAGTTTGAAATTAAAATAATTTGGAAAAAAAAATCAACGAACATGAGTCCTCTGATATCTCCAGGGTCGTGAAGATTCTGTCTGACAAAGAAATTAAAAGGTATGTTAGCTCAGTACTAATGATAAACTAATTGAATTCAAACGACTTGTCTTGGTTCTTAAATTCCGTTTATTAAAAGGAAAATCTTATCTTTATAAGTGAATATTTAATTTGGTACAATATATTAGATAAATATTTAACAAAACATTCGGAATCGACAATAGATTAACAATTTATTTTATTGAAAATTAAAATTATAAAATTTATTGGTTATGTGGAATTTCTTATAGGTTAAAAATTGAATTTACGAAAATGAGACACATACTAGGCTACATAAACAAGTTGATTCTGATAAATCAATTGGTGAATAAATGAATTTGTATATAACCTCCCTACTTACAATGTTTTAAACAAAATGGTCAATAAAGGGATCTTTATCTACCTTCGGTAAGTAAATGTATCTGTTTACTTAAAAAAAAATACAAATAATAAGAAAACTTAGCCCAATATTCTATCACAATTATCCGTCTAGTCACTGGAATTAAATCTTGTCTCCCTGATGTACGGCTGGTATATTTTAACCTTAGGAACAACGGTCACAATACTGGCAGATCTCGAAAGTTAGGATCACCGGTCCCAATCCTGGTAATATAAGGCCTTGTAATGTATCCCAATAGTTTTCTAAAGCTGGTACACGTCTTTGGTGGCTCATTAATTGATAGCGGAGTATAAAATTAAAACAGTTCAAATCTTGGTATGTAATATAAATTATACTTGTTTTTATATTTTTAAAAAGAAATTCGTTTTATCCAAAACACATTCCATTAATTCAAGTGCAAAAATTCTTCTTCCAATTGTTTCAATAACTCTCTATGGCAACCCAACACCTTTTTCTGTTCTTGAAGTTCATTGGTCGCTTAGTTATACATAATTTTCCAAAATATTTGACAAATACTATAATTTTGATTCTTAATTAATATTATGAACTTATTGGTTTACAATTAAATTTTCCTTCACACATAACCTTTGAAGTACTCAAAATTAACTAGATTTACATAGTTCTATAATTTTAGTAAATGTAAGAAAGTCATATACTTTTGAAATTTAATTATAGATTTGACACTCTAAATTAAAAAAAACAATACAAATATAATAGACTTCCAACCTTCTAAGAAATCCCATTAACAGAAATGTAACGAATTAAAGCTAGTGTTTTCAATAAATATTCAATTAATATTTTTATTATAATATATATATATATATATATATACTTTAATAATTATTATTATTCTGTAAAGCTTTCGTTTGGTACCTCAGGAAAGACTAATTTTTGTCCTTTATGTAATCTCGACTATTGGGATTTGGGGTTTTCTATTATTAGCGTCATATTCATTATACTTTTGAAATCTATTTTAATATTGTTCTTTATACTCATATTGATGTAGCTTATTTTTCACTTATTTAATCACTTTTTATTTTTTTGATATTTTTTACATTTACATTTTGTCATATACGTCATATACTCGGTCGTATGTTTTATTTGAGTAACTTTGAAAGGAATTATGTTTTTTTTATTATGAACAAGAATAATATACGAGTTAACTGTTTTCTTTACCTTCGTTTATTTTCTTTTATTCTCTCTTTAGTAGGTTGCAGATATCCCGTGCAACATTTTGCCGTTTCGTCTTCGTCTTCAGACGCCATCGCTACGCCTGCGCGCGCAGTAGGCAGCAAAAATTAAGTTACCAACGACCAGCAACGCATATTGTTATATAAATAAATATTGATATATAAATATTGTGAAATAAATACTATTAGTTCTTAAGTGTATTTTAGTGTATACTTTTTATTAATTTATTGTTTTTAATTATCGTTAGTTTTATTTAAACGAACGAGAAAGACAAGGATTCTATAATATAAATAAGTTTCGCTGTTATGTATAGAAACACGAACATACGGAAATGGTTGGATCTTTTTGGCTTTATTTTCATTTTTTCTTAGCGTATACTTGAAATCTAAGGCTAATTTGATTTTTTTAATGGTAACAATCCTTGAATTAGCATCATTGGAAAGATATTTTTTCCGAATTCATCGATGTAAATATAGTATGTCTATTTTCCAAAATAGTTAAAAAGAAAACGGATAAGAAGTGTTTCGGTCAGTAATAGCAATAAAGAAAATATTTAGTAAATAAGAAACTATTTACAAAAGGTGTTCAAAGTGTCCATCATTAACTTGTTGGCAGTAATGGATACGTTATATAAAATTCAATCCTACGATCAAAATCATCTTCACTTAATTCTTGCAATAATTGTATTTTGTAAGGATAAAAATCTTTTTTTATTATTTTTTGAACTGAGCGTCTATACATATTATGGTTTAAAACTAATTGTTGCACAAAAACCTACCGTTGCCTATTACATCAGTAAGGCCCTTCAATGAATTTTTGTCATTAGTTTTTGTTTTTGTCTCCCTAATTTTGGATGATTGTTCACGCTGCCTGTACCCATGTATCTTTTCACCGTTTTCGAAATTGTTGATTTATTATGTTTCTATTTGGATATACTTCAGCATAAGTGCCTTTTTCTGTCGCCGTATCCAACCACCGCAATTACTAGACTTATTTTTCTTTCAGTTAAATACATTCTAATTACATTTGATAATTGAAACAAATCTAAAACTCACAGATGGACGTAAACGGTTGTAAAATGTAATTAAATACTTGGTCCGTCATCTGAAATTTCATAGCCAACTAAACGTAAAATGCACTATTTTAGAAGAAAGACATATGTACTATATTTACATCACTGAATTCAGAAAGAAATTGTTTTTCCAACGTGCACTGTTGCCATTTAAAAAAAGTTAAATAGGCCTTGGATTTGAAATACGTGGTAAGAAAAAAAAGTAAAGATATAGACATAGAGATCCAAGCGTTTCGTTATATCCATATACAAAATTTCATTTAGATATCTCGAAACGTTCTTGGGATATTTGTGTGAAACTTTTAGTGAAACTTCAAAAGTATAGAACAAAAAAGTACTTAATTAAAAGAAAACAGAAAATAACAAGATTATCCTTAATATTGTAAAAGTTTGTCTTTTCGGGTTCTTAAATAAAACTAACAATAACTTTAGACACACACTATATTAATAATAAAATGAACAACAATATAGAAACTAATCACTAACAATAAGCACATTTGTGTATTTATATTTATGTTCACTCGCCGCGAGACTCTGGTATTGAATGTCGCCATCCCTTCTTCGACGGCTTTTATATCGTGACTTATATTTTCTCGACGCATGTGGAACGCTCGAGAGAATACCAGACCAGTATGACACGCTAAGCGTCGTTGGATGAGTCATCACATTCCCCCCTTCTTAAGAATGACGTTTCGTCCCGAAACATGTCTTGCTTTGGTTCCCGCAACCGATGGCGAAATCGACAGGTAGGGCCTTTGTTATATTGTGACGTCATATCGAAATCACAGTCCACGGTCTTATCTTGCCTGGATTGACAGGAATATTCATGCTGGTAACTGCATACCAGAATTTCGATACCAGTATGTGGGAAGATTACTTCCAACATGCTCCTTTCAATTCTCCAGTCCCGGCGGTCCAATCCACAACCCGATTTTGGAACTGCTAAGGTCAGAATGTCTTGTTGTAATATTTGTTGGCGTAAGTGGCCAGGGCCTCCCATAAGGCACGATAGGTTGGCTTCAGGCTTGACAGTTCTTTCGTGACCAAATAAAATATGGGCTGTCCTTCATTTATTATTTGCAGACTCTTCCCAATTGCTGGTCCCTGCTGCCTTAATTTTTCGATTCTGCCAAATCTCGATTTAAATTCCCTGGCAATTCCTTTGGCCATTCGCAGATCTCGGGCTGCGCAACGAGCAAGCGCGTAGTCTGGCGGCACCGCAAACAAATCTTGCTGTTTCTCGATGGTTACCCCAAATCGAGCTTTTTTCGAACCAGAATACTCTTCCATAAAGTCTTCGAAGGTTAGTTCATGGTACTGGCTATCCAATCCGCGCAAGTCAACGGTTTCATCATTATTGTCTCCAGATTATGGGGCTAATCTATTAAAATGTACGACTCTTGGCTTAGTGTGAGGTGTTCACCTGATGCGGTATATTACATCGTTGATCCGCTTCAACACCTCGTACGGCCCCTCCCAATTTTTTTGAAGTTTTGGAGATAGGCCCCGTCGGCGTTGTGGATTATATAACCAAACCCGATCGCCTTCGTGGTAACCACTCTTCTCGGCGTTGATGTCATAGCTCTCCTTCATTTTGTCACTAGCATCTTGGATATTATGTCTGACTTGTTCATGGATATTATGTAGTCGTCGCCTGAGCGTGCTGACATAATCTTCTCTGGCAAGATCTTCACCAGGCTTGCTCCTAAACTTTAAATAACAGGGCAATCGGAGTTCCCTCCCGAATAGCACGTTTGCTGGTGATTGGCCAGTTGTCTCTTGAACGGAGGCCCGATACGCCATTAGGAATAACGGTAAATGTTCGTTCCAATCTCTCTGGTGCTCGGAGACCACTTTGGATAAGTATCTGATCATGATCTTGTTCATTCGCTCTACCATTCCATCGGATTGTGGATGTAAGGGAGTTGTTCTCGTCTTTCGTATGCCCAAAAGTCCACACATCTTTTCAAATAGAAATTTCGCCCTTGATCGGAATGAAGTTCCAAGGGTACACCAAAACGGCTGACGAACTCCTTCACAATCACGTCTGCTACAGTTCCAGCTTCTTGATTTGGTAGAGCATATGCTTCAACCCATTTAGTAAAGTAATCCATGACCACTATTATGTATTTATTTCCTTTGTCGCTTTCTGGAAAAGGGTCGGCGGCATCTATGGCGATCCTTTCAAATGGGCTTCCTACATTGTAGTGGCGCATGGGTGCACGTCGATGCCTCTGGAGACCATTGCTTCCGGCGCAATTAGCACACTTTCGGCACCATTCTTTCACATTTCGTGAACAATTCATCCAGTAAAATCTATGACGCACCTTCTCCGGTATTTTATGGACTCCAAAATGTCCCCCAGAAGTACCATTATGGAGTTCTCGCAATACCTCTAGTATTCTTTTCTTGGGAACCACCATTTGCATCTTCCGCTCGCTTGCATCGTGATTTTCGACTTCACATCTCAGGAGATCGTCTTTCATGGTTAAGGAATCCCATTGTGCCCAGTATGACTTCAATTCTCGTGAATGGGGAGCAATTTCTTGCCAGGTCGGTCTTTACCCATTTCTCTTCCAAGCCCTGAGGACTGCAAGATCCGGATCAGTTTCTTGATCTGCGCGCAATTTGTCAGGTTGCCATTGGTTATCAACCACGGTGGTTCGAAGAGCGTTGGCAGATTTGTCTTCGATTCTGTTGCAATATCGACAGTCTTCTGGACAGGGCCTTCTGGAAAGGGCATCTGCATTTTGATGTTTGAGGCCTGCTCTTTGTTCAATATCGAAGTCATACTCCTGTAGCCTCTCAATACATCTAGCTACTTGACCCTCTGGATTCTTAAATTGTAAGAGCCACTTTAAGGCGGCGTGATCAGTGCGGATCAGGAACTTCTGCCCATACAGGTACTTGTAAAAGTGCTCGGTCTTAACGACTGCCAATAGTTCTCTCCTGGTTACGCAGTAGTTTCTCTCCGGTTTGGACAGGGTCTTGTTGAAGTATCCAATGACCACCAATCCCGACATTACTGGCATCCGTTTCCAGAACAAACCTCCCAGATGGCAGTGAATAGTTTTAAACAGGCGCACTGATCAACGTACCTTGTAACAACTCAAAGGCCGCTTGGCATTCGTTGTTCCAAATAAATGCTCGAGTAAGTGGTTTTGCAATGTTGGAGAATCCAGGAACGTAGCGTCGATAATATGTACATAATCCCGAAAAGCTTCTTAGCTAATGTTTGTCTTTGGGTATCGGCCATTTTTCCACAGCTTTTACTTTTTCTGGATCCACAGCAACTCCTTTTCCGGAAACCGCATGTCCAAGGTAATTTACCTACTTGCGGAAAAGGTGACACTTCTTTGGACTTAATCTCAGGTTGACATCTCTCAACCTCTGGAATACTACTTCCAAATTTTTCATGTTATCTTCAAAGGTCTTCCCTACCACAATCACATCATCGAGATATACCAGGCAGGGATTCCAAGACAGTCCCCTCAGTACAGTGTCCATGAGTCGCTCAAAAGTAGCTGGGGCGTTACACTGTCCAAATGGCATGACTGTAAATTGCCAGAGTCCTGTACCTAAACTGAAGGCAGTCTTCTCTTTGTCATTGGGATCCATTCCCACTTGCCAATAACCGCTCTTTAAGTCGAGAGTGGAGAACCATTTTGCTCCTGCCAAGGTGTCTAGCGTATCGTCTATTCCTGGAAGAGGATATCTGTCCTTTTTGGTCACACTATTCAAACGACGATAGTCCACACAGAATCTGGTAGATCCATCCTTCTTCCTGACAAGGACCACTGGTGAAGCCCGTGGACTATTCGATGGTTCAATTACTCCTTGGCCTTCCATATCTTGTATAATATGCTCGGCTTCCTCGCGTTTTGCAAGTGGTAACCATCTTGGTCCTTGTCGAATTGGACTTGCATTGCCGGTATTTATTTTGTGCATTACAATATTGGTTTTACCTTTCATACCAGTCTCAGTTTCAAAGACGTCTTCATAATGTTTGACTAAATCCTTAACTTGGCTTTGTTCCTTCTTGCTCAATCCTTGACAGACGGATTCGATTATCTTGGACAATTTCGCAGAAACCTGCACGACTCCATTCTTCTTCGCCTCTATACGATGAACGACGGCCGACACTGGTGAACACCACCCCAAAATAGTATCCTTCTTCAATGAAACAGGGTAATGGTTCACATTCATTACCCTTATCGGTACAGTCTTCTGAGTCTTAACCAGCATTTTGGCAACTACTATTCCTCGGCCCACTTCGTCATCATCAGCCTTTGGTTCCAACATTGTAACATTTCCGTCCAAATAATCACCTTCCATACACGCCGTCAAAAATGTCTCACTTCTTGCATCCAGAACAACATTCTCTGCAGTAATTACTTGTACATTCCCACAATCTTTCCCATGAAGAAACAATTCCTCATTATTTATTTGTAAAGTGCCTTCTTTCATATTTAACTGGAAGCCGTAGGTGTTCATGATGTCTAATCCCAAGATTATTTGTTCTTCTATGTCATCTACGAGAACACGATGTCGGATTGATGTTGGTTCTATGATAAAGTTGACATCTACTTCACCTGCCACAGAAGCTGCTTCTCCTGTTGCTGTCCTAAGTCTCCATTTGCTAGAAAATAACATTTTATTTCTGGGAATTAAATCGGGTCGCACGATGGTTTTCGTCGATCCAGTATCTAGCAAGCAAGCATAGGTCCTTTTTCCATAACAGCGTCCACATACAGGCCGTTGGTTTGATGTTGCAAGGATGCGACTTGGCCAGGCGTCATTGGGGCTTCCTGATGCTGGATCGATGATTGGCCCTGCTCATCGACCCGCTTTAGTTTTCCTGCTGCTCAGACGATGCTTTCTTGGCCACCTTACCACATTTGCTCCGAACGTGACCAATCTCTCCACAATTCCAGCATCGCAGTACTCTTTTATTTGATTTGATCTGGTTTAGAACTCTACCAACCACCTGCTCCATGAACTCCTCATTTTTCTGCTTGTCAACAGTGCAGACACGAGCATGGTTCTGAGAGGCTTGTTTTGCAGTCTCAAACTCAAGCGCGTGCGCCAAAGCATCGATCAAGGCTTTCGGTCGTGCCAACCGTAATGCTTGCTGCGTATCAATATCCCGGAGACCATCTATGAACGTCTGGACAGCTAGGTGTTCCATGAAATTATCTGGCGCTATCGGATATGCAAGTCGAACTAGACGAGCAATATCCGCCTCAAATTCCTGAAGATTCTCGCCTTTCTTCTGTGATCGATTCTTCAGTTGGGTATGGTATACTTGCTCCAAATGCGCATGGCCATATCTCATCTCCAATCGTTTAATGAGTTGAGAATAATCCTTACGTTTCTCAGGAGGCAATGTCTGCAAAATATCACTAGCATCACCCCTCAGTGCTATGACTAAAGCAGTCGCCTTCTCGACGAAGACCATGCGTTTGCTTCTGCGGCCGCTTCGAATTGCGTCTGGTAAGTTGCCCTTGACGTCTTTCCATCAAAAGTTGGTGGCTTGATTCTGGTCTTTGAAATAGCCACAAGTTCTTCTTTTATTTCGATGGGCCGTGATATAACTTCTTCCGTGACCTGCTTGGGATTATAATGACTCGTGGTAACGGGTAATTTCATCTGAGTCATTATTGCATCTAAAAGTCTAGAATGTTCTCCAATTTTCTCTTCTACAGCTATGAAAACCTCTTCCTTTAACGCTTCTGAGTTTTCCGCTAGTCGTTGTTCTATAACTTTCTCCAAAGCTCTCAAATTTTCAGAATCGTTCTTTTCCATCATTTCCAACGTTTGCTCCATTTGTTCCAGACTTTTCTCGAAAGTTCTAGAACTTTCCAGTAATTTCTTTTCTAGATTTTTCTCGAGAATTCTAGAAGTTTCTAGGTTTCTTTCTTCCATCTTCGCTTGTGAATCTATTAGACGCTGTTCCAAAGTTTGCGAATTGTCTATTAATCGTTGTTCCAAACTTTTCACACTGTCCAGATTCTTCTGCTCCATTTGTTGCATTTGAATTTGCGCATTCTCTATTAATCGTTGTTCCCTATTTTTCGCACTATCCAGATTCTTCTGCTCCATTTTAGTTTGTGAATCTATTATTCGTTGTTCCATTTTCATCAACAGCGAATTCACGTCAGCGTCTCCGCCTGGAACTTGAAAGACATAATTCTCTGGATCCTCGCCTTCTTGGATCAACACATTGCGAAGCCGTTGCTGGAGGATCGCCTTTTTGCCAGTTGTATCCTCATCCCACTCTTCTAATTCTCGTTTTAGATCAGTTACTTTTAATTCCGTCAGTTGCATTCTATTAGCCATCACGATTTTTAAAATAACGTCTTTCCGAACTGTATATTTATTCAAACGAATACTTAATTAACACTTAATTGTCTACTTAGTTTATTATTTATAAAATAACACACCTGCACCACTGTAAAAGTTTGTCTTTTCGGGTTCTTAAATAAAACTAACAATAACTTTAGACACACACTATATTAATAATAAAATGAATAACAATATAGAAACTAATCACTAACAATAAGCACATTTATGTATTTATATTTATGTTCACTCGCCGCGAGACTCTGGTATTGAATGTCGCCATCCCTTCTTCGACGTCTTTTATATCGTGGCTTATATTTTCTCGACGCATGTGGAACGTTCGAGAGAATACCAGACCAGTATGACGCGCTACGCGTCGTTGGATGAGTCATCACAATATTATTTATCAATTATTTAAAAAATAATTATATAAGTGTATTAAAGAGTATTAAGTAAGTGTATTAAAGAGAATAATAATGTCGAGAGAAATTTTGAACAAGATGCAATCAAAATGAAGAAATGTTCTAAACAATATGTAGGCATACTTGCAGTTGTTAACCTTTTGTAATATAGTGAACGCTACGAAGCACAGGAAAACTAATATAGGAGATTGACTTTTGAGCTCCTGTTTTCTAAAGAACTTAAAGGAGAAACATTGGTATTGCGTACTCGATTACTAGATGGCGCAAATACAGTTAGGAATGATAGCGTAAGTACAGAGGCGAGCGCAGGCAATAGAGACGAAGACGAGAGAAGAGACAAGTTGGCAGTTTTAATTTTTGTCAGTGCAATTAACAAAAAGTAAGTAAAAAATTAAATTGGCAGTTTCAATTCGACGACAGTAAAAATTTTAAACAAATCTTTGTGTAAGTAATTATTCAAGGAAAAGTTCTTGTTTAATATAACCAAAAATCACACAACCTGTATCCGCGGTTTCGTTTGACACTAACAGTTTAAAAAATCCAAAGCGCAGTCAAACTCTAGGGGGGGGTGTCTGTCCGATCGGCGCCTTACCAGCAGGGGGAGAAGAACCAAGCTACGCGGCGTAAAACCCGGCGCCTCCCAATGCACACGTCACTAGGACCGGTACTGGGCGGCAAACTGGCTAGGCTGCCGTGTACAGTACACACACGTTCGACGGGTATGCAGTGCCCCCGCAATAGCAGAAAATGTTAAGACGGCACAAGTGTGATAATCGTCGACCGTAGCAGCCGCTAAGAGTGATGCTTCGTGCAGGCTGCGCTTTTTGCTTTTGGTCCTTGCCTCGATGGGGCAGGGGTCGAGCCTGCCGATAAGTCCTGCACGGAAAAGGAAAGAAGTATAGCTTATCTGTTTGATGTTTTTATCAGGCCTGAGGAAGAAACAGATATAGTTTCGAAACGTCACGTAACAAAAAATTATTTTATTTGATACATTTACCCAAATTCTGTTCTTATTAACAGTGAAATTATATATATATCTAGAGTAATTTTGATCCAGAATTTTACACTCAAAATAATTATCTATATATATATATATATATATATATATATATATTTGCCTAATACAAAGGACAAGATAGAACTAGAAAACCAAGGGGTCTACGAAATACCGTGCTATGAATGCGAACAAACATACATAGGGCATACTAACCGTAAAACCAGCGTACGGAGGGAAGAACACAGAAATGCGGTAGCTAAAAAAAATCAACATCATCCCTAGCTAAGCATGTGCTACATACAGGACACACTATCGACTTTGACGGTACAAAAACTATAGCACGCTGTACGAGGTTAACGTACAGGATTATAAGAGAAGCTATAGAAATTGAGAAACGGCAAAACTGAATGAACAAACGTGACGACGGACAGCGTTTGCCTGACACATGGAAGTCGGCCTTGCTCAACAGACAGATTACACACAAGCGACGTAATGAGAACTTGCCACAGCCCAGTCATACTAACTCGGACCGAACGCAAACCGATCGACAAATAGTCGAAAGCGACAGAACAACCGACGGACCAATCACGAGGAGTCAGACACGCGTCCCCACTACGACGGGACCATATAATACGAACGGCACAGGAAATCGACGCACTCTTGAAGTTACCATTGCAACGAGAAGAAGGTCCTCTAGAAAAAGGTGAAAGTGATGTCACCGAAACGTCAGGAAGAAAGTTGACCTTCTCAGGACGAAATCATCCAAACGCGGCGAAATATCCCGAAGAACAACGCTTCAACAAACGACCGCGAAAACATTCTACGAAATATATATATAGTGTTAATAAGAATTAAAATGTATTTCTTATTTATTTTATTGGCCGTGTCATAATATTAAAATAATAGACTTTTTCTTTTGTTTAGCGACCTTTAATGAATTCCAATTCGAAGACAAAATTCGACGACGAACAAAATATCAAAAGATGAACAACATACTAATTAAAAAATGGGAAAACATACAAATCATCTCACTAAAAACAGCTAACAAATTAAAGATACATAATGCACTACCACCCAAAATATATGGCTTACCAAAACTACATAAAAATAAGATCCCATTAAGACAGATCGTATCTTACATTCAAAGCCCATTTTATGAACTATCAAAATATCTAACAAAAACACTAACCAATGTCATAGGTCAAAATAAATATTATATTAAAAATAATTTCGAATTCAAACAATACATCGATAAAATCGAAACAAAAAACAACGAAAAACTTGTTTCCTTGAATGTAGAATCAATGTACACCAATATACCTTTAACACTAGCAAAAAAAGTAATTACAGAAAAATGGGACTCCATCACCAAATTCACAGACTTTCCATTAATAGATTTCCTTGAAGCAATGGAATTAACTTTAACTTCCACATATTTTCAATTCGACAATAAATATTTTAAACAAATTGAAGGACTAGCAATGGGAGCACCTATATCGAGCGTAGTACCCCAATTAGTATTAGAACACATCGAAGAAAATGTTATTAAATCCCTGAAAATCAAACCAACTTTTTTCAAAAGATATGTCGATGACTGCATAATGATGTTACCAGAAAAGGAAATAAGCAATGCACAAAATAGTTTCAACAATTTCCATCCAAATTTAAACTTTACCATTGAAATAGAAAAAAACAACTCCATAAACTACTTAGACTTAACACTAATAAAAGCAAACAACAACATACAAACAAAATGGTACACTAAACCTATCACATCCGGCAGATACGTAAATTTTTATTCAAACCAACCCCTATCCCACAAAAAAAATGTTGTAACAGCGTTAGTGGACAGGGTTTTAAATCTCACCAATCCAGCTTTCAGACCAACAGTGCTTAATAAAGTAAAAACAATTTGATCCGAAAACAATTATCCTCCACAATTTATACAAAACATTATAAAACACAGACTTAATCAAATATATAACAAAACTAAGTGCCAAAATAAAAATAAAACAAACAATGAACTAACATATATCCCTACAACCTATATAACTGGATTATCCGAAAAACTAAACAATATATTTAAACCATTTAATTTTAAAATAGCACATCAAAGCGGAAAAAACCTAAAATTCCTACATACAAAACTAAACGACTCAACACCAACACTTAAACAATCACATACAATATAACGAGCCATCGAAAAAATTCATAATTGGAGTAGACTGTGAAATTGGGTTGGTACTTTAACCACTTCCACATAATGACACATTACTTGATGCTTGACAGTTTCAATTGGTTTCATTGTAAAAAAAAGGTTATGGCATTGAATGATACTACAACAAAAAAAAACAAATAATTTATTTAATATCGAAATCATAATCAAAATGTACATATAGCTACAGAAGTTGTTGAAAATGTTGTCTATTTACATCTAAACACAAACAATTTTCTTAATAAGAGTTTTGAAAAATTTGACACAAACTTATAGTTTCAATGTCAAATAATAAATGTCATAATGTGGAAGTGGTTAAAGTATCAACCCAATTTCACAGTCTACTCCAATTATGAATTTTTTCGATGGCTCGTTATAATATACCCTGCAAAGACTGTGACAAAGTATACATAGGCCAAACAAAACAGTTACTACAGGAAAGATTAAAAGGACACAAATATGCAAAAAATCAGACAGCCTTAAAAAAACACCAGATAACATTAAAACATAATTTTGATTTTAAAAACACAAAAATAATTACTAAGCAAAAAAATACAAATGCCAGGGAGATCTTAGAAATGATTCATATATTTAAAAACAACAAAACAATCAACGACCGTTACGAGATTGATGGACTTTCTAAACTTTATTATCCGCTCATTAAACAATAGAGGACAACCCCAACCACACAAAAACTTTTTTTCCAATTCTAAATATACTGTACAACAATTTCATTTCTGCACATTTAGTTACACTAAATATTCCAAGAGAGGCAGTCGACCTTATAAAAAAGTTCGACACGTCTGGCCATACATGTTACGCAAAATATGTGTTTTGACACGAAATAAATTGGTGAGTTTTGTATCCTTCAATTTTCTTACTTTAATTTCTTTATTTTATTTTTAATTTTAATTCATTCATACAAATGTTAATATATTTCTTACCTTTCTTTGTATTAATTTTTTAGTTCTAATTACTTGAAAAAGACTTAATAAAAAAGTCGAAACGTCGTATTAAAAAATTGGAATTCATTAAAGGTCGCTAATATATATATATATATATATATATATATATATATATATCACTTTAATATATATATATAGATAAAATAAATTAAAATCGGGTAAGCGGTCTGTCAATTAAAAAACTCCTTTATTAAATAACCCTATATTTCCCAACAAATTTGTTGCGAAATATAGGGTTATTTAATAAAGGAGTTTTTTAATTGATAGACCGCTTACCCGATTTTAATTTATTTTATCAATATATTACGTTCGTAATTTCGTTTAAATTATATATATATATATATATATATATATATATATATATATAACTAGATAAAATATAAGTGTTTCTTAGGAGTAGTGGCCGGGTGATTAAAACAATATATAATTTATGTTTACGTTTCGGTTCTATATATAGAACCTTTTTCACATCTGTAATATTTATTAAACTGATAAAATAGTAAGAGTAATGTTAAGATAAATGTACTTGCATTAGAATTTTGTTATTAATATATTTCGCTGTACACGTTATATGGATGCATTTCAAAATTTTAAAATACGACTAATTTGTGTGTTAGCCGACCTTATTCGGAACATATGGCCCATATAATAATTTGACCGCTGAAGATGTAGGTGGTGTTCATTATTGTTTAAACTGTTCTCGGACATGTGTCTTCTTATTTTATTATAAAATGGGTAAGTATATTGTAGACATGTTATTTGTGTCTGTTGTGCCGGTTATGGAATCTGAGTCTTTTGTATGTGGATGCTTTCTAATATATTTCGTCTGTTTTTTTCAGAATTAATATGATAAAACCTCAATAATTAATTCTGAAAAAATAATAAGGCAATAAATATATTAGAAAGCATGCACAGAGATTCCATAAATGACAGAATAGACACAAATAACCTGTCTACAATATATCTACCCATTTTATGACACCTCCCGTATAATGACAATATGTGTACTTAAATGAATATAAATATTGTTATTTATTGTTAGTTATTGTATAATGTTACTCATTCTCTTTATTAATATAGTTATTATTAATTACCGTGTATTTTATTAATAGAACCCGAGCGGAAGATTAATCACAGAATGATGCGACAGATTAAATTATTAACTGCATTGACGGAATGCTAATCATATAGAAAAGAATAAATTCAAACGCAGTGTAAGTATATTGTAAGCACGAAAGATAACAGGATCTTTCCTTGAAGATAAACACTTTTTTTATTTCGAAATTGAGATTGCAAAAAAGAATGTTACTTAACAAGGACTGGTAACTTAATTAAACATTAGTCCAAAACGTAGTAGTTAAGGCATTATCTTGAAAATTGAGAGAATAACACAATTATTTCTAAAGTTTTCAGTCACATCTATAGTGTCTTAATAAAAGTATTTAAAAATTTTCAAAGTTAGAAAACGATTCTTCTGGACTTAAAAAATAGTAAAATAGAATTATCTTCGCACATTTCCTAAAACTTCTTGCTTTATATCTATATAAATATCTAATTATTCCTGTATTAATTGAAATTTAATTCATTAAATTTAAAGTAAGTTTTATCTACAAATATAATTGAATTATTAATTTTTATATAGATTATTATTTATATATATATATATATATATATACAGGGTGTCCAGAAACTCTCCTGACAAACGAAGACCGGAGATTCCTCTGATAATTTTAAGACAATTAAACCCAAATTCACCTAGTCCGAAAATGCTTCCTAAGGGAGCTAGAGTTCTTTGAAGATGGCGCCTTGTATTTATTTTTTTTTAAATTCCTCCAGAACGCTTCTATTTAGAAAAACAAAAACTGGTATGCTTATTTATCCTCCAGAGATGAATCGATTCCATCAATTGCGAATTTCTAGTACCGGTCATAGGCGTCCGTTTTGGGTAGGTCAACGGTTATTTTAAGGCATAACTTTTTTGTCTTTAACTTTTAAGTATTTGTGACACTAGATTATTAAATTTTCAGGTATTCTAGTACTACAATGTACTCTTACTTTAAGTCGGTAAGATACACCGTTTTCTAGAAAAATCGAATTGTAAATTTTTCGTTTTTTCTTCATTAAAGTTCAATTTATTATGTACCTACTTATTTTTAGCGACGAAGTTGGCTTTTACTATCAAGGCATGGATGAAAATTAATTTAATAAATTAAAAACAAATTATTTATTACAATGGAACGAAACTAACAAAAAAAGAACAAGTATCAAAGGTAGATTGTTACAAAAGTTGCTCGATGTGATGACCATTAGTCTCTATGCATAAGTTTACCCTTTTGCTTAGAGAACGCCGAATTCTTGCAAAAACTCCAAAGTTATTTCTAAATTCGTTGCAAGCATCTTGTATCCTTAGCCAGAGTTGTGCGCGATTTTGTATCGTAACGGAATAAACAAATGCTTTTATGTATCCCCAAACACAATAATCGCAAGGATTCAAATCCGGCGACCTTGCTGGCCAAGCAACTGGACCGCCTCTTCCAATCCAATGGTCTTCGTAGTTATTATCAAGAAAGTGTCGTACATTCCTGCTAAAGTGGGCCGGACAGCCGTTCTGTAGAAACCATAAGTTTTGCCGAATATTTAAACGCACCTCATCTAACAAATCAGGTAAAATATTTTGCAGGAAATGTAAGTAATCAGCACCATTTAAACGAACAGGTAATTCCACAGGTCCAAGTAGATAATCGTCAACTACTCCTATCCAGACGTTTATGCTAAACCTATGCTGATGCTCAAATTCTTGAACAACGTGGGGATTGTCACCAACGTACGAATAATAATGTGCATTATGTACATTAAAATTTCCATTTTTTGAGAATGTAGCTTCGTCACCAAACAAAATGTTCCTGAAGAAATCTTCATCTTGATTTTTCTGATTTTGTAACCATCTAGCGAATTCTACGCGAGCAGGAAAATCTCCTTCTAGCAGTGCTTGCACCTTTGTAAAATGAAAAGGTTATAAATTTTCTTTGTGTAAGATATTTCCTACGGAAGATTTTGAAATTGTGGGGTACATGGCAGATAGTCTTCGAACGCTAATTTCTGGATTTTCCTCAACTTCCATTAAAATAACATCTTCATGTTCTGCTGTTACATCATTATGTCTCCCTGTTTCATTATTTTTTGGGACCACTGAACCTGTTTCTCTTAATCGTTGATGAAGAGCTGTAAATGTTGAGTGAGTGGGATGCTGACGATTGGGAAATTTTTCAGCGTATCTACGTTGCGCCGCTCGAGCGTTACACCTCATTTCGCCATAAACTAAATGCATATCGGCGTATTCCTCATTAGTAAAAACCATTTTTTTAAAAATTGAAATCGTTGTGTTTGAATAACACAAAGTAAAAAATGAAAAGATAAACTTCGCGAACTGACAACAATTTGACAATGAAAAACGTAGGTTTTACTTCTGTTGGCAGTTCAGAGCTAACTATTGCAAAAAATAAAAAATTGAACTTTAATGAAGCATACCAGTTTTTGTTTTTCTAAATAGAAGCGTTCTGGAGGAATTTAAAAAAAAATAAATACAAGGCGCCATCTTCAAAGAACTCTAGCTCCCTTAGGAAGCATTTTCGGACTAGGTGAATTTGGGTTTATTGTCTTAAAATTATCTGAGGAGACTCCGGTCTTCGTTTGTCAGGAGAGTTTCTGGACACCCTGTATATATATATATATATATATATATATATAAAGATTTATTAAATCAACTAGTAGAGCAATTATTCTAAGTTAATCATAAGAAACGAAATACTAGATAGATTCGGTATTCGTAATCATAATAGCAAATTAATGATAACTGAAGGTAGAGAAATTAATTACGATAATACTCCTCGAACAGATATTGTTGTTCAGTTGGCAGTAGAATGTCAGTGAGTAAAGAAGTAAAGAACTGAATGCAATGAGTAAAATAAATTGCATGGAAATTTTAATAATACCAAGTAGATTCTTGTCGATTTGCGGTCAGCTACCAACCCAAAAATTGACGACAAGAAAATTAGCAAAGATTTTATTAAATATTATTTACAACAGTACGGTGATTTCTTTAGTTGCTTGGAATATTTATAATGGTATTAAATTAGGTGACAACGCATTAGTAAACTGGATGATTTGTATACTGTTTCCAATAGTAAATTATACGTTTAAAGGATATACACTTCTAATTAATAAAAAATGTTTGCTTGTGGTTTTGGAAAATTTACAGTCTGAAGTTTTTAATTCGCATAGTGAAGAATTAAATCGACCTATTCGACGAGTATACATAATTTCAGTAATGATAATGAGATACTTTATTCTGCTTATGTTCATATTTATAATAACTTTTTGCATTTTACCCATTGTATTTAATATTCGAATGATTATACCGCCTCCTTTTGAAGTGGGATCATTCGTTATTCCATATAAATTGGTTATGCTTGCTTTTTTTGTTTATATGGGCAGAAATTCTGCTTGTTTTGATGTAATCTACATGTCCTTCTTGGGCATAGGTATTGCCCAATTAAATATATTGACAGTTCAACTATCAAGGGTGTTTCGACACACAAAAATTTTTGAGGAAGCAAAGAAAAACATAGGAAAATTTGAAAATATAAACCAAACAATAAAACGGAATTTAAAAAAATGCCTTATTTTACACAAAACAATAATTCAGTGAGTAATTTAACAATTATTGCACAGAAATTCAGCGCAAAAATACGCACCTCACATATTTTACGATACTTTTGTAACATAATCAAAGTTTATTCTTTATATGAATATAGTTTTAGTATTTTTTTTGTTGTTAAATCAATCGACAGTGTATAAGTTAAAATATTGAGAAAATTTAACTTTAATTTTTTTTTATTTATATACTTCACGTAAAAGAATGAAATATTTTAGATAAATCTTATTGTATATTAAGCTAGAATAAACTATTTACATTTTGAGTTATTTGGCGCATGCTAGTTATACAGGGTGTTATAAAATTCGCCGACACAGACTACGGGATGACGGTTAATCATCAAACACTGAAATGAATGTTCCTTTACCAATTTTGAATGGGACTAATATTTTCTTAATTTTTACAAATTTTAAAAATGAAAAATTAAAGATGTAAACCTTTTTAATAATACACAGTTAAAAACGTATAACACGAAACACGCTATAATATATGTTCGAATTTTCATCTGGCAGCAGCTGTATATGCTTCTATTGCCTCAACGGCGTTATGTAACAATTGTGGTGTTACTTCTTGCGTCGCTTGCAGTACACGGTTCTTTAATTCATTAACATCGGTCTCAGGTGTTTGGTACGCTAACGATTTCAAAACACCCCATAAAAAGTAATTGCAAGCTACAGATTTGGCGATCGAGGTGGCCAAGGTGTTGGACCATCCGTACCATGGGAAGTATTGTCCATGTAATTATCGATAAATCATATTTTGCCGGAGATTTATAGGTACGTTATCCAAAACTTCTGAAAGCTGTTGTTGTAGAAGATGTAAATAACTTTCTCTTTGTGCGGCACGGTAAAATATAAATAAATTAAAAAGAAATATAAATTTAAAAAAACTTTACCAGTCGATCAACTAATAAACCATCCCAAATATTTAAACCAAAGCGACGTTGGTGATTTCTAGGCATAATTAAATGTGGATTCTCATAACTTCAGTGATATTGATTATGAATATTGAAGATAAATATACCATCTTGGGCAAATAAACATCTGTCCACAGAATGGAATTTTTTATGTGCAAATCGTCATTTAAATATCATTCGCAGAACGCTTGCCGAAGTGAATCGTAATTATCTTCCAAATGATAGACTCTTGTGAAATGATATATTACAAATGTTGTGTGTGGCGTCTTAACGCACGACAGTTTCCTCAAACGCACTTAGTACATATTGAAAAATCGTTTGTTATCAAATCAATGATTACATCATCACGGAAACGAAGATGGTCAGCATTTCTGTGTAGTTGTATTGTAACACATCCGGTGAAAGAATTCTATCTTCCAGTGTCGCGTAAAATCGCGCTGCTTTACTTGTGTTATTATTTAAAGCACCAAGAGCAATTAACATATTGTAATTCTCATGATTTGAGTAGTTTTGAGGCATGATTTCATACGCTAAAAATAAAAATATAAACAACGTATCTTTTTATTGACATTTGTAGAAATGTCAGCTAGTTATAATCTCACGTCGTTTACATTATTTAATAATTGCAAAGCTTTCCTTGCTCATGTTTATTCGTTTCATACGCTAAAAATAAAAATATAAACAACGTATCTTTTTAGTGACAATTGTAGAAATGTCAACTAGTTATAATCTCACGTCGTGTACATTATTTAATAATTGCAAAGCTTTCTTTGCTCATGTTTATTCGTTGCCAGAAGAAAATCCGGACAAATGTTATAAAGTGCTGCGAGTTATACGTTTTTAATTGTATAATATAAAAATGTCCACATGTTTAATTTTTTATTTTTAAATTTGCTCAAATTCAGAAAATATCATTATGATTAAAAAAATGGCAAAGGATCATTCGTTTGAGGCTTTGATGGTTAACGACATCTCATAGTCTGTGTCTGCGAGTTTTGGAATGGGATATCATTTATATATAGTGTTTAATATCTTAAATAATTCATTGTTGACAGCGTAGACATGTGCTGAAAACTACATTTTGCAATCAAACCAAGAAGCGCTATCACATATATACTCAAACATATATGTACCCACAGATATACAACGCGAACGATTTTACATTGGAGATTTCATCGTACGGACACGTGTTTCGGACTTTCCTTGTTTTCCTTGTCCTCATCAGCCTTCGACGAAAGTACCCATGCGTAGACTGGCCCGCCGCTTATGTACAATTTTGAACAGCAGGTGCCCATGAGAAAAACATCTCACTACATCTGCCGCCCAAGAAAAGCGGGCCTGCAGCGGTGTGTAAACACGGTAGTACATTTCTCGACATCTACCTCCCAGCAGAAGCGCAACGTTTTCTGTGGCGTGTCTCTCTTGGGCGGCAGATGTCATGAGATGGGAATTTGTCGTATAAGTTTAACATGTTGGCTTTCAACCACGAGACAACACGTGGTCAGTTTGTTTGCAGATGGCCACCAGTATTTATCTCATTTTTTCAATATAACCTGTGTTATATTATATAACTATATAATCTCATGTTAAAGGTCCAATTATACAAACAGCACGAGGCCCCTTAAATTGGATCCCTCTCTACGGAGTTACAATTGTAGACTCTTGAGAAGAAATGTATATGTACTTTTCAAATGTTTAATATTTTATTTAATGTCACTATTCCCGTGTGATACTTGGGACCGGAGTTTTATGTGTATTTATTATGTATATATAGTAGATTTAGATAGACCTTAAGTCGCCGACTACCTAAATCTACTATAATATACAAAGGTCAGGAAATAATTATCTTCATATATATATATATATATTTCAATAATGTGTAATACTGTTTTCTTTTCGAACAGCTAATTGTTTTTTTCAGAGCGTTGTTGTAACTTAGCATCTGATCTGACTGGTCAATATCTGACATACCGGCATTGTAATCCTTGAACATATTTAGTTTTGGGTTAACTTTTCCGTTTCTGTTTTTAACTTCAAGCATTTCCAGCTTATCCACCACCGCATTATTTCTCTGTCTTATGCACTGTCCTTTTTTAGTTTTTTCTACAAATTTCTTTTGGACTTCCTTCCAAATCCTTTCTAATTTTTTAGATTTGGTTGCAATCGAACTGTAAAAATTGTCTGTGCACCTGTGTACAGTTTTGTTTGGTTAGTACCGAAGTGTGCATGTCTTTATGAGCTCCATATTTAAAATCAAATATTCGAGTGAATATGAGTAAGTAATTAAGATTTAGTGGTAGAAAGAGTAGTTAAAGTGTTATTAGTTTAAATATATAAGAATAACCTCCGAAAATTAAATTACCAATAAAAGCCAGGCTTCCGACAGGTCGACTAGAGTTTCACTTTTTGCACGGTGCAGCAAAATATTCGCTTATAAATAAAGGAAACGGACGGTTTTTGTATTGAGGTATCAGAATTGATGTGTAAAGAAAATACAGAACGGTTTAAGTGAATTTATAAATTTGTAGTTCTTAAGAGTTATAAAACGAAATTGATTCAGATGATTGCTTAACGGACGACTTTAATAGGAAAAGAGAAAGAGAAGGCGATACGTTATTTAAAACTAGCAAGAAAACACCAAGGACACCCAGGAAGGGCGAGCAAGATAACAGAGGATAAATTAGACCAACTAATAATAATGTATAAAACAAATATGAATTTTATGGAAGACTTGCTATCGGAAGTTAAGCAAATAAGGATCGACAATATGATGGTTTTTATAAACAATGATAATACGGAGACAGAAAGAAAAATCGAAAGAGAAATACACAATGTGGCTAAAGAAGAGAGAGGAAAAGGAAACCAGGTCAAACAAGCATACAAAAATTGATTATAAACGGGAAAACATGGACATGGGATACAAATAAAAAGAAATTAATACTACCTTATGATAATGTAAAGGTAAAAACCTAGATAATGGTAGATGCGAAGCAGACTTTGGCAACGAAAATGGATACGAGTAGTAAAACATATAGAGTAGATAAGAATATGCAAAAACAGGATATAGTAAAGATAGGAAACTGGAATGTACGAACTATGTATCAGGCTGGAAAATTATTGATGAAATGGAGAGATATTCAATAGGGATTTTAGGGATAAGTGAAGCTAGATGGAACGGACAAGGAGAAATGTAAAATGGAAATAATTTAATTATCTACTCAGGCAAAGAAGAGTTAACAAAAGAACATACAAATGGAGTTGCAATTATTATGAATAAGCAGGTTACTGAAGCTTTAATAGACTGGAAATCTATAAACGATAGGTTAATTATGGCTAGATTAAGATTAGCGGGCAAAATTTTGTCACTTGTACAATGCTATGCACCTACAGATGTCTCAGAATATGAAGATAAAGAAACATTTTATAATAAATTAAGCAGTGCAATGAGCCAGATAAGGAAAGACGGAAAAGGAAAATTCTGATGGAGGATTTCAGTGTAAAAGTTGGAATTGATAATAAAGATATAGAAAATATAATGCGAAAAAATGGAATAGGAGAGAGAAATAAAAATGGGGAACTTTTTATAGAAATATGTGGTATGTATGGACTAAAAATAGGAGGTACGTTATTTAAACACAGAAACTGTCATAAGATTACATGGACCTCTCCAGACGGCAAAACAGAAAACCAGATAGACCATATATGTATCAATCAAAAATGGAGTGAAATGATGATCGATACCCGTAGTAGAAGGGGAGCGGATGTAGGATCGGACCATTAGAGCGAGTAGATCAATTTTTATACCTGGGGAGTGTGATGGCCGAATACGACGGTGTAACGAAGGACATCAATTCAAGGATATCGAAGGCTCGTGGTGCATTTATAGGGATGATGAATGTTTGAAAATCGGGTAAGATCACTCACCGGACCAAAATTAAAGTTTTTAATGCCACAGTTAAAACCATATTATTGTACGGTTCTGAGTCGTGGACACTAACTAATGCAAACAAGCAGAAACTACAAAGCTTTGTAAATAGATGTATTCGGAATATACTGAAAATATGGTGGGCCGTCCGAATTACAAATGAGGAATTATGGGATCGTGCAAGAAAATATAGAATCGAAGTACAAATTAAGGGGAAAACATTTGGATGTCTTGGTCATACTTTAAGAAAACCGAGAACAGAAATTTCTAGGAGAGCATTGGAATGGCAGCCCCAAGGAAGGAGGAAAGCAGGACGCCCGAAAATAACATGGAGAAGAGCAAGAAGAGACTAATATATCAGTGGCAAGATTGGGATCTATAGCTAGAAATAGACAAGAACGTAGACAAACGATTTCTTCCCTATGTCCCAAAAGAGACCAATGGGTTTTACTACTACTACTACTACCCCTACACTTACCGCTTGCCTAAAGAATTATTCATTAACTGCAGGACTACTTGGAAGGCGTGTCCATCTTTATGAACAGCTTCTGATTTACCATAATAAATCTGAATTTTTAAAACCATATTCCATTGGATTCGCATGACCTGTACGGTTTTACCCCATATTTATGTTTTTTGTTTTTTATGTATAGCCTTCCACGTCACATGCATAAGTTTCAATCGGGTACATAGTTGTCATGCATAGCATTGTTGAAATAATAGAGATCTAGACGAATATTATATAACCGATCTTCTGATGCTATAGTGTTATCGGCAAATTGCCAAAAGCGCAGCAGCAATTTAAACCAATTTCGGCTCATTATATATTTAAAAAAAAGGGCATTGTAAACAAAACATTTTGACCCCAATATTGCTCAATAGATGGTAGTGTACATTGTTCCACGGGCAAAAGCAGCCCGAGAAAAATAAACATCTCATCTATACCAGTCTCTGCCCATCTTGTCAATTCAGACGATCTCGTAAGAGGATTTTTTTGAATTCATTGCGTGGTATACAGATTCGTCTGTTCAACTAAAAGGTTCAAAAACTTGGAGAAATAAATTTTCCAAATATTTTATAGATAATGAGTATTTGTCTTCATATTTTAGTGCAATATTTTTTACTTCAAATCCAAAATTTGATGGTTCCTCTATGGTTCTTCTATGTCACACTAATCTCCATTATCCAATGCTTTTGAATTCGACATTCGCCGGGCCAGCCTAGGCATGGTTACTTCCGTCACAGGTCAATGCGGACAAGGAAAGTTCTAAACAAGTGTCGGTACGTTGAAGCCTCCAATGCCGTGTATTCATGTGTAGGTACACAGATGTTTTGCCATATACGTTTTATCGTATTTATGCAATTACTGTTAGTAAAAATCGATATATCATTTTTACAAGGCAGTAAAAAGGGTTTTATTTTAGATATACTGAAGGATTATGTGTCCTCCTGGCATTACCTTTGTTTATACAGTATACATGTGGATGTTTCGTAATATGCAACGCCATGCTTCAAGTGACCATATTAGTAAGTAGTACGACTATTAGATTACAGTTATTATTAAATTTTTAATATTATTCATTTTGATAAGTGCAAACAAGAAAAAGAGTGTGATCTATAAGAATTAATTTCCGAATTAATCATTTTGTTGGAGTACACTGAAATATAGAACATACAAATATATAATGATAATTGTATCTATGTATACTTCTATTAACAAAAAGGTTGACTATCTAAACTTACAATTCGGCATGATAGAGTTTTTACTATGAATGAATTTTATATACCCTTGCGAGCACAATTGTGTGCCCAAATATAATGATATTAAAGCAATTACATACCTATTCTATACAACCTACTCATATATATATATATATATATATATATATATATATATACATATATATATATATATATATATAAATATATATATGGCAAATTTAATAAGTCGGCGATTAAAGGTCTGGTTTACTTCAAAGTATATATATTTAAAACAACCCTACATGTTTCGGCAATGATGCCTTTATCAAGAATATAAAATATAAATGACAGAATCCTGTCATTCAGTCATTTATATTTTATATCCTTGATAAAGGCATCATTGCCGAAACATGTAGGGTTGTTTTAAATATATATACTTTGAAGTAAACCAGACCTTTAATCGTCGACTGATTAAATTTACCATATCATACCAAGGTCACGAAAATATTATATATATATGTATATATATATATATATATATATATATATATATATATATTGTAGTATGGCAAGCTTACGCATAAGAATTCCCTAGTTTTGTAAAATACAGATCATCTTAGTTAGTATGTAAATATTAGAAATTAAGATATTTTTGGAACTGAATTCTTCATCTGTCACATCTATAAAGTTAATTTCGCGTCTTTAATTGTTCAAAATTAATTCTCATATTTATTTATTTATATCTTTTCATTTGCTTTAGTCATTTTATTTCAATATTTTGTACAACCGAAAACATTTTAACTTAATTGATCAATAATAAATGACACATAATCTTTAGAGAAAACTGTACTTTTTCAAACTAAAAACCGCGGGAAATATCCCAATTATAAATCAGCATATAAATGAAATATTTATGTACATATGACAATTATTTATATACTAAAATAAAATATATAATTTTTGTAAGATATCTATATGGTTAGAGAAATTAAATTATCATTTTCACTAAAATTATTAGCGAGATTAAATATAGACATACCAATTAGACGAATAAGAAGCTAGCATTTTAAACAAACGATAGTTAGCGTCATGTAAGAATTCCAAAAAAACACGCCGACGTATTATGAAGTGCCGCTCTGGAAATAAGAAGAAAAAAAAATCATTAAATAAATTATAAAAACTATACTACGAACATATAAAAATATCACCTGTTTATCCAGCACCTTTTGACGTAGTTTGCAAATCCATACATCATCCAGTTCCTTATTAACCGAAACTTGCATTTCACCGGGGGAAAACATCCAGCCAAACCGAAGCTAAGCGGTGACGCCGTAAGATTACCCGCTACAGAAGAAACCTGTAACTTGAATGTTGGAATTACAAGAATACTCCCGACTGTCCGTATCCCGTCTATTTCCAATTTAAGTATGATTTATATCTCCTAAAAATATTGAAATGTTGAATAAGTTAAATTCATAAAGAAAAACTACTATTATAGATATTAAGAAAGATATGCCTTATAGGTACATTTAGAATAAGAATCCGTTTATAAAAAGTCGAAGAATACAGTTCCTCTGTTGATAATTCTTTTTAAAAAATAATAGTTTAATTATATAAATACAATCTAATTCATTATCTTTATTTATCGTAACATAACCTAAGAATTTATGGTATTCATATTATCATATAACTTGTTTCAAATAAATATTATTCCTATTTTTATATTAATCACTTACCTGCTAATCAATACATCAATAAAACCATTTACATTATTCTTTGATTCTCTCGTTTCATTTTGTAGATATTGCATTTAAAATATACCATCATTTATTATCTTGTTCACCATTATTAACACGTGCCGAACCTACATCGTATGTGTATTTAGAAAGCACAAAACTAAGAGTCTCATTGTTCTATAAGCCGGACATTAAACATAAATTATAGCCCACAAGAAATTAAACAATAAAAAGCTGTTGAGGTTAAGTATACTTCGTTTTATGTACGATTATTTATTATGCGAATTATACGCATATAACAGATACAATATATTAAACTACTTCATCTGTAGTACTATTTAAAATCACATTTGAATAGATATTTAATTAATTTAATAAAATACCTTATCAGCTTCATTATATATAATCTTTTAATTTTGTATTTATTATTAGGATATTCAGATATACTTTAATTTATCAGCCCAACTTAGGGGCAATTATAAGTACATTATTAGGCACAATTCACTATATTTTATTATTTAGCTTGGTTTTACATTACAGCTTCACTGTATTTTGTCGTTGGTTCTATTTTAATTGTACAGCCCTTGTCAGCTTCTTATCAATATATATGTATATGGTAAATTCAATTTGTTGGCGATTTAAGGTCTGGTTTTACTTCAAAATGTATATATTTAAAACAATCGTACATGTTTCGGCAAATGATACCTTTTTCAAAGAATGTAAAATATCAATGACAGTATATTAATGTCACTTTTGTGACATAATAATAATAATTCAAACACACAATAGCGAAACACAAAAATATATTAACATACCGTATGTTTACAACCTTTGCCAAAAAAATAACCAATCCTTAAAACAATACAATATAAAAACTTCATACAAACTTAATCATACTGTGAAGAAATATTATTCAAACCTCAAACCAAAAATAGATAACAATAAACAGACGCACACGGTATACAGGATCCCTTGCAATTACTGCAATGAATGCTATATCGGACAAACCAAACAATATCTAAACAAACGATTACAGGCCCATAAATACTCAAAAACCGACAAAACAGCTCTAGCTTCCCATAGAATCGAGCTGAACTATCATTTCGACTATGACAGTACACAAATGATAGAAAAAGAAACTAACACAAAAAAATAAGAAATCAAAGAAATGATACACATTAAAAAAGACATCATAACGGCATAAATAACTGAACCGATATCAAAAACATAATAATCACTCAATTTTTTTAATTTTTTTGAAAATTTTATGTTCTATAACTAAGTAGTACACAAACATATTAAGAATAGAACAAAGGAAAAACGAAAGAGTGCAACTTGATAAATATAACAATTGAAAAACTAACACCAACGCAAAAAATGTTATTAACGGAAGCTTGAACTAATAATGAGTATTTCCGCCTCGGGCCCGTATTACGGCTGCCATCCACCTATGAAAAGACTCAATAAGAACTCTGATATAGTCTTGACCCACCTCGTTCCCTTCTTCAGTGACCGCTGCTTCTAGCTTTTCTAGCGTTCTTGGTGGAATTTGTCTGGTTCGTAGTGCCCACAATATGCTCTCAGACATGCTCTATTGGATTCATCTCCGGGCTTCTAGCTGGCTACTCCAAAACACGTATGTCTACCTTACTTAGGTGATTTTGCACAATGTTGTCGATGTGGGGCGAGCGTTATCATTCATTAAACGGAAATTCGGCCCCGTGTAACATGCAAATGGAACCACAAGTGCCTCTAGGTTAATCCTGATGTGCCCATCTGCGATCATAAAGCCATTACGAATAACCTCCAACTTAACCTCGGAAGATACACATATCATAATCGAACCACCTTCGAGAGTTGTTGGTTTCCTGAAATTGCGCTGACTGAAGCGTTCACCATCCCGTCTATATACTGGCAGGCTGTATACGTGGACGCCGTGTAAAGTTGTTGCGTGATCAGTTGTGCTGTGCCCCATGTGCGACATTTTGATTCGTGGTTTTACCTACTGATGATGGAAACTTAGTTGTCAAAATACTAAGTATTTTGGATACAATTAATAATTGTGGTAAGGGGTTATATACCTTTTTTTAAGATTCCAAGTCTTCTAAAAGAAATTTGTAGTATTTCTTTATGTTCAATAAAGTGACGGCCTCTAAAGCTTTTTCTTTTATAATAGGTCCATTTATTGGCATGTCTAGCTAGATAAATTAAAAAGTTACATATTAAAGAACACAGAAAATTAAGTGTAGATTAAACGTAACGAAATAGCAGCTTCTACTTAATTTAGTTGGTTTGTTACATATTAGCTTGAAGAATTTTTTTTCTATACATTTTTGTGCGACAAAATTTCTATTTGCATATTTTATTTTTTGCTATAGAATATTTTAACATTAATTCTAAACGTTCACTACACATGAAATCCATAAACTGAATTTACTGTTGATTCTAATTCAGTTTAATATAAGCAATGCACTTGTAACGTATACAATTTTTCTTTTTTTTTTGGTATATATATCATAAATAGTTATTTACGAACCAAGTGCGTGAAATCATATTTTGCGAATGAGTGACCAGTTTAAAGCGCGAGCCGTAGGCGAGCGCTTTATGGACACGAATTCGCGAAATGTTTCACGCACGAAGTTTGTACAATATTTTTTGTACGAGAACTATAATAATAATACATATTGTTAAATACGTTATCGTTTATGACACACTACTAATCTCTTGATATTAATTAAAAAAGTTTGAGTTGGCAGTATTGATTATTTGAAGCGACATTTAATTTAAAATTATCAAATTCAAAAAATTCCATACAAAATAAAAACCTCACCAACAACATGAATTCTGATAATGAAATGCAATGTACACCGCCTGAAATTCGCGAAGCTGCCAATATTGCAGTGGATAATTTATTACCCATAAAAAAAAACACATACAAAAGCACTTATACTAAATTCGTAACTTGGGCTAGATCTAAAAATATACAAAAATATTCCGAAAATTGTTTATTAGTTTATTTTCAAAAT
Source organism: Melolontha melolontha (assembly GCA_935421215.2). Classification (NCBI taxonomy): domain Eukaryota; kingdom Metazoa; phylum Arthropoda; class Insecta; order Coleoptera; family Scarabaeidae; genus Melolontha; species Melolontha melolontha. The sequence continues at coordinate 81,634,351 of OW285236.1, read as the reverse complement.
TTACAATCAAATAAATCATTATGGTCCACTTATTCTATGTTAAAATCATGCTTAATAATATATGATAATACGGATATATCTAAATATGCAAAACTCATAGAGTGTTTAAAACAGATAACGAAGCAACATCAGCCTAAAAAATCAGCAGTATTAACCGAAGAACAAATTACTAAATTTATTGTTGAAGCACCAAATTCTTTGTTCCTACTTATGAAGGTAAAGTCATTTCCATATATTTAAATTCCATACAACACTGTATGTATTTATAGGCTGTATTAATATTGGGTATTTCTGGAGCGTGTCGACGTGAAGAACTTTGCAAAATGTCATTGCGAGACATATTTAAATCGAATTTAATTATCGTAACAATTCCAGAAACTAAAACAGGTAACAGCCGTACATTTGCAATCATTAAGCCCGAATAGATTGCATTAATTCGGCAATATGCCAATTTTAGACCGGACAGCCAGCAGCGATTCCTTCAGCTTGATAGCGCAAGTAATTTCACAGGTCACTGTTTTCGAAGGAGTTCAGCGACATTGTTGGCAAACCAAGGAGGTGACTTGCTTTCAATTAAAAGGCATGGTGGATGGAAATCATGTACGGTTGCAGAAGGATATATCGAAAATTCTCTGCATAGTAGAATTCAATTGGCTAAAACAATGACCCCGTTAGAGACATCGACTCCGCCTGCAACTTGTTCGACATCTGAAATACAAGATATATGTAATAATACAATCAACGTTACTCTACCTTCGCAATCAAGATCAATTCAAACAAACCAGTTAATCCCTGGGGTATCAATCTCTGGTTGTCAAAATTGGCCAATCAAAATTTTTAATAATTGTTCCGTTTCAATTTCTGAAAAGAATGAATAATGGTAATTTATATAATATTTGTTGCTGTTCTGACATTGAATTACATACCTTCCAAATATAACAATTTCTATTTCATTTCCTTTTATTTTCATAGAAAAACAACGAACTGGGTAGCATATTATTAAGGTTAGGGATTTATGATTTTAAAATGTCACTAAATTAATCAAGTTCCAGGAAGTACCAACTTTACTTTTACGCACTCGTGTTTAAAGTGACTTTTTACGCACGCAAATCGAATCGTGAAATGACAGGTTTTGATAAGCGAGTACAAAAAGGAAATTTTCTTAACAAGTAGTAAATTTTTCCTACTTGAGGGCGAATTTTTTCTATGAAAAATTCGAATAAAACAGCGTCGTAAAGTGTAGAAAGAATATTTACAATTACATTACTTTGTAATTAATTTGTACAACTGCCGTACTACGGGCAAGATATGTTCATCTGTTTCCTTTGATGTAACTCAAAGTTCTAACAGTTCTCATTACCCTTAACATTGGTTCGTTATATTAATAATGTCCTGGGCTTCGAGGGATTCGAGAGTGCTGCCCAAACGATAACTTTGTCGTTAAACTACTTAATTGCCGCAGTTATCCTAAATATTGAGATATAGATTAAAGCTGAATATTAAGTAATTGACTTTTCAATTACTGTTTTTGTCGGGCGCCAAGAGGGTTACCCCCCTCTAAGGTATAATTGTACTTTTATAATTGCCGGTTAGCTAAAATTAGCGGAGAGATATAGGAAAAGACTCTAAATAAAGCGGGTAAGTCGAAATCCGACTTTCTCTCTCAAAGCGTGTTTGAAAACTAAGGTGAAAAAATAATGAATCCCTCTTTTTCTACTTAATAATTGTTTCGATCAATTTCTTTTGTTTAATATGCTTTTCCAGTAAAACTTAGATTACATGAATTGAAATAAAAGAACAAATGATTACTAAATGTACTTATATTGATAAATAAAGCTTGTTAATTTACATATGATTAATTACAAATTTACTTAGGGTTATTCTGAAAAGTTTACTAAATACTAATATACATATGGGGCGAGATACAGTAAATTAGCACAGATTTAAACTGTTTAGTCTGATCAGATTTATAAACAGTATTTATAAAAACTAACCTTTCATCGCAGCACTAATGGCCATTTCACTTTATCGTTGACTCGGTGCTTCCGGAGTGATGCACTTGTTTACTGTATTAACACTGTTTCTTCACGCTTCAGGGTTCCGGGTATTCCAGACAAGAGCCCTGACGTAATTAAGCGTGGGATTCACTTTTAACTAATGACTGCACTTTTATGCAAGTGATACTTTTACTACACTGTGTACTTATTGTACTTAAGTACACAAAATGCGGCTAACCCTTTCTTACGCTTGCTTATAGGGTCGCACGTTTGACTCGTTTTTATTGACTTGAGTTGAGTCCTTTTATTGCAGTATTCCCTCACTTTATTATCACGTTAAGGGTAGCACGTTTGACTCGTTTGACTCCCTTGAGCCAAGTTCTTTTATTGCAGTATTCCCTCACTTTATTATCACGTTAAGGGTAGCACGTTTGACTCGTTTGACTCCATTGAGCCAAGTGTTTCCTTTCGCTTTCCTTGATGCGTACGAGCTTCGGTTTTCTCTTGTTGATTTCCCGGCTTTCTTATAAAGTTCTTGATCATACTGGTTTCGTAGATGATGCAATCCAGTGATTCTAACGATTCGTATATGTGACACTGGATTATTGTAATAGAGTTTATGTATGGCTAACTATACACACTTATCTATACAAAATGATGATTTAGCATAGAAGGAACTGATCGAAATACGTGTGTAATATTATTGCGAAATGTTCTGCAATAATATTTAATGGCGGGAAAAGTATTAAAATTTATACAATGTGACTTTTTTAGTTTAAATAAATTAATTTTAATATTCTGTAAAATTTTACAAATGGATATAACTGCTTTGAAATAAGATGGGCGTAATGTGTCCCATTACAAAGTATCCCCATAAAAGTTTCTAATTCACGTCTTAATGGTCCGGCTGGTGGGTTCGATTCCTACTTGAGGGCGAAATTTTTCTATGAAAAATTCAAATAAAATAGCGTCGTAAAGTGTAGAAAGAATATTTACACGTAGTAAATTTATTTACGATATTACTAGTACGTACTACAACAAAAAGAAACGTAACAAATTATTTTATGAATGTATCTTCTGCATTATACAGAAAACACTTTGCGAAGGTTTATGAGCAGGTTATTTGTCACAGATTGCGGCAGAGTCTTATGAATATTTATGTTTTGTGATCGAAGAGGCCGTCCGCGTCCAGTATCTAGAGGGTCCACTAAGTAGAAGAAAATATTAATATTAGATTAATGCAACAACATATTAGGGGAATTCAGAAGTGCCCACTAAACAAAGGTGTCATGCTGCTTTAAAATTTTACAATTTCGTCTTCTAAACTTTATAATTCATAAATTACGAATTATATCCTTAAAATTTATGCTTTTATTTTTAGGGTCAAAAAGACATATCCAATATAATAGGGATGTTTGGTTATTCCAGTGCAACAATTGGTCAAATGGCAATATATCATTGGCTGGGTAATGAAATTATGTACAAGGTAGGCAATGGTTTCTTTCGAAAAATAAAATCAATTAAAATTAAAGGATTTTAGAGCAATAAAATTGCGGAATCTTGTTACCTTTCAAATTGGTACAACGCGGATATCGAATGTCAGAGGATATTAATTTTGCTAATGGAAAGAGCCAAAAGACCTTTAGTTATTGAAGTGTTTAATCTCATAGTAATTTCATTAGAATCCTTAGCAGTGGTAAGCATATTATGTTAAAATTATATTTTTTACTTGAAAAATTGGTTACAGATATTTCGTTGGGCATATTCAATTTTTGCATTAATAAAGGCAAAATATAATTGAAATTCATAACAAGGAATTGTTTCTCAAAATATTTCGAATTCTAAAACATAGAGTCTAGTGCATTGTTTAAAGTCAATTGAGAAGAAATTTTAATCAAGTAATATATTTAAAATGGCATATGATTACGAAGTATTTATATTATAGTTGTAAGAAAACCGGCATGTTCCTATTAGTTTTGGTAGGTCAAATTCTGAGCTTTTGTGAGTTGGTACTTTTTGAAAGGAATTATTAATAGAATTTGACATTTATTACGTGTTTAGATTAACGTTTTCAATAAAGCCGGGGAGTGAATTTCATTTGGACTTAATACCCATTCTAGATTTCAAAACGGTTTTCTATACGTGAGAAAACAACTAATGACTATCTATTTACACTATCTAGTACAACAAGATGTACACGTAGCTCTGATAAGCGCCTACAAATGTAATCATTAGAGACCGGACACAAGAGGCCCATGACTCATCGCCCACGGACGTACTATTGAAAATTTGTATTTTTAAAGAGTTTTGAATTCTATTTACATAATTGCAAAACAAACGGGTGGTGATCTATAAAATACAAAATACATGTAACAAAATTTTGTAAACTATCGAAATTCTCTGAATAAAAACTAGTAGCTTCCAACCATGTTCCCCATCTAGTTATTACCACAGAGGGAGGCAATAACAAAAATGGAAATTTTTCCCTGTAAAGAGCTACTCTCAACGGTGCTTTTCTGATAACTTTTTTACAAAAGCGGATACAAATCTATCAACTTTCGGAAAAGTGTCTCTGACATATTCAGAGATTCTGTGGAGAGCATGTGCTACACAAGTAATATGCAGCATATTAGGATATGTTTACTTTAATAGTCTGCCTGTTTTTAACATACAGGGTTAGTTAAAAGTATGGAGGCGGCGATTTTTATCGTTAATATTCATTTTAGGGAATTATGTTCAATATAAAAGTTTGTTAGGATATTTTGAACTACTTTTGAGAATACATATTTGAATTTTTTTTTTCTTCAATTGTTTTTTAGTTACGCCTGTACGCGCAGTTTTTTTAAATGGGAACTAGTAAATTTTACTCTACCATTCGATAGAGAATTTTTTCTGTTTACAATATTATTTTTGGTTTTTTTAAAATTCATTTTAATAACTTTTTTAAAAGAAAAGGCCGGTTCATGTGTCTAACAGATGTTCGGTACATCGCAGGTAGACAGAAGCGTAGCAATAAACAAACTTGAGCGACATAATTTTATCAGTGGTTATTGTGTACGTCAAATCTTTGACAGAAATAATTCATTTGTGCAATTTGTTGCTGTTAATATTTACAATGGCGAGTTTAAGTGAACATGAACGAACTGAAATACTTATGATGTTGGGTTATGGAGATAGACGCAGAAGTTTACAAGACGTTTGTAATTTATTTAATGATACGCGTCCAAATAGAAATCCAATTTCTAAATCCGTTGTTGGTAAAACTTTAAGACGCTTTGAACAAACGGGTAGCGTTAAAGATTTGCCAAGGAGTGGTAGACCTACAACAGCAAAAAACGATGATAACAAACTGGATATTTTATTGGCTGTATCTGAATATCCCCATTTATCAACCAATCAATTAGCGGCCAATTTCAATATTTCACAGTCATCGATCGTGTCATTTTTAAAAAGTGAAAAGTATAAACCTTATAAGCCTTATAAGCCTTATATAAAAGTATAAACCTTATAAGGTACACCTTGTACACGAGTTAACGGAAGATGATGTTGATAGGAGATTACAATTTTCTGAAGAAATGTTAAATATTTGCAATAATAATGAAAATTTTGTCAACAATATTCTTTTCTCTGACGAAGCTACTTTTTGCCTTACCGGTGAAGTAAACAGACATAACTGCAGGTACTGGTCATCGGAAAATCCCTCTTGGTTTTTGGAGCACCATACGCAGTACCCCCAAAAGGTTAATGTTTGGGTTGGCATTCTAGGCGGTTATATTATCGGTCCCTTTTTCATCAATGGCAATTTAACTTCGGTTCTGTATTTGCAGTTATTGCAAAATGAAATAATACCTACTTGTGCTACGCTCTATCTTCATGAAAACAATGAACACCTGCCCAATGACAGTATCTGGTTCCAGCAAGATGGCGCCCCACCACATTATGGTGTAAATGTTCGTCAATATCTGGACAACGTTTTTCCCCACAGATGGATTGGAAGACGAGGAACCATTGAATGGGCAGCCCGTTCGCCAGATTTAAGTCCTTTAGATTTTTTCTTTGGGGATACGTAAAAAACAAAGTTTACAACGATAAGCCCGATAACGTCGAAGATTTACAAATCCGAATTACCAGAACGATACAAGAAATTCCCCGAGATTTTTTACAGAACTCTGTTCGGGGTTTTGTAAATCGATTGGGTCATTGTCAAATTACTAATGGACGACAATTTGAACACTTACTTTAATATACTTTGTTATTAATTTGTTTAATTTTGTTGTAAAAAAGTTATTAAAATGAATTTTAAAAATACAAAATTATTATTGTAATGAGAAAAAAATTCTCTATCGAATGGTAGAGCAAAATTTACCAGTTCCCATTTAAAAAAAATGCGCGGACAGGCGCATCTAAAAAAACAGTTGAAGAAAAAAAATTCAAATATTCTCAAATGCAGATCAAAATATCTTTTATATTGAACATAATTCCCTAAAATGAATATTAACGACAATAAATCGCCGTCTCCATACTTTTAACTAATCCTGTATATGCAGCACTGTCACTGACAAATAAAAGTATTATTTCTTTGTACCTGTCGTCCAAATGAAGCATTTGGTACATACTCTCGTAACTTTTGTTGCTATTACAAATGCATTAGAAGGAATAGTTGGATTTAGTACACTGGCTACAACATTTACCACATAGCGTTCTAATATATCGACGGTTTCATCGGCACTTATCCATACGTACTGATTTAAAAGATGGCTTCTAATGCGTTCTACTGCTTTCGTGTAGCACTTAGAAACATAATATTTGCGTAAGGTGGATTCATCAGGAATATTTCGACCAGTATATTTTTGGAGAAATGTTTTGAAAGTGGGATTGTTAAGTTTATTTAAAGGAATATTTGCCGCCATTAAAGATTCAAAGTTCTTCGTTAAAATTGTCTGATTCCAACGGGTCGAATATATGTGTTCGTGTTTGCGATGGTAAGTTTCGTTTTACGTGTGATTACTTGGAATTTTTTAACGATATTTTACAGACTTTGGAGTAAATTTCGGGATAACTGGCAATGGATATACAATCAGTATGACCATTAACCTAACTCGCCAATGTTTCACGATGCCATTAACGACGTTGTTCCATATCATATATGAAAATCTAACTTAAACATTGTTTTAGATCTAAGTAAATGAAAGTTAAAAATATTTGCTAAGTTATTGAAACTTTACGCTAAGAAATAAGTAATTAAACTTCTAGTTTCAAAAATTCTTTTATTGTAAATACCACTACAATATTGTTTCGCCATACAATGGCTTCATCAGGTGGATGAAATACTGTACTTAACGAAATTGACTGCGATACTTACGTCATAATAATTGGGAGAAGTAGATTCATACGTAATATGGCAACTAACAGTTAAAACAATGAAAAGAAGAAACTAGCTCACACTAGATTAGGTATTTATCTTAACGAAATATTAACTAATAAATAAAATTTTTAAGTGTAATATTGAAGTAATTGCGTCACAATACAACGACCTTAAACAGATGTGCGGTTGACCGAATGAATAGTGCTATTCTATAACTGCGTGTTGCACTTAGCGATGTTATAGACTATTTATATGGTCCATCGTAATTTAGGCCTAATGCGACCGGTCTCTAGTAATCATACAAATTCTGCATCAACCTTACAGTGGTGCTACAAGCCGGAATTCGTTACATTGGTAATTTATATTTACTTTTCGCCGGTACCAATTATTTACCTCACTAATTTATGTTAGGTGCCATAGCTCTAATTGCCTCTCGTGGATTTTATTTTGTTCTCTAGATTTCCTTAAGCAAACTCCTATTTACGTATTTGCTTAAATTTGTTTTTGTTCCTCTTATATAGTCTTCTTTTTCTTTATAGGTAACTTGTTTATAAACACTGTTTATATATTCACCTGTACACATAATCTATGTTAGATGATTAACTAATGAATAAATAAATTTCATGTTAAACCTTTGGTTCACCCATAATTTCCTTAAAATTTATTTTCTAATTAAAAATTAAAAAAACGGAATTTTTCAGGATATATAGTAATATAAGGCACTACAACATTGCTAGCCCGTATTGCGGGACGAATTTTGGTTAGATAAATAAACGGACAAATATAGACAAATATTATACAATTAGGAGTAAAAATTTAACAAAATAATTTGAAACATATTCGACTGGGTAAAACCTCACCAATTTTGTATAAAACCAAATGTCTTATTAATAATATAAAATATTATTAGAAATCGAGTGTGAAGAACACAATACAGGTTTATATATTTGTAAAGAAATCTCGCCAGAGACGTAGATACGTATTTAATCATTTCAAACAAAACAACTTCGCACAGAAATGATTAAGACAGATGTAAAAGAACATTCAGCGCAGTCCATTGACAAAACGCTGAAGTAACTAAACACTGCCTGAATAGCAAATGCAGAATGCAGAACTAAGCAAAGTATTTCCATAGACGGTAACAACCATATTTATAGAAACTTTATTAACATGCCTCCACTCCTTGTTAGATGATCCGAATGCGTATATAACAAAAGGGCCCGAGAAGCAGTGAAGGAACGACATTTCGGAGGGCTTGGAGCTCACCGGTGGCTCCAAGGTGCCCCCGAAAAGTCGTATATTGTAACGTGTGTGTGTTATACGGTTTATTGAGAATTAGATTGCGATATTTCGCTACCCCCTTAGCCGCTAGAGCCATTTTGATGTCATCGACCCTCCACCCACCTCCCGTATCAAACGTACCCCAAGGCCCTCATCTTACATGAGGAGCTTGGGTAAACAAGCATCTGCCGTTTTTATAATAGCTTTTTTCACGATATTCAATGCATTTATACTACATGTATTGAATGATAAATATTGTGAATTTATATTGATTTTGTATTTATTACTGTGTTCATTTGCCTGTGAATATTATTTATAATTTTACATAAATCAACTTACTTGTATTAAAATACTGTAGTCTCATTTCCACTATAAGTAGGATCACCAACTAGCAACACCCTAAAGCAATTGACTGAGATTAATACGATGAAGGAAGCGCTTGACCTGCCCTGAGCAGATAAGTCCTAAGTATTATATAGAATATAATATCAAAACTGTTTTCCAAAATTCCCTCTCATTAGTTCGAAAAAATGACAAAGGTATTTAAAAGTTTTGGCACCCCACTCTGCGACCGACGATATAATAGAGTATCGTTGACCATATCTTAAAGCTGACCGATAATAACAAAATAGTACCTTTGTTGTTGTCGATCTCGCTTTAAGTATCGTCTACTATTCAGTCAGTTTATCGATCGTTACGTACGTTCGATATGATTTACATTTACGTCTTTGATTACAGATAGATTGTTACCAAATAGGACGTAAATGCTCGTAGTTATATGTACTTTTAATACATCTACTTTAAAAAATCGCATGGAAGTAAACATTTTTGACAGCCAACTTTTCGTACCACGTTATCGAAGCCTCAGCATAAAAAGCTGATTATTCAATGTTCTCTTCTAGAGTTTTTATAAACATTAAACATTGCAGTGTATGTATTAATAGCGGCATTCTAAATATATCTTAATATTTTAAATTTGGTACTTCTCGTAACAAAAAAAAGAAACATTTACGTAATACACAAGGAAGAAAGGTGATTTAGGTCAGTTCTGAAAGTTTTCGTCCAGAAACAATTAGCAGCAGATATATTAGTATGTAATTTTATTGAGGTTATTGAACCCTAAGTAACAAAGCTGCATTGAATGGGTTTGAAAACGTCGGTAGCCGTCTAAATAATTGTTATCTGTTATAGTTTTTATAAACATAAACATAGCAGCGTGTGTGTAAATTCAAAAGAGGTACATATTTCTAATGACATTCCGATACATAGTCTAATGGTACTTAAATTTTCAGGAGGGTTTTAATTTGAGGTTGGCGTCGTAATTGACTTTGGATATATATTCTATATAATTACATCTTTCCATTTTTAATTTTCTCTTTATTTTAAGGAAAAGGATTTACTGCAACACTCTCCAAAAGCTAGTTCAGTTAATTTCGTAAATGACACAAAAACCATAAAATGAATTTAAATTATGTTAATTGCAAAATAGAAACGTCTATGTAGCAAATAAAATAAACTAAATTTAACTACTCCAGATATATAGTGTTTAAACGAATTGATATAGAACATTCACATTTATATAACTATTCAAATTACATTCTTCCAATTTTATTAAAATTAAATACTGCGAAAAATTTAACGTCGAAAATTAATAGGAATAACGCTTCAAAATAGAATAATAATTATTAGAAAATGTAAACTTAAAAAATATTTCAAATAATATATAATATAATACTAACAATACGTTAATTTAGTACTGCTATATACTACAATACGTGCATTTTGATCGAAATTTTTAAGCGCTAGGAGTACGTAAATTCGCTTTCAAGAGAACAGGCAATATCTGTCGGTATTGTCTGTGGAGACTAGTATAGACAGAAATTTTACAATCAATGTCGCAGGTTCGAAATTAAGAAATGAAAAGAAGAAACTCAATATAATTAATGGATTTTAGTAACAAACTTACTAAAAATTTATGTACGCTTATAGGACTTGCTATTATAGCAAATATTATAATAGGAAGATGAACAGCGCCATACAACAATTATAGAAGAATATAAAAACGACGAGATTTTGTATCAAAGGAAACATAGCAGAACAGTAACTATTTAAAAAGCGTGACAGTAATGCATTATAATAAGCGAAGAAATACGAATGGTAATATAATCGAAATAATGAAATAATTGAGGCACGATGAATACAAGTTTGTAAATGTAAAGTAAGTCACAGTCAGTGTATAATTATTAGAGATTTAAATGCAAGGATAGGTAACGAAATCAAGACAGAAGGTACAGCAACAATACACTTAGGCATAAACAGAAACGAACAATGATTGATAAAACAGATCGCATAGTGTATAGTAATTTCAACTTCAACCTAATACTAATAAAAATATTCCATAAAATTTAAGTGTGAGATAATTTGTATTAATTATCGGAGATTTCAATGCAAGTATAGCTAACGAAATGAAGAAGGCAAAAACAGAGTTGAAGATAAACTAATAAAATATATGACTTGAATATTTTGATCTGTCATAAATAGACTGCGGAACATACGCTATCCTCTAATGAGTAATGCAATAATGTGCAGACACAGAGTCGGTTTCGTTTAATAACAAGATTGATGCAATATTCGCTTGTAGCCCTGATTTTAATGTCCTGAAAGGCTTTTGTAGTAATGTTAAAAATACGGAAATCGGTAAATATATTAAATTTGAAGATTATTATTTCTATATGCCACTCACCAGCTCCGATGTTAGCGAAGTTTTTATATATTTAAAGACATACGTCCAGTAAAAGAACGCACTTTACGGAACAAGGTTTAGAATATATTATAAGCAAAGCACTTTAATTAATTTCAAGTTTATACTTTTTAAATATTTTGAATTTCTTCACTGTATAAAGTAAATGCATTTTGTGTATACCGTATGTGTTAAATATCATTAGGCATAGAGAATCAACGTATGAGTACGTACAATGTATACGTACCTACAGGCGAAAGCCAGTCTAATACCAGCGAAGACCGCGACGACTGACGGTTGTCTCCGATACCTATTGACTGGAAATTTTGCATTTAGTCTAGCTACGGCCGTTACAGTTTGAAAGCGTACAATAAAATTAATGTATAATGGCTCTTTCTCACCCACTGAAAAGCTTCAGTTAGTAAAATGGTTTTATGCTGACAAGTCTGCAATGGAGTGCATGAATTTGTTCGCGCTGACTTTTGCAGACCGTTCTGTACCTTGCAGACAAACAATTTATAATATAAATAAATTTGAAACTTGTTTCTGTCATAATAACTGTACGAAATGCAAACCAAGAGAGGTATCACAACAAAAAATTGAGGAAAGAGAACGGCGGGATGTATTAATTTGTAGTATTGTGGAAATTGATAACACGAGATGTACTAGAAGTGCTGCCGAGGAATTGGGTACAAGTAACACAACTATTTCACGTATTTTTAATCGTAATGGTTTAAAATGTTTCAAATATTCGAAAACTCAAGAAATATTTCCCGAGGACAATTTCCGGAGAATAGTGTTTTGTCAAGACGTTATGGAAAAGATACATCGAGATGAAAATTTCGTTAAAATATTCTCTTCACCGATGGATCAACTTTTCCATTACACGGAAAGAACAATCCGTCTGTTCTTCGATATTGGGCTTCGGAAAATCAACACCGGCATTTTGCAAATCGCACTCAGTATCCTCAAAAACTAAACGTTTGGGCAGGTATTTTAGGTAACCATTCTATAGGCCCCTATTTTATTGATGGTATATTAAATGCCGACAAGTATCTCGAATTACTGAAAAATCAAATACTTCCCGCCATTCAAAACATTGGAATAAACCAGGAAATCGTTTGGTTTCAACATGATGGCTGCCCAGCACATAATGCAGTGAGGGTAAATGAATTTGTAGGAAATATTTTTCCTGACCGTCTTATTACTGGAACAGGAAACATTAAATGACCCCCGCGATCTCCTGATCTGTCTCCAAATGATTTATTTTTGTGGGGATATCTAAAAAATATTGTTTATACTCATGAAGTTGGTAGAGCAGAAAATCTAGTTGCCTTGAGACACAAAATAACTTAGGCTGCGAATTCATTAACTTCCGACATGTTAGCAAATGTAAGAGCTAATTTCTGCGACCGCCTATGACAATATCTTGCTGTGCAAGGAGGAATTTTTGAACTTCTTATATAATTTATTATAATTTTTAGAATCCTTTTTTATTTATTTTATTAGGATTATTCTTTAACTTTATTAGAATTACGCTTTTGTTTATGCGACGCACCGCAGCTTAAAAATTTCTTGCATCTACTGAAAGAAAAGCAAATCCCTTGCAATTCGTAAATGTTATTTTAGAATGCATTAGAAGTACCTATGTCGATGGTCATATGATTACTGCTAACTTGTATTTGCGAAACAATCCGAGACAATCGTTGCCGGCCGTCGCGGTCTTCGCCGGCATTGGATCGGCTTTTCCATATACATATACATCGTATATACTCATACGTATTCCCTATGCCTAATGATATTTGACACATGCGTTATATATATCTTGAATTAATTTCAATTCAAGTTAATTTAAATTCATTTAACTTCAATGTTTTATTTATTTTCTAAAAATTAATTTCTGTATATACATTTCATTGGCTTTATTATGACTCTGGTGAAATGTATTTCACACTCCGTCTGTTTGCATTGAAAGACGTACAAACAGACAACTTTTATCAATACCATCGCGCTATACCTAACATTCATACATACTGTTAAGTGGATCGATTGTATATTGTAGGCACCGATGAATCACGCCCGATACGGGATAGCGCCGCTTCCGCCGTCTAGTCATAAATAAGAAGGTGTAAGGCCATGAAAAAATGTTCAGTTAGCCATGGGAAAAATTACTCATCTCTAGAATGATTTTATTTACTAATTTATTTGTCATTACACTATGTTGATCAAAACGTGTTGTTATTTTACTATATAAACTTAATACTTAAAAAAAGTACTCCGCAAACGTATAAATGTACGATAATTTAGTTTTAATTATTAGAGATTTCAATGCAAGAATAGATAATGAAATCAAAACGCAAGCGATATTAGAAATACTCGTAGATATAAACAGAAACGAAGATTGATTAATAAAACGTATTACGCGAATTCAAAAAATTAGTCATAAATAATAAGATGTGAGCTATAAAATTTTTGTTTGAGTTTAGCTAGTATGAGAAAATCTGCTCCCTTAGATTTATTCTAGCTGCTAATTTGCCTGTCATTCCACTACGTGGCACTAAAAACTATAGAATCGCTTAACACAATTAATAATCGTATCCTATATACGTAGTTCGACCACTGAGTTGTCATCCTCAGTAGGTAAAACCACTAATCAAAGTGTAGAACATGGAGCATAGTAAAGCTAACACAAACAATCGCCCAAACACTTTACAACGCGTCCACATATACACAGAGTTGAACATAGGCCACAGTAAATCTAACACAAACAATCGCGCAAACACTTTACATGGTGTCCACGTATACGCAGTGTATATAATGGACGCCTTGTAATGTGTTTGCGCGATTATTTGCGTTGGATTCACAATGTGACGAATGAAACTAAAGCATCAGAAGTTTTGTTGAAATTTGTTTCTTGAAAAACCATATGTGCGTACAAAATAGGATATTCTCTCACGTTTTCTCTCACCTATGCATGTATAGCAAGTATCATTATGTCTCTTAAATGGTAAGTGTGAATATCTCAGTTACTTTACAACTTTTATTACAATTACAATTTGGTCTTTATTTTGTGTGTACTATTTTCAGTTAAAAGTATTAATGAAAATAAGCTGCTATTTAATATTTTAATTTTAATACTCAAAAAAGTACTCCGCAAGCTTATAAATGTAAGATGATCAATTTAGTGTTAATTATCAGAGATTTCAATGCAGGCATAGAGAACGAAATCGAAGCTCAAAGGAGAGTAAGATTATTGACGGGCAGAAACAGAACGAAAATAAATTAATAGAACATATTACATGACCACAGAAAATCTGTCAGAAATAATAAGGTGTAAGCCATAAATTTTTTTCAGAGTTAGGTTTCAGAAAATCGGTTATTTCTTAGATTGATTCTATTTACTAATTTACCTGTCATTCCACTACGTGATACTATATTCATAAAAAAATTATATTATTTTAGTATTTATACTTAATGCTTGGCTCGGCTTCTCACTACTCTTTAGCGACAGGCTCTCTTAGGAAGCACAGGAGCCATGAACAACATGAGATCCGCCTCCATGGATGCCTTTGTGACATGACTGCGATCCCGAAGCTGAAGGCTAATAGTCTATGATGTTCCAATAACAGCAATTGTACCTGGAGAAATCGGTAGGTACAAATGCCGGTGGACAATATGGCACCTGTTATATGTACTAGTGCCCTTTTTGAATCGGTAAAATATTGTAATATACATATTATTGTGGATTTTTTCCCCGAAGAACAATTTTTAAAAAAACATTTAAGTATATTGAATTTATTATTCAAGTTATTATTGTGTATATTTTGAATTATGTGTGTATATTTATTTGGTTTTGTTTTATTGACCGAGCTTGTACATTTATTTAAATTGAACAGGAAATTGTATCGACTCGGGGAATTTTATTGAACTATATGTGCCCGATGTCCCATCTTTCCGGCCGATCATCGACAGAGATATCTAGTTCTTTGTATGATATAGTTGGAAGTAAAAAACATCATTTTTTATTTCTAGATTTTATTTGATTTAACTTCGGTATTTTGCTTATTTGATTTGATGTGTTATTAAATTTCATTAACGTTTTATTTACGAGTGTTGGTTTTCTCGTATTTTATGAAATATTTAAATTTACTTGATATCTCTCGTAGTTGTGTTTTTTGTGTGTGAAAATTACGTTAACGTAAGTAGAAATTTCACATTAGTATTATATAAATTTGATTCATTGTAATTCGATTATATTTGTGCTTATTTGTAATTTTGTATTATTATTAATAGTAAATTTAAAATATAGATAGTTACGAAAATTATCATATTTTTTTTGGAGAGTTTTTTTGTCACGATGTTCTAGAACATTTTTGAAAAGTCAGGTCTGGAGGGAGATTTTTATACTTGTGTTAGAGCGCATGAGTAAAGTCATTTACGTGTTGACATTTGGTCTTTTAAAGTTTGAATTTTGGGGGTTTATTAATTAATTTTTGAATTTGAGAGTTTTCTTAATGATCTATTAGATTTATATTTTTGCTCGCGGTTCACAAGAGGCTTTTCTTTGTGTGCGTGTCTTTTATCACACAAATTTTTTCTCTAAGCTTTTGTAAATAACGCATTAGCTCTCTTTACACTTTGTAAAGAGTAATTTTTTATTTTTTTTTTATATAATAAATATTGTAAATTCGAAGTGTGAGTTTCCTTTACTGAATCTTTATTTTTTTCACTTTCTTGCTCGAGGGAGCGAGACTCCAAGTTTAAGAAGTCTCATATTAAGAAGAAGAAGTATCAGAGCTAGTCCGGACATATTGTGGTGAACAGTGGACCTACCCTTTAAGCAAACTCACAGTTCACAGCAATATGTATGTGGATGACACGCAAGTGTACTATTAATTTTTAAAGCATTCCTTTAGAGAGGCTCTGAATGTTGTTCAGTGTGATTTCGATATATCTTCACTTCATTCGTTGTGTATTAATTCCTCAAAATCCGGTGTTATTTTTTTTGCTAATGTGCTGATTTGCGACGAGTTGACACGTAATTTTCGTTTGGCAATGGCTAGCGAGCTCTTGCCTGTAGTGACTGAAACCAAAAACCTTGGGCTATTTATAGACAATACGTTCAGATATAGAAAGTAAGTATCAAATTATACTAAACAGGCGTATGGAAATTTGAGACTTCTCTACCAGCATAGGTCTTATCTGTCCATAGCTACTAAATTGTCTTTGTGCAACGCCTTAGTATTATCTCCTTTTATGTATTGCTCCTCTGTGTATGGTCCATGCATAGATTTTAATGATCAAAAAAGGATTCAAAGAGCACAAAATTCGTGTTTACGATTTGCGTACGGCATTAAGAGATATGAAAATATTTCCCCGAAAAATTTAGCCGTTCAAATAGAACGGTCAATATAATGCCTGATAGTCAGGTGACTATTAGGGCCATTCTGAGCCCAATTATCAAGCCTAAACTGATTAAACATTGTAAGCAAGTCCTCAATAAACTGGCACAAGGCAATATCGTGTTTCTTAATGGTATGGTTGCTAGGAGATGAGAAGCTTAATGGCAATAAGATTGCTGGTGAACTCTGATCATAGCTAGAAAGAGAAGATAACAAAAATTGAGACTAACGGAAGGGCAACTCCATATTAAGACACCACTAGAAGAACTACATGCTAGTTAGAAGTAATAAGAAAAATTAAAAATTATCAACAGCTTGATAACTGCCATTGTCGTTTAAGGAAGCATTTATATAATATGGGCTTCGTTAGCGAGTCTTGGGTGTAGGAGATGCAAAAAGCTAGAGGAAACTACCTTTTCTTTTGTACCTAATACCTTCTGAGGAACTGAAGCAAGTCAGGCAAAAACATTTCAGCAAAGATGTATTGGATTTTACCAGGATATTCAAATTTCCCCTGAGGAGGCTTCTATTGAGTACACAAGACTACAGAGTGGAATTAAGAGATTTATTTGGAATGGTATTGTTATCAGAACACTAGTTATGTTGTATCTGTATTATTGTATTTGATCACGTGGGAGCACCAAATTGGTACAAGATGGACGCTTGTAGCTCGTGTTGAATTTTTCGGACTAGCTGGAGCGACCTAACAATACACTAAATGCTTAAATAATTATAGTGGTGATGATGAGCATCAAAGGTCTAGGACTTATATCATATGCTGAAATAAATATATTACCACTTACTAACTAGAAAAAACACAATAACGTTGTCATTAAAATTTTTATTTAATATTTACAAAAGAAATTGAGCGAGAGTTAATTAATATTAACTGAAATGATTAAATAAAAGTAGTAATATACAAGGAACGTCGAATAAGTATCTAAAAATTAACATACAAAAATTACGCGCTGAAAAGGAAGTTAATTAATTAAATGAATGTGAATGTAAGTAAATAAAATAATCTGTGTACCGAACAGTGCAAAGTTACCTGGAAAGATGTCGCGTCCGAATATGTTATAATAATAATAATAATAATAATAATAATAATAATAATAATAATAATAATAATAATAATAATAATAATAATAATAATAATAATAATAATAATAATAATAATAATAATAATAATATACTTTAATACCCAACAGGCTAGGCCCAATTACAAGGTACATTATAATTATAAATTACATGACATGGAAGTGCAATCAAATGAAGTATAGACTTAAATAGTGCTGTCCATCCGCGAGCCATCCTCAAGCAAATAGATCATCCTGCATTCTATTGGCCACGTTAGAGAGAATATAGGTCGGAGTCCGTTTCAAGACGTTTGTCTTGGCGAAGGGAACCATAAATGTAGCTTCGTACCTAGAGTTCATACGAGGAACCAAACACGATATTCGCTCTAATATGAACGGGCAGTCAATAATGTTTTACATCAGTTTAATTATGAATTTCCTACAAATATTATCTCTTCTTACGCTTAGTGATGACATGCCATGACGTAAAAGCAAATCATCCTGGGAAGCACCACGTTCCGGGTAGATACCATCAGTCTTGAAAGCCTAACCGGTGCAATTTTGTCACAAACCACACCAGCCCGACCAAGCAAGCCATGCACCATGTCCGCATCACACTGTCTCTGCTCATGCTTAGAGTGTCCCTCCTCTGGAGATCCATAAACAATGACGTTCTGAGAGCGCCTACTTCTGTCATGAATTTCATTAATAATTTGCTCAGTAATAATAACAGTTGAGGGATTAACAGACTCAGCGCTAGAGTTGATAGCTATATTGGCATATTTTCCCTTCAGAAGTCGGATCTCGTCTTTCAGATCATTAATCAAAGATATCAGTTTGGGAAGTTTATGAACACCCTGTTCACATTAGACACATAAGTATTTAATTCTACGTCTCACACTAGAACGCAATGTGAAACACTTTATTTCAGCGTCGGATAATTCCGAACAAGGAATGTGGATAGCTCGATTGCATCCATCGCATTTTATAAATTTATCAGTTTTCTCATTTATAGGTATGTTACATTTAAGACAACACTTTCTTTTTTTTGCGTGAGTACTTATATGAGTATAATATAACGCTAAGAAATAAGTAATTAAACTTCTAGTTTAAAAAATTCTTTTATTGTAAATACCACTACAATATTGTTTCGCCATACAATGGCGAGAGTATTTCATCAGGTGAATGAAATACTCTTTCATCCACCTGATGAAGCCATTGTATGGCGAAACAATATTGTAGTGGTATTTACAATAAAAGAATTTTTGAAACTAGAAGTTTAATTACTTATTTCTTAGCGTTATAATGAAGTTTCAACAAGTATCTCCTTCGTCAATTATCTATATAATATACAAGGTGTGTATAAATTGGCGGACCCACTACACGCGGCGATGTTCTTCGTTAAATTCGGAGTCCAAAATACTAATACGAAAATGTTGTACCATTCTCCATATCTTTGCACGAGGTTCCTAAAGTTCGGACTTTCAGTCTTGAAATAAGCATTATTGCTCGATATTTGTTGATATTTGACAGAAAGAGCTACAATTTAGAAGAAAGAAGAATTGTTGTTATTATCCTTTCGTTAAAGTTTTCTTTTTGATTTTAAAGTTTGTTCTTAATATTTGTATATTAACTTATTTTGACGAAAAACACATCTGACAACGTTGTAAAACAATAAGTAGGCAGCCTAATGTTGTTCTAGTCAAATACATTACTACTGTCAAATTTGGCACTTATGTAATCTACCTATTTCATTCGACTTGCTTATTTTTCGTGTTTATTTGTATAATTTTGTTTAGTTTTCGTATTTATTTGTATGGTTTTAATCAGTTTTCGGGTTTTCGTGTTTACTAGTTGTTCTGTTTGTTTATTATGAATTTTACGTTCAACGAATATGCCGATATGTACATGATATACGGTTTCTGTCGTGGAAATGCTAGCATGGCAGGGCAGGAATATCGAATGCGTTTTCCAAATCGGAGGCATCCAAGTAAAAATGTATTTCGAAGGCTGGACCAACGACTTCGTGAAACAGGTTCGTTTATTCCAAGAAATGCGAACGCAGGTCGACCAAGGCAAAGGGGTACCGTGCAACTAGAAGAGCAAGTTCTAGCCACAATACAGGAAGATCCCTCTGCGAGTAGCCGTCAATTAGCTTCTACACTAAATATTCCCAGTAATAAGACTGTTCATTTGGTTCTACGAGAAAACTTGCTTCATCCATACCATGTTTCTAAAGTTCAGCCTCTCTACGGAAATGATAACTTATTTCGAATCAATTATTGCAATACAATCTTAAATAGAATTCAAGAAGAAGGTGACTTTTTAAGACGTATTCTTTGGAGTGATGAGTGCATGTTTACCAGAGATGGTGTGTTTAATACTCATAATTTTCATCATTGGGCAGATGAGAATCCACATGAATTTCGCGGATACGGTCACCAAAGAAGGTTTTCTGTTAACGTTTGGCTGGGTATAATAAACCACAGGGTAGTTGGACCAATTTACTTACCAAATCGCCTAGATGCCGGTGAATATTTAAATGTTTTAGAACAAGTTATTGATGAGATACCGCTGAACGTACGCCGTAATATGATTTACATCCATGATGGAGCTCCTGCGCATTTTGCTCGTAATATAAGAGACTGGTTGACTGAATACTTCCCAGACAGATGGATTGGTCGTGGCGGTCCCCTTTTGTGGCCTGCGAGATCCCCCGATATCAATCCATTAGATTTTTTTGTTTGGGGTTTCATTAAAGGTAAAGTTTATGCTACAGCTCCTCAAGACGCTGACGAAGTTAGAGCCCCAATTGACGCCGCAGTATTAGAAATCACACCAGAAAGACTTGAGCGAATAGTACAAACGATACCACAAAGATTGCAGCTATGTCTACAAACTGATGGATTTCAATTCGAACAATTATGTAGGTAATAATTACATTGATTTCTATCAAGAAGATGTACAAAAATTAGTCAATATTATCAAAAATTTTTAAAACTTTGTAATATTTTCGTAATAAATATGTAATCTAAGAAACCAATTTTATTTCGTTTGTTTCTTTTTTAAATTTAAAATGTAAGGTTCACATGACGACGTGTAAAAATGTTCCGAAGATTATAACTAGCAAATGCGTGTTCAATGTTGCCAAATGTATGTTTCTTTCAAATTCATTCTGAATACAAAGGAAGCCTGATACATCGTTTTAGGATTAGGACTTTTAACTCAAAATTTGACCAAGAATGTCGCCACGTGTAATGGGTCCGCCAATTTATTCACACCCTGTATATGTATTGATCACAACGACTGGGCCGATAGCCGTTGACTAATAGACAAGACAAGAGGGCTGCGGAAAAGGATAGGGATTGTAAAAATATAGAGAATATCAATATATAAAACAAACAAAAAATTGTCACAAAACGTACTAAAGAAATAGAAAAATATACCTTTTGCAGAGTGCTCAACGAAGTAATTACACAAATCACACTAAGTTTATAAATAAATATTCTTAGGAATTATTACTATTTTATAAGAAATTACTTGTTTGCCTAAAAGCGTAAGACAGAAAATTAAACACGGTGTTCCGGCTTATTATCAGCCGGAACACCAAGTTAAAACACGGATAAATAAACATACGTCTACACACCACAAACGTATTGTATTGAGTATGAGTATTGTATTGAGTATTGTATTGAGTATGAGTACTTATATGAGTATAATATATATGTATCAAGGAAAGCACGGGGACACACATCACAACGAAGCAAAGAACGCAGGCGGGGTTTTGTATGCTGAACAGCACGTGGAGTAAGACGTTTTTCTAGCGAAGGTCTGGAACAGAAGAGGATAAGGAGAGAAGAGGATTGGATCTAGAAGAGAACACTGGTGGTTGGAAAGTTACATTCTTTTATGACCCAGTTTTTGAGACATGGTAAACGATGATGCGATGTCTAAAAATAATGAACTAATCAAGGACGGGTACTAAAAAGTTGTGATATCGGTGGAATATAAGCACCATTGAGGGTAGCACTTTACAGGGAAAAACTTCCATCTTTGTCACTGCCTCCCTCTTCAGTAATAACTAGATGGGGAACATGGTTGGAGGCTACTAGTTTTTATGCTGAGAATTTCGATAGTTTAAAAAATTTCATTACATGTTTAAATGACTATGCTCGAAGTATTTCTGAGTGCATGGAACTAATACGTATTCCAAATTTAAAAATCAGTTATACTTTCTTCACGTACACTTTGAAAATTTGCGAAAACTAATCACTTATTTTGAAAATTAAAATCTCAAATCAAGTTATGAATTAACCACATTAGGTGTGGCTATTAATAATTTGAAAAATATTCCAAGTGACTTCGAATGTGGCCTTCAGCTAAAGTTAGAGGCAGTTTTTAATAGAAATCCAGATTTAATAACATTGCGACAATTGTGTATGGGGACAATGTCTCTACATTTAACTGCTAAGTACGCTGAAATAAAAGAATATTTCCAGTATGCACCTATAACCAGTTGCGGTGTAGAAATGACGTTTTCTATCTACAAGGATGTATTGCATTCAAAGAGTAAAAATTTTGCAGAAAAGAACCTTGGTAAATTATTGCTAGTGAATATACTCCTAATAATACTCCTTTACTCAACTAGAATTACAAAATAAACAAATAAAAATGTACTTCGTATTTTATATATCACCACCAGTTTGTTTTTCAATTATATAAATAAAATTAAAAATACAAATTTTCAATAGTGCGCCCGTGGGCGATGAGTCAGCGGCCTCTCGTGCCAAGTCCCTAATCATTAGTTAACCGATTGATTATTCCTTCGCAAAATTCGTCCTGTCTATCAGGATTGTTTTCATTGAGTTCATGAATTAAAGTCACCTTGACTTATTTCTCAAGGAACTCAAGTAGTGCGTCTAGTTTGACATTTTCTGGTATTTTTGCATGTCCGCTTTTTTCACGATCCCTAACGTGATCACATTCCTCAAGTTTCTGTAAAATTCTGCCAACTGTTGTTCTTAATATTAGACGTAAATTAGGATATTTATTATTGAATTGTTCACAGACTTCGTTATTTGTTCTAGCATGATCGCTTTATCCTTTCATAATCAAGATTTAAATTCTTAGCCTTTCGCTATAACGCACCATTTTATCAACACAAAACTACTGCCTATTTACGTAGTATACGAAAGTGAATAATTTTAGCAATGTATGAAGCTGCTTTATTTTTGGATATTAAAGACAGAACTGTCGGAATTGACATATTGCTCTGTAATTCTCTTTGCTTGAAAATTAAAAATAGAATTAATAATGTATAAATGAATTACGCAATAATGAAATAAACGAAGAAAATTTAAAAAAAATCAACCGTGGTTGTATATTTGAAATGCACCTCGTATGTCATATATTAATCTAGTGTTAAAATTTTAGATGTATATTTCCAAGAATTGATATGTAAACAAGCAACGTTATGTCAATAAAAATTTTAGGTTAATATGATTATTAAACGTTTAGAATGTAAGGATATTAATAAAACATGCTATACGCACCAGTAAGATCATAAAAGTATATTAAATAATCTTTTCTCTATGCGGTAATAATGTTAGTAACCGTATTGAATTTCAATTCATTATATTTTTTCAAAATGGATGCATTAACATAAGACGTCCAAGGCATTTTAAAATAAGAAAAATTAATTATATTAGCCATACTAGTAGGAAATCCGGGCCAGCAAAAATCTAAAACAACAAGAATATCACTAACAAGAAGTAAACAAACATTGTAAAATACAAATAAAGTAATTAACGCAGTAATAGTGCAATGTAAACAAAACGATGTAAACAAAAGCATATAAAAAGACGCATGCTCAATGAACGCATCGAAAGTGAATGTAAGAAAAGGAGAAGACGACACCTTATGAACAAGCCCAAGGGAAGAAAGAGAAAGAAAATACTACGACAAAATTAAGATACTACGTAAAGATGGATTCCGCATAAAATTCACAAGATTGAACGGGCATCTGAACTGTTCCAGGAAGGACGAGATTAAAAGTTTACTATTCTGCAATAAAATTTACAAATATTGAAATTACAACAGAAAGGAAAAATTTATAAACAGGGAGACAACGTATAGAGATGAAAAAAATAAAAACACCCATGATAAATAAAAATACACAACGGTGAAAATTACAAATGAAACAGACATGCAATATACACGTCTGTAACTGTACACATGGACAATACACCTCGTATTTTCCAGCATTTACTTCTGCTTAAGACACGTGTTTCTGCCATCTACTATTAGGCGTCATCAGTTAAGTTAGTGAAGTAAGTAAAGCTTAAATCGCCTCATAAGGTATAGCAAATTCTATCCTATCAGGTGGCACCATATAATCTAGTGACATCTGACGGACGAAAGAGACTATGCCGAAAGCAACCCTTCCCTTGACCGGCTATGCCGGTACAGAAGAGAAGAAAATACGTATATAGGTGTAAGTCCATTAACACGATGCCAGATGGCAGCAAATATACAAAAATACAAAAATAGATTTAAGTATATCAATACGTTAAGCACGTATTACGCATTTGTTACAAATAAAACAGACATGCAAT
This sequence comes from Melolontha melolontha, assembly GCA_935421215.2. Lineage (NCBI taxonomy): Eukaryota > Metazoa > Arthropoda > Insecta > Coleoptera > Scarabaeidae > Melolontha > Melolontha melolontha. Next base: position 81,609,876 of record OW285236.1, on the reverse strand, counting down.
ATACACGTCTGTAACTGTACACATGGACAATACACCTCGTATTTTTCAGTATTTACTTCTGCTTAAGACACGTGTTTCTGCCGTCTACTATTAGGCGTCATCGGTTAAGCTAGTGAAGTAAGTAAAGCTTAAATCGCCTTATAAGGTATAGCAAATTTTGTCCTATCAGGTGGCACCATATAATCCAGTGACATCTGTACATGTGTACAGTTACAGACGTGTATATTGTATGTCTGTTTCATTTGTAATAAATGCGTAATACGTGATTAACGAATTGATATACTTAAACCTTTTTTTGTAAGGGTGAAAATATTAAATAAGTATGAAAATTAGAGAAAGTAGAAATAAATGATTTGGAGTAGTAACAAAATTCTAACATGAAAGGAACGCTGGGTATAAAAGTGAAAAGCACTCAAAAATGAGGAAATTCATCAATATAACTTCGACGTTCACTAAGATTCACTGACTTATTGCGTTACATTCAGTTCAAAATTTTAATGTTGATATAATCAATAATCTCTAAAATTTTAAGCTTGTTGGAATTCTAATTAGTTAAGAATAAATAAAAGTTTAATTTCACTTTAATCATTAATATTGTTATCGTTATTATTCTCATCATTATTATAAAAACTTAATAATATACCAGGATGACTTCAAAAATTTGTATGCATAATTTAACTTTGAGTAAGTAAAACTTTATACACGATAAAATTGGAGTATCTAGAGTTAATTAAATTAGTAAAAGTTCACGCGTATTTTAAATAATAACTTAGTCATAAATACACGATTAAAGTGTATCTTAGGCCAGATATCCGAGATTGATGAAGAGGAAGTAGTGTTCCCTGAATATTTTCGAAATATATGTGCTGCTTTAAATTGTAATTCAAAACTTTCAGCAATCGGCGTGAAAATAAGAAAATACTTATACAATGTGATGATAAGCGTCCTATTCTGTAGGGACTTGCTTCCACTTAAATAGGCGCTGAATAGCACACTCGCTTTGTGACAGAAAGTTTATCCGTAGCTTATCAGTATTAGAAAGTTATCAGTAGAGACCAGAGATCCACATTTACGACAGATATTGGCTTTGAGTACTAATCTCAGCATTTGGAGGGCGAACACCCCCTTTTGCGAGTGCAATCCTCTAGAGTCTTTGCTCGCGAGATTCATCTGAATCAGAATCAAAAACTCCAATACTATCCGTGTGTGATTCACAAAAGATTTGTAAGATTATTTGTATATTAAAGTTACATTGATAGTTTAAGATATAGGTTAAGAATGAAATATTTTAAATTACAATAAAAATAAGATGTGAAGATACAAACGAACAATAAAATATTTTTAAACGATCACTTCTTGTTGTATTGTTTCTTTGCATTTACTTTGGACGCTAGGCCTAGTTGTGTAGAACCAAAACTGAGATACCCAAATATTACACAAAATCATTCATTTAAATAAATTAAATTTGAAAGCTAAGTTCCAGCAATATGTTATTGTAGAACTTAAGTCACATCGTCATGCTTGGTAAAATTATTTCATAAAATTTTAGCTTTGGCATTAAATATGTCGAAAAGTTTCTTATTTTACGCCATTGTGTAAGGAAAAATACACTGTCTCAATTAAAAAAAAAAGCGAAAGAATGTCAAACAATCAAGAATTTTACAACTACAAGAAGGGTGCGCCTTTGAAAAACAAAATCGACCTGTTCAAGCTACTTACAGGTAAAAAGTTATTACCGATGTGCATTACTTTAAGACCTCGCTGTATATTTTTTGTCAATAAAAGGCAATTTATCCTATAAATAACCATCTTCATATTTTTTTTTTTGAATAGTTCTTTCTCTACCAAAACTATTAATTCGTGTCATATTATTTTTTATAATGAATTAGAATTTTGTCAATACTAAATAATTTAAAAAAATAGATTTAAATATCTAAATCTTAGTTGAAATGCCTTATATGACTTGTCCTATTTTTTTGTTTCATGTCTTTATAAATGTTTCTAAACATTATGTATTTAAATTTATATTGGATTCTTAATATAATTTCTGTATAATTAACATTATAGTAATTGTATAAGTTAAATGCTTTCTGTAGTAATTGATTAACATTTGTAGTATTCGCTCTTGTTCCAAGTATCTAATATTCATTAAATAAGAAAGTAGGTATATAAATAGTAGCGCTTCCCTTTTCAGATTGAATCAGTCGTTGACAGAGTAAATATGAATAACGTGAGTTGTATGAAAACATTAAGAATGCCTACGTTTATACTGAGAAAAAGTGGTTTATGGCCTGAGAAGACATTAACAAAAATTAAAATATTAAAATCACTATGTGTATTACTTTTTCATTTAACAATTTACACTATATTGATACTTGATATTATCCGAGCCATAATAGCAAGAAATACCAAATTTATTAACTGGTTAATAGCTGTATTACTTCCAGTAACCCATTATTATGCAAAGGTTTTGACACTTGTATTTAACAGAAATTGCTTTTTTTCGATATTAAACGATCTCCAGTGTGAGGTATTTAACTTACACAGTAAAAAGTTAAACAGACATATTCAATTGATTTACAAAATATCTGTCTTAATCGTACGAAGTTTAGCAATAACAATAACGCCGTTTGTATTAATGTTCGGTTTTCTACCGATTATTACCAATGGATTAATGATGATACCTCCGCCTTTTGACACAGGAAGATTGGATATTCTTTACAAAATAGTGCAATTATTTTTTGCAGTCTACATAGCGTGTAATGTGGGAAGTATTGACGTATTATATTTGACACTAATTGGATTATGTGTTGCTCAATTAAATATATTGCAAGAGAGATTGATGAATATTTTGGATAGTAAAATTGGCAGCAGGAGTGAGCAGAATTGGAAGAACTTTGATGCAGATGTAAATAATATTCTGAGAAGGTGTGTTATACTCCATGAGAAAATAAATCAGTAAGTATTATTAAGAAATGTTCTTTAAAAATTTAGCATTGAATTACACAGGTCTGCAACCAAAAAGACTGCACAGGATTTTCATACTATTTCTTATAGATTTTTACTCACTAAAATCGCGAAAAATTCCGTCTCGTCAGGTTTTCCTGCAAAACTCGTGCTTATAGTTTCATTCAGAATGAAACATCCGTTTAGTGAGAAATGAGAAGTATTACTGGCTGGGTTGAGCACGTTTATATATGTTTTCCAGGGCACTAAGAATGATTATGATTATAAACAAGCGTATTGTCAGATTTGAGCATGTTTCAATATGATAAATAAGTTCAGGATCTTGGTTGTTGTACGAGGGATAAGCTATAATTATTGAGAATAGAAAAATCTAGTTACCTATGGAAAACAAATTGTTGTTTATTAAATAGTGCATTATTTTATCTGTCAAATGCAGTTTAGTTTGTGCAATTGGGTTGAATAGTGTGTGAGAAAATTATCACGAGAGAACTTTCGGATAATGATTTACTGTGATTTCAAGAAAGGCTTCAGCGAGTACGAGTATGAGGAACGTCTAAAATCGGCATTTGGGGATCTCGCACCATAATTGGCTACTGTTTATCGATAGTATAAAGAATTAGAACGAGGTTGTACACAGAAAAGGAGCTGGCCCTCCTACAACTGTTGTTAATCCCAAAAATACTACTGGAACAGGACAACCGCATTACCTATGCAATGATAGAGTCCAAACTGAAGATTGGATCCTCGCAAGTGAGATCAATATTGCACGAACATTTACATTTGAAAAAGGTTGTAGCTCGGTTTGTGTAGGGCATCAAATTATTTCTACAATTGTAACTGGCGATGAAACGTACATACCGTTTTTTGATGTTCCCACTCGCCAAGAAAGCCGAATCGGGATACATGAAGATGAGGAAACCCCTACGACGGTGAAAAAACAGCGAGCAATGAAAAAAGTAATGTACGCAGCATTTTTAGACGTACGGGGTTGGTGGCCGCAATTAAATTAGAAGGTCAGAAGGCAGTTACCGCTAAATGGTATGTTGTAAATTGTTTGCCTACTGTGTTCAGTAAAGTGTTAAGAAAGGGAATTATGTTACATCATGATAACGGGTCGTCCCATACAGCAGGGATAACTGTTCAGTATTTAGCTGAAAACAAAATTAAATTTATAGAGTCACCGGATTTGGCGATGTATGACTTCTGGTTATTTTTTGAGCTCAAAAAACATTTGAGAGGGAAAAGGTTCCAGTCAGAAGAAGAGATTCATATCGCCGTTAAGTGATTTTTTTTATAGTACCCCTAAAGACAGCTGACTGAGCTCTTTTGAACAATGGAAGGAAAGAATGGTGTATTATTGTTGATGGCAATTACTTTGAACATATTTAAAATAAAAATTCTGAAAACTTGTATCAATCTTTCTATTCTTAGTAATAGTAGCTTGCCCCTCGTATAAGCCACACTCAGTTTATATCTTGCATAGTATATATCTCAATATAACAATTGTTCATTTGAAAAGTCAATCTAGTAGCATGTGACTTACTGAGAACATTTTGAAGTATGTCGTATATTAAAATTTACAACTTAACCTACGAAGTCGTATATTTTGACAGTTTCATACATACAAATAAATAACAAATAATAGGTATTTATTTAAAAATATAACAAATGTTGAAAATGTTGTCCTTCAAGATCAATGAACTTTAAAATACTCCGTTAAAAATTTCTGATGATATTCTGCAACATTACTGGATTGTTATTAATTTCCATGCATTTCTGTTCGATTCTCTGTAGTATATCATTCAAATTCAATATAGGTATTCGAAATATGTTATTTTTTAGATAAGGCCACAAAAAGAAGTCGCAAGGTGTTAAATCGCATGAACGTGCCGGCCAGGCAATTTCAGTATTTCGACTAATTATACGCTCATCAAAAAATTCTCTTAAATAATTCAAAGATTCTGCAGTACAGTGACAAGGTGCTCCGTCTTGTTGGAAATACGCATTTTGAAGTTCATCATCATGAAACTGATTGACAAATGGTTGTAAAATTTCCGTACGGTACCTTTGGGCAGTTAACGTTCCCTGAAAAAATATTGGTCCAATGGTTCGCCTTTGGCTTATCGCTGCCCAAACACCAATTTTGTCTGGATGTAGCGATTCTTCAATAATTACATGTGGAATTTCACTACTCCAAATTCTTGTATTTTGTGAATTTAGGTATCCCGTTTTATAAAACCATGCTTCATCAGTAAAGATGACTCTTTGCGAAAGTTCTCCATTATTGTTCATATTTACAAATCAATTACAAAACTGTAGTCTGTGGGTAATCAATTTCTAACAATTCTTGTACTGCTGTGACACGGTATGGATAAAGTTGCATATCTTTTTTTAATAACTTGTGAGTTGTACCAACAGAAAGGTTTATTTGTTGCTCAAATGTCGAACAGATGTTTGTGGTTCATTTTCCATTATTTCTTCAACACAATTGACAACTTGAGGTGAACGTTTCTTAACTGCTCCACTACCTGATTTTCTTAAGAGACTACCAGTTTCAGAAAAAAGTTTTAAAGTTCTATCCAAAGTATTCTTAAATTGTATATAATCTATTACAAAAAGTGGAAACTCTACTTGAAATTCTACCATGGAATCTTGAACTGAATATACCCGTAAACCATCAGTTTTAAAAAGGTATATAATATATATAGAATATATAGAATATATATATAGAAGCCTGGACTAAAACAATTTTATGCAATTTATTTAAACCAGAATCGACGCACGATTATTTTATGCACTGATATTTGTGATTGACATTATCAAATGTCATTTGGATTTACGTTTACGGAACAACAAACATATACTAATATATTTGCGACTTATTTTATCAAAATTTCAAAGTAACCCAGTTTGACTTTTCAAAGGAACACTTGTTATATAAGTATGGCATTAATATTCTGCCATTTATATTTTAAATTTCTTTGGTAAACGCATCAAATGCCGAAACATGTAAGATTGTTTTAAATATATGCATTTTCAAGTAAAAGCAGACTTAAATCGCCTACTAATGAAATATACTATATAAATATATATATATATATATATATATATATATATATATATATATATATATATAGATATATAGATATATGGTAAATTCAATCAGTCGGCGATTAAGGGTCTGGTTTACTTCAAAGTATATATATTTAAAACAACCCTACATGTTTCGGCAATGATGCCTTTATCAAGGATATAAAATATAAATGACAGAATACCTGTATTCTGTCAGGAGGGGGGGAGGAGAGGGGGGAGAGAGAGAGAGAGAGACAGGGAGGGAGAGAATTATTTCTTGACCTTTGTATGTTATAGTAGATTAAGTTGGCAATTTAAGGTCATTTTTACTTTGATATGTATATATTTAAAACAATCTTACATGTTTCGACACATAGTGCTTTTTTCAAAAGAATTTAAACTATAAATGACAAATAAAATTTATATTTTAAATTTCTTTGAAAAAGGCGCTATGTGTCGAAACATGTAAGAATGTTTTAAATATATTCATTTCAAAATAAAATAGACCATAAATCGCCATTTAATCTACTATATATATATATATATATATATATATATATATATATATATATAGTAAACCTAATCAGTAGGCGATTAAAGGTCTGTATATTACTTCAAAATATATGTATTTAAAAAACTCTACATGTTTCGGCTTTGTACGCCTTTATCAAGAGAATACAAAATATGAATTTTTGTATTCTCTTGATAAAGGCGTACAAAGCCGAAACATGTAGAGTTTTTTAAATACATATATTTTGAAGTAATATACAGACCTTTAATCGCCTACTGATTAGGTTTACCATATCATACCAAGGTCACGAAGTTATTATATATATATATATATATATATATATATATATATATATATTACTTATTACAGCAATCTTTTAGATATGTGGATAAGCTTGGTACAATACTTTCGATGCCGTTGTTTTTACAGTATGTTAGTGGATGTCTTATGGTCTGTAGTAGTGTAATACAGCTAACTCTTGGGGTAAATATTTCTATGTATGTAATAATAATTATATATTTTCATTGCACATTATTTCTCTGACAAATAAACTATTTTATTAATAAAGTCTACTAAGTATTTAAATAGATATCATATTATGACTATATATTAATAATATTAATAATAATTCAAGCCTTAACATCACAAGCATCTTATAGATCAAATACTCAATTTTATAAAATTATTTATTTAATACAACGTGCCTTTAAAAACTTTCCTCATTAGAGACGGCCATGCTTTTTGATAATGGTTGGTGACAGTGCACGTAATCTGTCAAAAACCTATAATTTTGAATGAGCATGTCCATCTCTAATAAGGAAAGTTTTTGAAGGCACGTTAAATTGTAATAATCTCTCCACCAAATGCGGTAGCAGATACTTACATCAATGATTTATAATTGAACAATTATGTCTCAAGTAATTTATTTATGAGTTCATGTGAAAATTATTGAGGCAACGAGTTATAATAGAGTATATATTTATTTAACAAATAAAAATTATTAGCATTTATAAAAATATACGTTATTAATACAAATAAATACATATTCTGTACATACTTGATTTTAATTTGTCCAGGTTTGTCTAGTACTAGATGTCACTAATAACACTTATAATTATATCTAGCCCTCAAACACACAAAACGTAATTATTTAACTTGAAACCATAAACATATGTTAATAATTAACTAAGAAGGCCTCATATTATTTAGAGATATTAATCAAAACCTGTATATATTATACTGAAGCTCGAAACAGGATCTTCTTTACATATTGATCAATAAGGATTCACAAATTAAATAATAATAATAATAATAAAGCACACAAATTATGTTTGTATAAAGTGTCCCAACAGGAACTTGGCGATTTAAATTCCAAATAACATGCGTAGTATTTAGAAATTCAACGATTTATTAACATAAACATAAAATAGAAACCCTAAAATTATATGTGGAACAAGATATCGGATAAATGTCCACCGTGACTTCTATTGCACACAGCAATTCTTTTTTTAAAATTTTCAATCACTTTATCACACATATGCAAGTTAATCTCGCCAATAGCCGCACGAATGTTATTTTTTAATTCATCAATTGTCTGTGGATTATTTGTGTAGACTTGATCCTTAAGGAAACCCCAAAGGAAAAAGTCCAGCGGTGTTATGTCGCAGGATCTTGCAGGCCAATCCACGTCACCATTACGAGAAATCACACGGCGAGGGAATTTCTCCTGCAGTAAATTTAGAGTTTCCCTGGCAGTGTGACAAGTGGCCCCATCTTGTTGTAAGTAAAGATTGTTGAGGTCCATATCTTCCAAACGAGGCCATAGAAAGTTATTCAACATCTGTCGATACCGCTCCCCATTTACTGTTTCTGCTTCTCCATTCTCATTTTCAAAAAAGTAAGGTCCAAGAACACCATTGGCCGAGAAACCGCACCATACAGTGACACGTAGTGGGTGCATGGGTTTTTCAATAATCTCTCGAGGATTTTCACGCTCCCAAATGCGGCAGTTTTGTTTATTTACGTAACCCCCTATGTGAAAATGGGCTTCGTCACTGAATATGATTCGCTTACAGAATTCGTCATCAAAATAAGTTTGCTCCAAAATCCAATTGGCAAAGATACGGCGGTGGTGATGGTCCCTGGGCTTCAATTCTTGTGTTAACTGGATTTTGTATGCGTGTAGCCGAAGGTCTTTTGTTAAAATTCGTTGCAGAGATGATCTTGAGATGGCCAATTGCTGTGACCGATGACGAATTGAAGTTTTTGGACTTTCGGTAACACTTTCATTCACCATAGCGATATTTGCAACTGACCGAACGTTTCGAGGACGTAGTGGTGTCTTTACATCGAGAACAGAACCAGTTCGCTCAAATTTTGCCATTAAATTTCTAATTGCCGTATTGCTGGGAATATGATTCTGATGAAAAACAACGTGTAGTCGACGAATTGTGTTCGTAATGGAACGACCATTTTCATAATAAATTTGAACAATTTGGATACGTTCTTCAGTCGTGAAACGTTGCATATAACTTTTACAAGTTTATAGATGACATATACCTTAAATACATTAAATCACCAAGTTCCTGTTGGGACACCTTTTAGATTTGCACTATATTAAAGAAATATATATGACAGCTGTTTCGCTACACAATAGCTTCTTCAAGTGTAACAATAGACTAATGTTAGATACCATATATCCAACACAACCATATTAGATTACTTCAAACTATTATCTTAATTGCCATATGTCAACCTTAACTCTATCTAAATTCGTAGAAAGTACAAAATTAATAATGTAACGGAACAATTTTGCAAAACCCCATTTCACAGAACACACAAGTTTAACAAAGGGAAGCCATTGTTGTAAGCGATTTGTTTAATTATATTATATGCGTTATTAAAATCTTCCATGCGGTGGTAAGCTGCTAACTTATGTTGGATAGGATTGTTTGATTTATTGTGTATTGTGGTATCAAACCATCCGATCCATATATATATATATATATATATATATATATATATTTAATATAGTGTAAATCTACAAACATCATTTGTGTATTATTTTAATTTATGAAATGGATTCACATCAACAATTCAAGATAATCAATAAAGATTCAACTAAGTTAATTACTTCTTCAATTGGGCACTTTAGTAATTATTATTATTGTAGAATGTATGTGTTATATTTTGTTTTAGTAAATTATAAAGCGTTAGTTCATTTAAGTACTCGTATATTAAGAATTTTAAAAAAATTGATGAAACTCGTAATCTAGAATATTTTGTTTATGGAGATCACCTCCCATGTTCCAAAAAGTATTAGTTATTAAAACAAGAAATTAATACCACTATTTTTTAGTTTTGGATTTTGTCATAAAATTTTCCATACTTAATCGTTATTAAATAATTTAAGTATGTTTAGGTAGTTAATACTTTCATAAAATTATACTATAAGGGATCGTTTCTATGTTCGCGGAATGGCGGAGTTGGATGGTAAGCTTTTTTATGTCGTAAAGTGTTTAGTGACTCATTACTAGTATAATTATAAAGTTTTGTTGTAATTGCGTCAGTAATGTTTGAACTATTGTCGATCAAGCAACTACATCGGGAAGAATGTGAACTATGCAGAAAATCGTTGTAAGGATCCTTACAAAGCAAGAAACGTCAGTTCAAACCATACTGAACGAGAATTTATCAGTTTACGGGGATTCCTACCAAGGAAAAACTATTGTTTATAAGTGGTACAGTCTCTGTAGGCAACATAGGTAATCACTTGACGACGACCTACGGTCGGAGGCGGCCTAATGAACTGACTACCTCAAGAACTTGTTTGAGAAAAAATAATAATGAAAGATGCTCGGCTGAAGAAGACAGATTTCGCAGGAATTATTGGAGTATCCGATACGACTATTTCTCAAATTCTTCATGATCATCTCGGCATGACTAACGTCAGAGCGAGATCAGTTTCGAGAATGCTCGCGTTAACGAAAAAACAACAGGGCGTGGAATGTGGCTGTGCGTTTTGGACCTCTTTAATGAAGACACGCATGGTGTATTGAGTCAAATTATTATTGTGGGTTAAACTTGGGTTCATCAAGACCTGAGTCCAAGAAAGATTTCTTGCAGGAGCGTAAAAAGGCACACCAATACCCAAGAAGTTTAAGGTGTCGCAGTTGATCGGAAAACTTATAGCGACGTTTTCATGGGCTTCGAAGGAATCCTGTTAAGTTATTAAAGAAAAAGGTAGGGAAAGATTGAGAAAGGTGTCCTGTTCCTACGCGACAGCGCTCCCGTCCACAAAAGTCGTATTGCGCTGGCTGCCCTGCATAAAATGGACTTCGATATTTTGAATTACCCACATTATAGTCCAGACTTCGCTCAGCATTATTTTTACCAGAAAATGAAAAAAGAACTACGTGGGAAGAAATTTACAAGAGATGAAGTAAAGTACGCACTTTCAGCACATTTTTCAGACAATGATAAAACATTTTTTTATGAAGGTATACACAACCTAATAGAAAGATCTGGAAAATGTATTGGGTCTACAGGTGAATATATTGAAAAGTAAAAATAATTTTGTTTTAGGACGTGAAAGACACCACTACTATAATTGGTCTTTGTGGATATACTGGCACGGTATTTGCACAAATGTATTTTTATCACTACTTAGGAAATGAAGTTATATTCAAGGTAAAAAAATAGAATAATTATTTAAAGGACATATTTATAAATTATATATTTTATAACTCGTTCGATATTCCTAACAGGATAATTAATAAAATGTATACCAATAGATTAATAATCTACTCCAACACAGTTATACAATATTTTTTTCTATTTTGCGTTCGTAATGAATTCGTTATGAAACCCAAAACAGTATCAAAATGAGCTTCATTTCGATACGCTTTCTTTTAATTTCTCAATGTTGACGTTGTTCGAACACAAAAATAAACAACATTGCTGTCATTTGATTTTAAAAATTTAAGTACATTTGACAGATATTATATATGTACGTAGACCACACAAACAACGTATATTGTATACAATTGACAACAAGATATATTAGTTTCTATGTCACTGATGTTTATATTTTTAAATAAAATATCAAGTAATGTTAACCAAAATTAATAAATAATATGTAATATAATATATTTCGCGGATAGCAAGATTCGAATTTGAAAATGTCAAGTATCATTGTAATCAACTTCATACTTTATGTAAAAATAAAACTGAGCTTTCAAATTAAATCATTTTAATTTATTAATGTAAAAAATGCAAAACAGAAAAAATAGTATAAAAAACTCGTCCCATAAGGCCTTTTGTTGCACTCGTTCATTAAACTCGTTCACTGAACTCATGCGGTAAAATGATGCCTTATGAATAAACTGCGGAACCGACGATATCCCGTATCGGGTGTGATTCATCGGTGCCGACAATGTGCAATCGATCAACTTAACAGTATATATGAATCTTATAGCGCGATGGTATTGATAAAAGTTGTCTGTTTGTACGTCTTTCAATGCAAACAGACGGAGTATGAAATATATTTGGCCAGAGTCGTAATAAAGCCAATGAAATGTATTTACGGAAATTTATTTTTAGGAACATAAATAAAACACTGAAGTTAAATGAATTTAAATTAACTTGAATTGAGATTAATTCAAGATATATATATATATATATATATATATATATATATGGTAAACTTAATTCGTCGGCGATTAAAGGTCTGGTTATTACTTCAAAGTGTATATATTTAAAATAATCCTACATGTTTCGGCAATGATGCCTTTGTCAGTGATATAAAAAATATAAATAATAATAAAATATTTATAAAATATAAATATAATTTATATTTTTTATATCCTTGACAAAGGCATCATTGCCGAAACATGTAGGATTATTTTAAATATATACACTTTGAAGTAATAACCAGACCTTTAATCGCCGACTAATTAAGTTTACCTTATCATACCAAGGTCACGAAAATACTATATATATATATATGTGTATATATATATATATATATATATATATATATATATATATGTATATATATATATATATATATGTGTGTGTGTGTGTGTGTACACCAAATACATTTACTTTATACAGTGAAAAAATTCAAAATATTGAAAAAGTATAAACTTAAAATATTATATCACCTATAATTAAAGTGAATGCTTTGTCACACCACAGTAAATATTTTTTATTCACATTAATCATTACAATATATTCTAAACTTTGTCCTGTAAAGTGCGCTCTTTTATTGGACAGTATATTTTTAAATAGAAAAACTTCGCTTAACATCAAGCTAGTGAGTGTCGCATAGATATAATAATCTAAATTTAATATATCTACCTATTTCCGTATTTGGACATTACTACAAAAGCCTTTCAAGACATTAAAATCAGGGCTACGAGCGAATATTGCATCAATCTTATTATTAAGCGGAACCGACTCTGTCTCTGCGCCTGCATGACTCATTAGAGGATAGCGTCTGTTTCGCAGTCTACTTATGAAACTTGTGTCTTAATATATGTAATATTTCCTATTTTGCGTTCGTAATGAACTCTTTATGAAACCCAAAACAGTATCGAAATGAGCTTAAGATCGGTACGTTTTTTAAAATTTCTCAATGCTGGCATTGTTGGAACACAGAGATAAGTATCTTATTGCTGTCATTTTTTTGCAAATAGAATTGCTAAGAAACCGATTAAATCACACAAAATGGGTGCTTTTAAAAATCATTAAAGTATAGAACATTTAACGCATTCAGATTTAAGTTGGTTACACTACGTCTATAAGTCAGTAGTCATAGTGATCATTTAAGGTTGTGATTAAACTAACAATTAATATATATATTGTCATACGGTAATTATATTTACAATAAATTAGAAAATATTTCATTGTGAAAAAAATAGTGTAAAAAATGCGTTTTATAAGACATTAAAGGATTCATTTATTAAAAAGCTCGACCAATTGCATACTTTATATAAAAATAAAACGCTAAACTTTCAAATTAAATCATTTCAATTTATTAATGTAAATAATGCAAAATAGAAAAAAATGGTATAAAAAAACCGTTTCATAAAGCCTTTTGTCGTACTTGTTTTTTAGCAAACTCGCTCGTTTTCTAAACTGAACTCGTGCGACAATATGGTGCCTTATGAAACTTATGTTTGAATATACTATTTTATATTTAAAAACACCCATTCATGTTTGAAATTCCTAATGAGGTGCGAAAATTACATTGAATTTTGATATTTTGAAGAAAATTGTTGATAAATTCGACTCTGAAGAAGCGCAGAATACTAGAAACTAAAGGATTATCTTTAAAAGACAGCATTGAAATAGTAGAAAATATAGTAGTTTTATTTATTTATTTTAAAATATGAATTTGTACCAATAGTGTTGTGCGATGTCGAGAGAGTTTTTTCAACAGTACAAAAATATTCTAGCCGACAATAGGCACAAACTTATTTTTGAGAATTTGTTACATCACATTGTAGTTAAACGTAATTATAATTTGTTTCTATAATTTCAATAATTATGAATCTAACAATTTTTTTGTGTGTTTTAACGGAAAACTAAAAATGTCTTAATATAAAAAATTAGTACTTATTTCTTAAAAGTTGGTTTTCAGTGCATATTGTGAATGTTTTTGGTGCATATTTGCATTCATATTTTGAAATTTTTGAGTGCTTAATTAGCCTAAACCTAATTATTATTATTAATATTATTGAAATACTAATTTCAGAGCAACAAAATTACTGAATCATGCTATCTTTCTAATTGGTATAAACTAGATATAAAGTATCAGAAACGGCTAATATTAATAATGGAAAGATCTAGAAAACCGTTGATCATTGCAATATACAAATTTATATTTATATCATTAGACTCTTTGTTAGTGGCAAGTATAATTATTCGTTTTCCAGGAAATCGATATTTTGGTTTCACAACATATTATCCCATAATTGACTGAACTATAATCATGCAATGATACTTATTATTTCACGTGTACTAAATAAAAATAATAGACGAAGGTATTATTGTTTTTCCAAAATTTTTATATGCAAAATGAAAATATCGATTTTTTGTTCCTTCAATTTTCGTCTTAATAATACCTAATATCTTTTATTTGTCTTTTTAGGTAATTCAATGGTCATATTCACTTTTTGCATTAATAAAAGCTAGATATTGACAAAATTCTGTTTTATGGTTAACAAATGTAAACGCCATCTATTTCCACACAGTGAATGCTTGGGGCTTATTAGCAGGCTAAATAATAAATAAATCTACATGTTAATATTTCAATTGCCAAATTTCTGCTGGAAATGTAACCTGAGAATATTTATACTATTCTCTTATTTATTAATGTATAGTAAATGACTTAATGAAAACCTTGTTATTTCATTTTGTAGTGATTAGAAATTATGAAATTCGTAAGTTAGTATATACCTTCACAAGTATGTGATTTATAAAGTAAATTTATGGCCTCTCATGTCTGATAGCAATGTAAGATTATAAAATATTACAGAATCTATATAACAGCCTGTTTCATTTTTCTTCAAACATAAGACAAAATAATATGTATTTAAATTATATAACATAAAATAATAAAAGGAATTTGCTATTATCAGGGAAGATTTCTTCGTGTTAGTTCGAAGCTGTAATATATATATTAAATAATATTAAATCATATATTTTTGTTTAATTCTATATCAAATGAAACTCTGGCGAACTTCATCGTTGTAAACTAAATTGATTATATAGGTACAATTAAATACTTTTGAGCACCAGTGTATGTAAATATGTATTAAATTGTTTGTAAAATTGTAAATAATGTGTAGTAAGCATGCAGGATATTTGTGGTCGACGCGTGGCTCCGCATTGATACCATAGAAAAATCTTTCAATGCGTGCGGCCTACCATTTCAAAAGTTTTCGGGCCCCACAGCCAGTACAAAAGACAGTGTTTTCCACCTGTTAGTTCTTAATCAGCTCATTATTCTAGAAACAAGCTCTTCTCCTAGCTGGTGCTTTTTTCTGGTGTCTTCTTGCGGTCCTCAGTGGACGGAAATCCTTCCATCTTGAGCGGGACATACTTGAAGTGTGCCTTGATGTCGTTGGAGAGCACGATTTTTTGTTGCGATTGCGAGGACCTTTTCCGAATCCCTTTGTGAAATTGTCATTCGAAATGTTGCTTATCCAAAGAATTGTACCCGTCAAGGAAGCACAGTAATTACTGTATCACGGCAATTTAATTTTTTTTATGATATTTATTGTTATAATAAGTTTTTACCTGCACTGAACAGGCCCGGTTAAACGTTGCCTTTGGATGCGTATGACGAATGTTTCAGAAAAGGTTTTCAGGGGAAAAGGATTACGCGTAACTTATTCACTTTTGTTCAGAATGTCAAGGAGTTGCCTGTGGGTGCAGTCGAAGTGCTTTTAATCTTTAGTTTTGGCATTATTTTTTTATTTTTAATTTATGGAAAATTTGACACTCTGAAGGCGGATGATGCTTTGAAGTAATTACACAATTAAGAAAACAGTATAGGCTGGTTCCATTTAAGGCTATCGTAATTAAAACTCAAAACTTCCGCTTGGTGAGTTTAAACTATCGTTTTTGACCTTGCTGTTAATCTTCTTAGGGTGTATTATCTATTGTTAAGATTTGTGGTAGTTCTTTCCCTGCTGGGAATATCCTTAGATCAAAATGGGGTCGAAATCCTGAGAAGTAGCGCTGATGAGCTTGGATTTAAAAACTACCAACCGCCTAAGCACGTGGTCGATTATCCGAGATTTAAGGTTTCAGGCAAACGTCGCAAGTTCCGTTAGGACATCTGCATGTCTTTGAAAACAGCTAAGTACATACTTGACATTTCAAAAAACAAGTATAATTCCATCGATCTGTTAAATTATTAATCCCCGAAAAATTGAAAAGAGAAAATTCTTACCGATTATGTAATTTAGAGTTCAAATATTCTAATAATTTCTGTTAGATAGTTTTTAAAGACAATAGACAGTAATACCTTTTTTTTTCTGTTGCGCTAACAGTTTGAGTTCACATAAGGTAACTAGATTTGACAATCTAGTCTATTTTTTTTTTGTATCTTCATTATGTTTTTTAATTAGATTTGTATTCTTATTAATCAGATAGAAGATGTATTGATAATTATTTGATAAATAAATAAATATAAATGTAAAACAATAACAATAGAGAATTTATTTACAACGAAAATAATTCAACAAACAGAAAAGTATGTTAAACAACAAGATCAAAATCTGCAAGACCAAAATAATGCAGAGAATAAATCTGCATTGGCTTTCAAGCCACAGAATTAATGAAAATAATAAAAAAATAACTATATATATATATATATATATATATATATATATATATATTATTGACCAATTCGATAAGTACAGTAGCATAGTGCACATTGAAAGCAAAGTAATTGCTGGACCTGGGTTAACGACTCACCTAGTATAGCAAGTGAAATAAAAAACCTAAATCGTATACAATAAATTGAATAATACGTTAAAATTGAAATATCTGCAAAGAATAACACTGTGTTTTAGACAAATTCTAAAAATAGTTCATAAGACTTAATTCAAAAAATAAGATCGACGTATTGAAATGATTGAATAATAATTATAAGCAAAACTCAATTAAATAGGAAGCTTAACTTAAAAATTGCATAAATAATTTATCTAAAATCTTGGATGTATCTTACATTGAGATTTGGGTACACACAGTATATGCAGATATTATTATGATTATATAACACACAATTAATTGATCAATAGTTTCAATTTTATTTAAAAAAAAATTGCACAAATTAAATCGATAATTATTTTTCTACATAGTATTTACAAAAATTATCAACTATAATACAAAATTAAATTATCAATATTTTAAGTTTTTAATCAAGAAAAATGGCACAAAGTAAATCTATAATTATTTCGGTGATCTACATCATTATACTAAATGCGTCTTAATATATATATATATATATAAAAATGTGGTAATAAATGACTTATTAAAATGATAACTAAATGACAATTACAAAATTTAGCATGCCTGCAGTGTGACATGAAGTGTTCGACCACCCTATATCTATGACTTAAAGCTTAGGGGTATCGATATCAGAAACTACAAAATATTTAGGTATTTGAATACAGAAAAAAAATTAAAGAACGAATCTATATATAATTTATGTACAAAATTTTACAATCGTCTTTCCCTTGTGAGACGTCGAATGAATTAATTGCTGTCTGCAGTAATTTTAAAGCCAAATAGTTCGTAACTTAGATGTCCCATTGGCGTGATAAAAAAATCTAACCTCGTGTGGAGACAAAAAAATAGTACCCCGTGCGGCGTAATTTCTCACGTAATATCTTTAAATTTGACCAGCTCTGGATACGTCCTCGACAACCCTTTCGAAGTTCTTAATGAGCCTCCCTCTAATTACTTGCTTAGCCCTGCCAAGTTCTCTAATAAATTCACGAAAGAAAACCAATATAAGGAACAGCACAAAATAATGCTGAAAACAATGCTTTTACACAAAAACATCGTAAATTCGGACGAAACCAAAATGAAATTTACAGGCCACGAGTAGCGCTAAATTTTAATCTTCTTTCATCCGTTACATCAAACGACAAAAACAACATTATGGACTATTTCCACCATTGTCTTACAGTAACCAGTATAACTTTAATTCGCAAATGCGAGTAATTACCATATTTTAATTAGTTATACCAGTAAAATTAATTAGCGATACATTTTTGAAGTCTTAACCACCAAAAATCACTTGCACGAGAGAGCAAAACTTCTAGTGTTTTTTCATATATATGAATCAGTGGTATGGTTCGTGTATAAACCAAATATAGAGGGAACCCCCATCAAGAAGAAGATAAAAATAAATCTATTAATTGCCAAAGTATTAAGCTATTGTCAAAAATAGATCGAAGAAACCAAACAAAAAACTTTCCGAAACTACTGAATGTCTCAATTAAATATCGCTAATAAAGGAAAAAGTGCTAATGACCAATCAGCTAGTGGCCCAGATTAACTACTCAAAGATGGCTCTATCATTCGGACGCAATAAAGAAAGTTCCAATGAATGAAATTACGACTTAAGAATTTCCAACAATATAAGACCCAATCTACAATTATAAAATTACATTAAAACAGTGTTTTAACAGAAATTAAAAAAACTAGGCGAAAATATAATCGTCCGCCATTTTGTTAACCAATAAAAACGCACACATATACTCAGTTCACGTGTACGTGTAAAATACCTCAAGCGCAGGTACTACTGTCCAACTTATCTATCTTAAATTGTAAACAAACCCACAACAAAAGAGAAATGGTTTAATTAACTATGAAACCCGTACAAAATTACGAATTGACTCAATGGTAATTTAGGAGGCAATATCCAGTTCTAATTACAAATAGTTTTAAGATAACTGACGCAAGATATCCAAGGACGTAAAGAAATATAAAACATAACTCCAGATTTATGCTGTGAATTAAAATCATAATTAGAAGATATTTTAAAATGAAAATTAAGATATTAAATAATATGCTCGAGCTACAAAATAATTAATTATTAACAGAAGCAATAGAGCTGTGAATGACTTTACCGTATTACAAATAGCAAAAAGCAAAGAATACGTTATAGAATAGGTCCTTAATAAATGTGTAGAATACAGTCAAACTTATTGGACAAGGCAAGGACAATAAAACAAACAGTTTGCAATAATTATATGCTATACTAAAAATATACAGCAGTCGAAATCGATACATAACAAATTATATGTAAATAATTCAATACAAATAATTGAAAACCCGCTACCTACCACATTGGACACGCTACATAAAGCTTTTTGTTTTATGACGGTTTTTTGTTTTATTATAAACGTAATAATTTTACTTTTAAGGAAGTCAACGTTCAGTCTATTTAGTTTTAATCATATTTTAGTTAATGCGGCATAGGTTTGTCAACATATTCGACGTAAAGGTGTAAAATTGATATCTACAAAATGAAACAACGTCATATGTGTGACCGAGTACGTTTTGTAGAAAGCAACAACATTCACTATCTATGAATAGGACCTTATTGCTAAAACTATTATTCGAAATTTTATCGACATTTTTGCAGGTAAATGAATTTGAATTAGTATTTCGATATATATAGAATAAACTAAGATATGGACAGAATTTGACTACATTTTGGTCCTAAAAATATGGAAATTTTTGATGAATTACAAACAAATTTCTTTTTTGATCTTCAGTTAGACATTTATATATAATCTTCAGATTCGCATAGATTGGGCGCTATTCAGCGGTAATCCTGTAGAACATTAGAATGAACGTCAATTCCACAGTCCTAATAAAACATAATTTTGAAAATGGACATACTTTCTAATTTGACGAAGTCGAAATAGTAGAAATGGAAACAAATTACAATAAACGAAACGAAAACATAAAGCTTATAGAAGATATTAGAGGTCTCCATGCAATATATAATAATCTCTTCAACGAATAATTAAAAACAGCATAAATAATAAAAAAATTGTCTACATCTTATCATCCATTCCTAATATATCAAAAAGGGTCAATAGAGCACACACAAAGAAAACGATAAGAGGCAGTATACACAAAAGGATCCCTTCAGTTAACATTCACAAAAGCTAGGACACATATATGTCCAATATCATTTACAAAATGAATAAGAAATGACACATGTATCGTTATTGTTGCTTTTCTACAGATTACGTAGAAAGTAGATTTAGTCGAAAAAATATTAGTCCTATTTTTCTACGACGCCATACTCTAACTTCAACACGATGTAAAGAAATTTCGAGGTGATTGTTTGTGATTGGATTGTTTATAGACCATGTTCTGTAATTTTATTTATTTACAAACCCGCTTAAATGAAACCATGCTTCATCAGTAAAAAAAAACTTAGATCAAGAATTTCGACATTATTTAAATTTTCTTGAAAGAAATTGCAATAAGTAAGTCTGCTAGCGTGATCTCTGGGTAGGATCTGTTGAACAATCGATAATTTGGGACGGTACTACTAGAACATCGTTCGTTTGAACAGATAAACGACGAACTGATCTATGTGGGTTTTCTTCAAGAAGGTTTTCTACGTGTTCAACAATACCTTGCTGTGTACGTGGTCTATCAGAGCTTTTGCCTTTTAAAACAGATCCTGTAGCCCGAAACTTCTCCACAACTAAAGGAATGTGATGATGTAAAGTAGTATTATCCATAACTCTATTAAGAAACTGCAAGTGAAGCTGTCGCTTACATTCCGCGTAGGAATATTGCCATTCTACGTTAAGAAATTGTGCAGTTCGGAAATATGCTTCAACATAAAAATATTTCTTTGCAAGGTGTACATTATTTAGTATCTAGTATTGTTTATTAAGAAAAAAAAAATATTGTAAGAAAAAATTATTTTACTCACGATCGGTTGGAAAACTGAACATTTCTAACCTTCAAACCGGTCAGAAAATGCGCTATTACATATATAGGTAGGTAATTACATATTGAGGTAGGTAATAACACTTTGCCGGCTAGCTTCTGTCACTTTTCTTATGTCAGTTCAGTATTTATGAAATATTAGTGCCATTGAAATAAGTAAATCAAATTATAATAAAACTATTCACAAATCTTAATTAAGTAAATAACAATACAACATTTTAGTACAAAATTTATTCGCTTTTGGAATTAATATTAATTGCTACATTAGAATTTCCATGACTGTTTACTGCTGGAGAAAGACCATGTTTAAAATCGTAGGATAATATAATAGGCACTATTTAATAAGTGACATCTGACGGACGAAAGAGACTATGACACCTTATAGGACGAAATTTGCTATATCTTGTAGGCGATTTCAGCGTAAATGTATATACAGATACAAATCTGTTCTTAAAAAGATTTGTATCATTTGTATTACATTGCTTCACTAGCTTGACTGATGACGCCTATAGATGGCAGAACACGTGTCTTAAGCAGAAGTAAATGCTGAAAATACGAGGTGTATTGTCCATGTGTACAGTTACAGATATGTATATTGCATGTCTGTTTCATTTGTTAGCAAAAGTGTTTAATCGTGTATAGAAGAATGAAAAATATGAAGATACAACTTTCTTGGTCCTTTCTCAGGTGTTTCTTATCCAATCTAGTTTATATTCTTCTATATACCAGGTGCGCCAATAATGTGTTGGAGAAACTAATAAAAATATGAAAGTGAGATTTTCCGTACGTATACAGTATATCACAGCGGATATTTATTATTATTATATCTTACGAATATACAGGGTGTTACAAATCCCCTCACACGCCTTCAGATTTTTCAACTTAAATACATTGTTATATTTTTTAAAAATTATTTCGAAAGCCACCTAAATTACATTTGCAGTGATATATGGTTATGTGCACTTCGGACATAGAGTTTTGGTTATATTAAATTTTTTATCCAAAATTTTACAGTTGCAGTGTCTGACGTTTAAAGACGTAGTCTGAAGATGACTATCGTTCATCGATCTATTCTTTGGATATCAATTTGGGATCTAATACTTTATGTGATTCAAGATGGTATAATGTAAAAATATAAACAGGGTGTTAAATAGGTCGTGCCACATTTATCGAAATTCAAACGCTTCTCTCACGATTTTCTTAAATAGAACCTATATTTTTCGCTATGGTCAGCAAATTCTCAATAAAATTACCTTCAAAACAGTTCCAGTAACGTAATACCTATTTACAGTATTTTCAATGATATTCCACTTTAATGGGAAATATCTTTAATACTATTCAATATTCAATACATCTAACATAGTACATAAGTAGCACGTAATACAAATTTCTTAATAATAAATTAATTTTAATTCATATTATCCTCCAACATGTTTCTATTCTGCTCTATGCACATTCTCAAAGACTGCCTTACATTTTCAGTCATGTTGTTCTCGTGCAAGTGGAGAAAAACATTTCTTATAACTACTATTACTAACTCGTTTGCTAATAATAAAGAAATTATTTTATAAAAATAGTTGGTGTGGTGGTGAAGTATCATCAAAGGTCAAGGCCGTGTGTAATAATGCAGAGTTTAAATATATCACAACTTACTAACTAAATAAAACACAACAACTTTGTTCTTAAAGTTTGTATTTATTATTTACAAGAAAGAAATTGAGCGTTGATATATTTTAAAGTAATTAAATAAAAGTAATATACCCAAGGGGTCGCAAATAAGTAATTAAAAATTAACGCACAAAATAAACTGAAAAGAATGTTAAATTAGGGAGTAGATTAAATGTGAATTGTGAGTAATATAATATAACCTCTGTATAGAACAATCAAGAGTTACTTGTTGAAGCGTATGTTTGTCGGCCACGAGGTCGGCATCATGTATCTGGACAAGTATGTCAAGCGATGCTTGGCCGGAAGACGAAGAAATTGATTAGTTGAATTAACCAAATTAAGGTGAATTAAATAAGAATAATATATATCGAACAATGCAGATTACCTTTGAGTTGCGGAGATGCATCGATCGAACATGTGGAAAGCAAGTTGGGTCCTGGAGTAGCACGTGTAGAGTTTGCACGAGGTTTGTTTTATTACTCCAAGTTGAAAAGTGGGATCGATGTTGTCGATGTCTTGACTAAAGTATTAATCAAAGGCGCGAGCTAAGAGGTTATGAAATCGATGACACAGATATCATTAAAATGCCCCTTGTGAGACAAGCTTTATAACGATATATAAGTAAGAGATAAGTACGTAATTAAATGAAAACTTTTGGTTAAAAACGAAATATATAAAGAGATTCAAGCGAACGTTAGATTGCTTGGTTGACCACTCAATTCAGGTAGAAGTCGAAGAGTTTATCGGCTAGCGCGAGAACAAAAGAAACGAAATATACAGAAAAAAGTCTATGTTGAGTTTATATTTTAAATGCGAGATATATTTAAAGAAATATAATTTAGAATTAAATTAAACATTCTTACATATGCCAAGCGTAACACTATGTTTTTTATAGTAGGCCACAGAAAAAAATCACGAGTGAGATCTGGTGATCGTGGTCGCCAGCATATTGAACCTTCTCTCCCAATTCACCTATTAGTAAATACCCTATCTAGGTAGGCTCTTGCGGCAGGTCCGCAATGTACGGGTGCACCATCGTATTGGTACCACAATCTGTCAATTGGATTACCAAGTAGGCCCTAACATAGTATTGGTAAATTATTGTGAAGGAAGTTTCTATAAATTTCACAATTTAAAGTGTTGTTAAAGAAGAATGGACCAACAATGGTGTTTCCTATGATGCCTCCCTAAGTATTAACACTCCATTTGTGTTGACACAAAATATATTGCACAAAAGGAGGATTACTTGTAAGATAATAGTGTGAATTTTTCCTATTTATTATTCCAGAATTGGCAAATGTTGCTTCATCTGTGAAAACTAGATAGTCTAGAAAGTATTGATCTTGACGTAATCGTAAAACCAGCCATTAACAATACATAAGTGTCTTTTCAAAATCTGTTTGTAATAAGCCTTGGAATATTAATTTTATAAGCGTGAAACTTATGTTTTTCTAAAATTCTCCTGGTGCTGTAATTCCATGTTGTTTCGAGATTGCCCTTGTAGACACGTACTGATTTTCTACAACGGATTGAATGACTGTCACCCCATTATCTTCTGTAACCACAGTTTTTGTTCTTTTATGTTTGCGGAAATTCACTGAGCCCGACCAAAGGAACCTTACCAACAAATTGTCAAAGCACTTACTATCCGGGGTTCTGCGGTTAGGGTATTCCGCTGCATACATTTTTGATGCTAATAGTGGATTTCTGTCGCAAGCTCCAACAACAAATACCATGTCTATGAGATCCTCCTTCGAGAAATTCATTTTTAGTAACTGAAAATAGGCAAAAAATAACCAAACGGTATAATTGATAACCAGATTAAAGTAATATGTAATAACTAATAATCAAAAACTAAATCATTCAAATTGCAATAAGCAAGCAGTGATAAAATTGTAACAAATGTTAAAACGTGATAATAGCAAAAAGAAACTACAAAAAAAACGACTTGATGTGTAAATTTTCAACAGAGATTTGACGTTTCGTTAGATTCTTAGTTGTTTTTTAAAAATCATGGCTATCTAGCCATATTGGGTACATTGAACAGTATTAAAGATATTTTCCATAGAACTGGAATATCATTGAAGATACTGCAAATAAGTATTACTTTATTGATATCATTTTGAAGGTAATTTTACTGACAATATCGAAAAATATAGGTTCCATTTAAAAAAATCGAAAAAGGAGCGATTGAATTTCAATTAATGTGGTACTACCTCCTTAACACCCTGTATATATTTTTACATTATACCATCTTGAAACATATAAAGTGTTAGACACCAAATTTACATCCAAAGAATAATAAAATTCGATGTACGATACCCATCTTCAGCCTACGTTTTAAAACGTCAGACGCTACGACTGGAAAATTTTTGACAAAAATTCCAGTATAACCAAAACTAGTTGTTGGAAGTTCACATAACGATATATTCCTGCAAAGGTGATTTAGGTGGTGACTATCAAAATAATTTCTGAAAAATATAGCAATCCATTTAAACTGAAAAATCTGAAGGTGGATGCGGGAATTTATAACATCCTGTATATTCGCTAATAATTTTACAATATCCGCTGTGATATACTTATATACGTACAGAGAATTTCACTTTCCTTTGTCTGGTAGTTTTCACGCTAAACTCCGCCAACACACTAATGGCGCAGCCTGTACATAGCAGAATATAAATTAGAATTGGAAAAGAAACACCTGAGAAACGACGAAGAAGGTTGTATTTTCGTATTTTCCATTCTTTAGTTAGTGTGGTTTAAGCGAACATAATATAATATTATTTTATACAAATATTATATAATGTATGTAATCATTTCTTTCATTAAATAGCAAATTATTTTAGCCTAATTCGTTATTAAAATTTTAATTAAAATTACTGTATCACTTCATTCGTTTTCTTCTTCAATTCTTTTTTCATTTTTTACATTTTAGATTTTTATTTATTGAATACAATTATTAGAATAATTGTTACAATTCAATAATGAGAAAGATACTCACTATTCACAGTAATAACAGTTAATTAAAGATAATCGATCACGGAGAAACTAATTAGAATAAATACCTACGTTCCGAAGAGGTATCCTATGACTTCAGTTCCCAATAGAATGTGAGTGAGTAAACAAGTAATAACTGAATGCAATGAGTAAAATAAGTTGCGTAGATACCTTAGTAAAACCAATTCGAGTCTTGTCGTTTTTCGGATTGATACAAATACAAAAATTGACAAACAGAAGTTTAATCAAAATTATATTAAATTTTATTTTCAACACTACTATGCTTTCTTTACTCAGTTTGAATATTTATAAGAGTATTAAATTAGATGACATCCAATTCGCGAATTTTATGACGTGTATACTGGTACCGAATATAAATTACGTATTTAAAGGTTATAACCTTTTGATTTATAAAAACTGTTTGCTGTTACTTTTGGAAAATATAGAATGTGACGTTTTCAATTCACATAGTGAGGAATTAAATCAATATGTTCAACTCGTCTACAAAATTTCAGATTTTATAATGAGATTCTTCGGTCTCGCGGCATGCATGTTTATAACGATTTTTTGTGTTATACCTATTATAACGAATATTAGGATAATGATACCACCTCCTTTTGAAATGGGACTGTTCGATATTCCATATAAACTCATGATACTCTTTGCTGTAGTTTATATGGGCATAAATTCGATTGGTTTTGATGTATTTTATATTTCTTTGATGGGCATAGGGGTAGCCCAACTTAATATTTTACAAGTTCAACTTTCAAACGTATTTCGAGACTTAAAAGTTGTTCAGGAAGGAAATATACATAGAAAATTTGACAATCTAAACCAAATAAATCGAAACTTAAGAAGATGCGTTATCCTACATAAAACGATAATTCAGTAAGTAATTTAATTAACAATTATTGCCATATTGTATTCCCATAATACAAACAAAATTAGGAAAGTAGAGAAAAGAGTTTTGTTTTACATCAAAAATGTATTGGGATGTCTAATTATAACTGTTTTCGTGTAAATAACTGAAATAGTACCAAATGTTATTAGAAACTAGGGTAAAAATATCGAAGAGCTTTTACAAATACAATAAAACCTGTCAAAACGGCCACCAAAAAAAGAAACAATATTGGCTGTTATGTAAAGGTGGCCGTAACTGGCAGATTTTTTGTCATAATTGGTTTTTAAGATTTTTCTTATTTTATTAATTAAACCAAATATTATATAAATGCACATATGTATACGAAAGACAAAACATAGACTAGGTACAGCTGCGAGCAATAAATTTTGATCGCCAATGTAATTTTTTGACAAAATGTGAGTTGCTGTATTGTGAAACGGTTGTAATGATAATAACATATAATTTAATCTGTCAAATGTTAATTGAATTTATGAAACTCTTTGCAAGTCCTAGACGAGATGCTACCATAGCTTCAGATTTTAGTTTCTATTAAGGAAATAATCCTTATTTTATAATATAGGATTGCTTCAGCCTTTACTTGACGAAATTCCATTAAAACTATTATCGGGATAAAATAAAACTAAATAAAATGAAATTCATTAAAATTTGTTTTGTTTTATCCCGATAATAAACATTACTTTGTTAAAATAGGATATCAAGACCATATTAAAAATAATTCAAAAAACAAGACCTTGACAAACTGCAAATTTATATTGACATTTCATTGAAAACATTGACGACCAAAATTTTTTGCTCGCAGCTGTACATATCATAGATATATGTACGCAGATAGATATATGTACGCCATTTTCTTTGTAGTCGGTTTGGGGAACTTTGAAACTGTCCGTTACCTCAGGTAGCCGCTTTAGACAGGTGGCCGTTAACACAGGTTTTACTGTAGTTTTGCATATCATAAATATTAGATTCCATAAAATAATTCTAAATTATAGAATGCAATTTGTTAATACATTTGTATTGGAAATCATAGTAAAATATCTTCATACGCATTAATTTATGTTTCTTTGATTATTCACATTTATGAAAAGAAAAATGTTTAAAAATTTATCCGTTAAACGTTCTGCTACTGCATATAACTATTTCTAAGATTGTCTGTGTCCTTCTTTATTATAAAATTATTCCTCGAAAAATATTCTATATTTACCTCCTCCACACGATTTATTATCTATGTACTTCTAGCAACAACTGAAACAAAAGCTATTCGTCATTTAGTTTATAGATAAGCTTCGTAGTTATTTATTTGTACTTGTTTGAAGTATTATAACTAGACTTGGCAAAGAGGGGTAATTTCGAGTGCAGTGCCGAGAGTAATGTAGAGGGGAGAAGCGCGCGGCACGGAAACCCAAGCGTCAATTATCAAAACACACTTGTTCAGTATTATTCCACTGGTCGTTATGAGTGCATGTCAGTACACACATACCTAGAAAATGTCAAATTTAGGTACGTTTCGGAAACCGCATATTTCGAAGAAACTAGAAAACGTAATAGCGAGCATGCCGGATTTAGAATACGAAGGCAATAGAATTAAATGTGTAAAGTGCGACGACTATTTGACGTGTACCAGCAGGTGGAAGTGTGAACGCCACCTAAAAAGTATTAAACACTGTTCTGCAATCCGTGGCAAACGATACAACGAACAGTTGACATTCGATCTATACGTGTTTGTTTTATTATATGTAATCTACCGTTCACTTTGCTAGACCAAAAAGCATTTGTCTGCTTATGGAGCAAGCATTCGGATTATACATTACCACGCCGGAAATCGGTAAGAAACGTTATGCCATCTCCTCGTGACTATGTTCAAAGAAGAATTAAAGCAGAATTGAAAGATAAGAAATTGTGTGGACAAAACCACCGATCAGAAAAAAAAAATCTATTGTGAATGTGACGGTACGTACATTAGAAGAATTTGAACCATCATCCTCTATCTTACTTGCTTCCAAAAGAGTTGCAAAATGTGCTAGAGATGAAATTTTAAAAGTGGTGTTGAGCGCATTGAACAAATTTCAAGTTTCTACAAACCAACTTTTAGTATTTGTGAGTGACGGTGCCGCTAACATGCTTTCCTTAGGCCGATCTCTTAAAGAGGAGAGTGGCAATCTGTTTCATGTAACATGTAAAATCCATCCTTTAAACCTTGTGGCGCAATTGATACCTAAGTGTTATCCACGAGTAAATGCTTTAAAAGGTCATACGAAAGCAGTGTTTCTAAAGCCCGAAAATGTACAAGAAAATTTCACAAACTGTGTCCAAAAGTGCCTGAACCACCATAGCCGATTACTACGCGTTTTGGAACATGGTTAAAGGCTGCCTTTTACTACTGCGAACATTTTGATAATGTAAAGAAGGTAGTTTTACAATTCCATCCGAGACACGCGGAAGCTATCAATAAAATCCAGAAAATGTTTCGAGATAGGTAAAATGTGATTTAGAAACTATTCGCAAGAAATACTATGGACAAGCGGAGGGAATTGAAAAAATACAAAATGATTCGATATCGTTTGTGGATTCTGATCAAATTGTGGATGAGTTTCACTCACACTATGTGCGGCGGAAGGCGAAAAAAAATTGAAAATATTATGGACAATGATTCAGATTTTCTTATACTAAGACAAATTTGTGAAGGTGCGTCGAAAAATCCATTAAGTTGTCACAAGGATTACTTTAAATTTGCAAATATAACATCACTTGATGTCGAACAGTCGTTTTCATCATTAAAAAATATTTATTCCTCACGCCGTACTCATTTGCCAAAAATAAGTGTGGAAACATATTTAAAGATTCAAATATTTAATACATGCCACCCAGTGTGTGATTTCATTGAAGCTTTTTAAAACAGTAAGTGTTTGAGCACGTTATATAATATATTTTTTATCATTATTTTATGTGTAAATATTCATGCGCCCGCATCGCCTATGCTCACTCACGAAAGTCACGAACATAAATGATGCGAGTACATAAATGTTACTGAACCCTCGCCTAGCCCCTGCGTGTTGTTCTCCGAACTGCACTGAAACTTGCCCCTCTTTACCGACTCTAATTATAACATTGGAAATTTCTTACATTTAGTGTTTCTTATAACAACACCACAATAATTAAAGCAATGAATATCTTACGATATGCAAACTTCTGTGCTTGATAAACAATTTGGTTTTTTAGTTATTTACCGCATTCTATTTATTATAGTAACCTGCTCATCGCAGCTTTATTTTAGGTTTACTAAAAGACTAAATGTCCTATTGGCATTTCCTCTATTCATACAATATACATGTGGATGTTTTGTTATATGTATGGTAATACTAAACATAATAATAATAGCTTGTTGTTTATTTATACTTGTATTAAGTATTATAACGAAAAAATTTCTCGAGTTTAATATTTCTTATTACAAAGCATTGAATATCTTATTTTATGCAAATCTCATTGCTTGTCAAATTTCGAAAAAATTTCTCGAGTTTAATATTTCTTATTACAAAGCATTGAATATCTTATTTTATGCAAATCTCATTGCTTGTCAAACTTTAATATACAATTTAGATATTTAGTTATTTAACGCATTGTAACTATTACAGTAACCTGCTCATTACTGCTTTATTTTAGGTTTACTACAAGATTAAATGTCTTATTGGCATTTCCTTTATTCATACAATATACATGTGGATGTTTTATTATATGTATGGTCATACTAAATATTACCATAATGGTGAGTAGTACAACAACCTTATGTTAATAATGTATAAAAAATATCAGGATGAATATACAAAATACGTCAGAGTATCCAGAGTTACAAGGATGGGAAATCATTAGCTTTTTCCACAAATACTAATCTTATAAGGTAAAATACTTTCATTTCACAACGACCCTGCTGTATTGCTATATTTTCTCGTATCATTTTTTTAGTACTCGAGTCTTAATTCCTATGGTGTCTATTTCTAGACCAGCTTTGTCACGCTTCTTTATCAGTGTCTTATATGTAGGTACCAGGCTGTCAACATTAACGAACTGATTGTTGCAACTTGGTTTCAATATTTGACATTTTTCAATATTCTTAGGGCCTGTATTATAAACAGCGAATAAATCTCTGAATAACTTGGCGAATAAATTTATTGAAAGAATAAATTGAAATATGCTATTATCAAGTAAATTAAGTATTTGTAGAATAACTCTGAATAGCTATGTTTTTTACAGTTTAGCGTTTCGATAAACGATGGAGCCACTGAATAATGAAATAATACATAAAAAATCCTAATTCTTTACTATTTATTTCTATTTATATTTGTAAAATACAAACCGATAAACCTGGCATTATCAAAATTTAAGTTTTCGAATACACATAAAATATAAACTTTTAAAAATAATGCTATGTTTATTTGAACCAATGGAGCAAACAGCTGTTCGCATTTAACCAACGAATAACATTTAATACCACGATTTTCTAGGATGTAAATTAATTGGTAGATTTATTCGCTATTTATAATACCCAATCTACAGAGTAAATTAAATTTACTTGCTTACTAAATAAAATCTGCAGATTTTATCGTTTATAATACCGACCCTTAATCTCTTATTGTTTTATTGTACGTCTTTATTTTAGTGCGACCCATTTTAAATACTTTTTCTTTAAAGTTTTGATGAAGTAATGAGAGATAATTTCTTGTTGGTCACCATAACGCATATATCTTATTGATAAGCTATTGTGAGTATAGATATATGATCAAAATAAATGAATAATTTCTATAATAAGTGTGAAGAAGGAATATATTTAATTCCGAAACGTCGCTATCGTAAAGGCTACATTAGATCTTAATAAACGCTAAGTGGCCATGGCAACCAGGCATGAAAACTTTGTCCGCACGATACGTACAGAGTGTAGCTAATTAATCATGAAATATGTCGAAAACACCAATATAATAACACTTTGTGTGCCCTTAATTAAAAAAAAAAATTAATATAATTTCATTGTATAAAATTTTTTTAACGCACAATGGTACTATTTCACTTTTAACGAGTGCCCAACACTAACAAAAATTGTCAAGTTTAGGAAAATGACAGAAGTAAAAAAATTAAACTTAGACAACTGTCATAATTACAAGGTAATACAAAATCGTATTATATTTGCGAGCAATACTACTCGACTATCTACACATTTTTAATTAAAGTGAATAAATAATGACATCTATTTGAGTACATTACATATTTTAAGGAAAGTTAAAAAGTGCGCAATATTTTTAAACATATTTAAGATAATTATTATGATTTATTATCACTTTTCAAAAAAGATTTAAAAAACACAATGGCTCCAACACTATAAAATGATTGAGCACTAGAATCATATTTAGCATCCAAACATAAAATAGCTATAGAAGATTTTAATTGGCGAGAGAATATAATAACAAAATTACAGGAACGAAATAAACTACAGACCCCATTTCAGAAACTTATACACCAAAGTTAGTATATTATTCATTCATGTTGATACTTCATACTATATTAATAAATTAATCTGAAAAGTTTTAAAATTATATTGCTAACTCATCACAATACAACCAAAAAATATTATATATAAATTCTATGCTAGTTCATGAATATTATTTGAGCTCAACATAGAAGGTTAAATGTAGTTCTGTTTTTTAAGAGAGTCTTCTTTTAAGTCCATACACTTTTCTAAACGATGTTCTAACCTCTTCAATTATTCCAAATAGTAGCTGGCGTATTACTCCGCAAAATAGCCGTTTATCGCCTCGTTTTAGTTAATATACCCCAATTCCGCAATTAATATTATCATAATAGTAATTTAAAGTAACAATACAAGAGGATTCGGAATAGAAACTGGAATCGACTCAGTTATCTTTGTTATATACATACCGAGTGAATCAACGATCTAACAATGTAAATTTGGCCTAAATGGTGGAGTTGATAGGGTTGCTATTGCTGCACATTCTAAAAGTATGTAATTTATACGAATGTTCAGTAAACGGCTTGAACAAAAAAGATACGTTTTTTTTATAATATAAATAGCCTGTATGTATGCCTAATTTTTGATTGTACGTTAAATTTGAAACATTTTTATTAAGAATACTTAGCAGCTAAAGCGAACAGTTTTTGAGCAATTTACAAAGAGACATTTCTATGTGCGTCTTTAAGTGCCAATAATTCGAGAGTGCCATGGCATAAAATCAAATAAATTGGTATAGCGTTTGCACAAGGTGTGCTATGAGATACTTTTGAAATTTTGCTAATGTATACTGGGGGTTCGATAAATTGTGCGCTAAAAAATATCGTGTATTTTAAACGGAACGCAAAGACGTAACGGGGACACCTAGTGTGAAGCAACGACGACTGTTTGAGCATAGACTGGTTTCATGTGTGCAAACAACGAAACAGAGACGTCTACCACCGGTACATCGTTAATGTCAACAAACAAATATCCCTACTTATATTTATGCATGCACGATGCCACCGCTAGGCCCCACGGACCGACCGCATGGACCAATCACAGCGAAGCAACATGATCTCTCCACTCCAGCGAGATGGCATAAAACCGGGGACAATTTTCACGAATTTCAGTCACATTCGATCACTAGCACTCGAACGAAGCAGACGTACCTCTCCAGTACCGAAGTTGAACGAGTTTTAGCGAACGAGCCCCACTCCAACGACAAGCTGACGACATCGAGAATAAGTCACTCTGTGACTTACGCCTGGTCAAGGAAGACGTGTCGTTATACCGGTCTATTATAAGACCGCCCTGCAGCCTTCGGTGTTTTACACCGACAATTCACACCGTTTAAACGGTGTTTCCCGCCGCACCAATGGCTATAATTGTCTATTTTTAGACGATTTTAACACGAAGACAAAAAAGAGCGAAACAAAGAGGAGTATCGGCGAAACAACACCCATAGAGGGTGTCTCGAATCTGTCGCAATCCACGGCCCCCGCAGCTTCTGCGGCGGAGGCGCCGTCGGCGGCAAAAGTCGACATCGATGCGATCAGAGCCGCACTTGGATCGGATTTCCGGTACGACAGCACCAGCGAAGGATCCATGGATTTCTCCGACGAAGGTGGCGGTAGCGACAGCACGCGTTCAAGCGACGTTGACGACCGGTTCACTACCGTCGAGTCAAAGAAAAGGAAGAAGAGGAAAGGATCGACGAGAGCTAAGAAGAGAGCTACGGGACAGGAACCCGATACCGGTGCCGCCACCACCCCCAGTGCATCCACCGCCCCACCACATCCAAAAACCCCCACCACATCCACCGCCTCCACCAGCGTAGAGGTCAGAAGAGGAACCACGGAACAACGCCCCGGACCGAGGGGTGGCAGGGTGCCACCCATTATTCTCCGGGACAAAAACAAGTGGACGGAGTTCCGCGCCGAAATGCTGAGACGTGAAATACGGATCGAAAAATCCGTATACAATAATGTGGGCATTCGGATCCAAGCGTCGTCCGTCGACGAATATCGTAGTCTCGTGAGCGCAATGGAGCAAACAAAGCTTCAGTGGCACACCTACTCCCTGAGGGAAGCGACGCCCCTCAAGGTGATGCTTAGGGGAATCCCCGAGGGCGTCACCGAGAAGGAAGTTATCGATGATCTCGTAGGTCAAGGCGTTACGATACTGTCATGCACCCGCATGACAAAAGGACAGGACAAAGTTCCAGTGCCGCTGCTAGTAGTCCAGTTACAGAAAACGGATGCGAACAGGAAGATCTACGAAGTCAGATTTGTATGCGGCCTAAGCATCACGGTTGAGGCAAAGAAGGTCAACAGAGATGTCAAGACGCAATGCCACCGTTGCCAGCTTTACGGCCATGGGCAGAGGAACTGCCATTCAGCCCCGAGATGCGTCAAGTGCGCGGCGGAGCATCAATCGCACGAGTGCACTCTACCAAGAAAGCTGCCTGCGACTTGTGCCCTTTGCAAAGGCGCGCATCCCGCGAATAGCAAAATCTGCCCATTGGCGCCGATGAACCATCAGGAGGCCGCAGCAAAGGAGATGTCGGCAACTACATCTGTGGAGAAGCCACCGAGTAGGAAGTCCAGCGCCCCGACGAAGGGCTTCCCGAAGGTGAAGTCGGCAGTTCCGACTGCAAGGACAGTGTCCACCAGCGTCGCGGCGGCGTCCGGCGTCTTGACGCCTATCGCCGCGGCATCCACCGCCCCGATGGAGATCGACGCGGCGCCCGCCGTTCCGACGGTGGTCGCCTCGACGTCAAGCGTCCCAACGCCTTCGATATCTGGAAAGGTGTCATACGCCCAGAAGGTGGAGGGAAAACCGTCCAAGAAGCGGGACAAACGCAGAAAAGCTCCACCTGCAGAAACCACCACCACCACCATAACCGAAATCCGCTCGACAGAGTCAGCAGCCAGCATCGGCGTTGAAAGCATCTCCGCCTGGATCGCCAAGGTCAACTGGGCCAAGTTATTGGAACTGGTGACAAGATTACTTCCTGTCTTAGCGAAATGCAAATCGCTAGGAGGAGCCGGCATGGTGCTAGCCAGTAACTTGCAAGAATTTCTTGGTGTCATCGACTTCGATGGCTAGAAGGCGCCCGGAATCTCTGAGATCTGCGTTCTGGAACGCTAACGGAGTAAAGGCAAGAAGGGAGGAATTGACGGAGTTCGTTTAGCGGCACCATTTGGACGTAATGTTCGTTAATGAAACCCATCTCCGTCTGGCAGACAGGATGACGCTGCCAAACTATGTTGCGTACAGGACGGATCGCTTGAGAGGCCGAGGAGGAGGCACGGCGATCTTTGTCAAACGATCGATCGAACATCATGTCAACGTTACTCCGAACCTACAACGTGTGGAGGTGACCAGCGTCACGATCCAGACAGGAACGGGGCCTATTCGATTCCTGTAGGACTTACAACCCGCCTGGACGAACACTTCTGCAGACCGACTTGTCAGAAATATTTCTGGACAGATCACCGACAATCCTGGCTGGAGACCTGAACGCCAAACACACGTCATGGCATTCCAGGAACACAAACTGTAATGGGAGACGCTTGAGAGAGTTTGCCAATGAGTTCGAGTTGGAGGTGGACGGCCCGGAAGAGCCCACGCCGACCTGACGTGCTGGACATCATCGTGATGAAGAACATCGTGATGGCTCATGAGCTAACCAACCTCAATGAGCTATCGACTGACCACAATCCGGTGATGTTGGAACTTGGGAATGCGGCGAGAGAACCAGAGGACCCACCGGTTCGACGGATTGTCTCGTGGCCCGCCTTCAAGGTCCACATGACAGAACACCTGGAAGATATCACGATGATCGACACCGAGGAGCAGATGGAAGAAGCGGTGAAGCGACTCTCCGACAGCATAGCGGACAGCATCCGACATGCCACGAACTGGATTCCCGTTCAAGACGTCAGAACGCACACTCCCAGGGCGATCAGGGACTTGATACGGGAGAGGAATCGGACGAGGAGACGCTGGCAGAGAACGCTGGATCCCGCGTCCAAGAGGGAACATAACCGTCTTTCGCAGCAGGTAAAAGATGCCCTCGCAGAACTGAGAGATGCAAGGTGGAACGACGTCATCGATCGGGCCTCCGAATCGACCAACGCGTTTTGGAAGACCATCAAGGTGCTGAAGAACCGACGAGCTCCCATCCATGGCCCACATGGCATGGCTCTCACAATCGACGACAAGGCAGAAGCGTTCGCAGAAACGCTCGAGAGGCAATGCAGTCCCGACTACGAGAATGCAGATATCGACGACATCGGCCGCATCCATCGAAGAGTGAGGCGCATCCTGGAGGAAGACGAGAACGACGAGCTGACACCGATCACGCCTGAGAAAGTGAGAGGGGTAGTGAGAAAGTTCTGGCCACGAAAAGCACCTGGATATGATGGAATTTCATACCACGCACTCAAGCTCAAACATCTTCAATGCAATGCTACGACTGCGTCATTTTCCAACCCCCTTGAAGTGCGCGGACGTAGTAATGTTGCCGAAGCCAGGAAAGTCGCTGACTTTCCCACAAAACTACAGGCCAATCAGTTTGCTCCCTGTATTAGGGAAGACAGCTGAGAAGCTAATACTGCGTCGACTGCAAGACGAAGTCGAGTAGTTGGGCATCATCCCAGATACCCAATTCGGATTCCGACGCGACCATGACACAGTTTTGTAGGTGCTACGACTCGTAGAGAATGTCAAGGAAGGTTTCAACTTAAGGGAATACACGGGAGCTGTGTTCCTGGACGTTTCCAAGGCATTCGATAAGGTCTGGCACCAGGGCTTGTTGTACAAGATGCAACAAGCCGGCATCTCAATGGGACTCCTGAAATTACTAAGGACGTTCCTAATCAAACGAACATTCAGAGTATTACTAACGGGCCATCGTGCTGATTTCAGGTTAGCGACAGCAGGGGTACCACAGGGCTCGGCGCTCTCACCACTTCTCTTCACGATCTACGCCAGTGACATTCTGACAGTACCGAGAGTCAATATAGCGATGTACGCGGACGACTTGTGCATCTTCACCCGCTCCAGGAGCGCCAGGATTGTTGAAGCCCGACTTCAAGAATCTTTGGATCAACTGGAAGACTGGTACAGCAAATGGAGGCTTTGAATACAGCCCGATAAAACTACGGCCGTACTTTTCTCGCGGAGTGGACTTAGGAAAGAGAGGGAGAGACCGGCGAGAGCGCTAACCATGGACGGGGACGAGATTCCATGGCGGACCGAGGTCAAGTACTTGGGGGTTATTCTGGACACTCGCCTGACGTTTGACTCACATGTGACGTCCGCAGTGGATCGCGTGAAGCCGATTCTTGTGGCGTTCTACGCAATGTTGAACCGGCAGAGTAAGATTGATCCTGCTTGCAAGATTAAGCTCTACAAGACCGTGATCAGACCGTCGATGCTGTACGCTTCTGTCGCTTGGGTGACCGCTGCGAACTGCCACATGAAGAAGTTGCAAGTCGTGCAGAACCGGGTGCTTCGGATGGCCCTCGATGCTCCATGGTTCGTGAGGAATACCACCCTCCACCGCGACACCAACATGGTGACAATACAGGAGTAAATCAAGAAGAACTCCGAGAAAACATTCGCGAGAGTACTGGATCATCCGAATGCTCTCATCGCAGAAGCCGCCGACTACGACCCCGGGATCCCATGGCAATACAGGAGACCGAGGATGATACTCAACTGAAGTTTCGACGAAGCAAGAAGACGTCATCCACCGACTGTGGTGGGAATCAACAACAACGAAGATAGAAGCAAAGTTTGTCCGAACCAGGACGAACATCATTGATGACGGAAGAGGTAAAGGAGCCGGCTCCAGGAACTCTGCAAACAGAAGAGGATCTATGGATCTATGGACGAATTTCAGTCAGCTGGTCAGCTGAGTCAAGTCGAGTTGACTCTCCGTTTCGATTTCCCGTTTATCTTCAATGGGAGTCCATGATGCAGCCTCAGTTCTAAGAGAGTCCGCTGTCTACAGTGTCAAGCTATAAGACCCTACGCCTACCTACTTTGCTAAGCGGGCTCCAAACTTGTGCGTGGCAGTTGTAGTGCTCGTTTAAATAGTGACATTTATTTTAATCGTAAGTACTTCGTTTATTAGAGATAAGTGACTTTGACGTATGTACACAACTTGTTAGCTGATTAGCAGACTCGACAAAGAGGGGCAAATTTAAGCTTAATAAGGTTGGTACTCTTTTTAAACAACAGCCTTCCATACGTCGGGTCGGGTACTTCTGGCTTATGTTAGCATAGCCATTTAATACAGAAATTATTAATAATATATTTTTATTCCTACCTATGCTAAATCGAATTTGATGAACAGCATATGAATCCGAAGTGTTTTGTAATTTTTTTTGTAATTCATTCTTGTAACGTCAAAATGGCATTGTCACGTTTTGATATCCAAAATGGCAAGAAAATTGACTCCGGCAGACAGACTACAAATTTTGTTAAATTTGGAAAGTTGCGCCATTAAACAAGTCGCAGACGAATTTCATTTGAACAAATCTACAGTACTACAAGTTAAAAAAGATGGGAAAATGAAGGCAGTATATATCGCAAACGAGGGAAAGAATATCAACTGATACAGATCAAAATTTGTTTGAATATTTGAGAGAAAATCAAAAAATGACAAAGCAAATTCATTGATCTCGTATAAGATTTACTAATAGGGAATAATTATAGAAATCTATTGAAAATACCTGGGAGAATATTGTTGAAAAACCTAATTTTTTAAGAAGTCTCATTGATTCTGTACCTAGAAGGTTAAGGACAGTAATTGATGCAAATGGCAGATCAATAAAGTATTAGTTGATTGTGTTTTCTAAATTGTATTACAAAATTGCTTGACATTTGACTTGTCTTTCAAAAAAAGTTTAATAAGCACTAAGCAATATTAGAAAATTTTAACAAGTTAGGTTATACTAGATTTATGTGATTTTAACTGTATATATGTATAAAAAAGTGATGACAAGTACCCGACCCGACGCATAGATGGCTGTTGTTTGAAAAGAACGACTATTGTAGGAAGTACTAACCTTATAAAGCTTAAACTTGTCCCTCTTTGCCGAGTCTACTGATTAGTGTTCCTTTGTGTTCCTTGTGTTCCTTTATTTGATTTATTGCATAAAACTTTGTATTCTGTGACTATTTAATTTATTCTGCGAATAAATCCTAGCATTTCTGTATGAATAAATATTAACATCCTGTGTAGTCTCCTTGGAATTGTGTTTTTAATTTAAGCGCCCTACCATAAAAGAGAAAAGATTGTTACTGGGAGACCGATTGAGGCCACACCCAAAGAAATTTATTTTTATTTTCTTTCTCTGACTCCCGGTGTAACAGTTGTTATTGTTGTATTTCTGTTCGTGTTCTTTTCATTATATTTCCTCTCATTTGGAAAATCTAATTCTTCATAACTTCATTAAATCACTTAATATTTTTACTTTTACATTTAATTTATATTTGTAATTCATTTAGTGTAAAAAGAAATAACTAGCTATAGATATTCCATATAGTTTATTTCAAATTCAAATACAGTTTATTTGAAACAGAGAATTTTACAATATAATCGTTTATGTCTTTAGAAATTCGCACACACATAAATTTATCTTGCTTATTACCAAAGTTTTGTTTTATATACATTAAATATAAAAAATTTATAAATATCTTTTACTTAGACTTAGTCTTAGGAAATAGTCATCTTAACATAACGATAAGTAGACATTGTGGTTTTTAGGGTGACACCGAAACATCTAACATATTAGGAATGTGTGGTTATTCCAGTATAGCATTTGGTCAAATGACAGTATATCATTGGCTGGGAAATGAAATTATGTTCAAGGTATATAACATCCTCTTCACAAAATGAAAAT
The DNA here is from genome assembly GCA_935421215.2 of Melolontha melolontha. Taxonomy (NCBI): domain Eukaryota; kingdom Metazoa; phylum Arthropoda; class Insecta; order Coleoptera; family Scarabaeidae; genus Melolontha; species Melolontha melolontha. The sequence goes on along the minus strand of OW285236.1, from coordinate 81,569,818 downwards.
ACATTAATATCAATCAATTTTTAGAGTAACAAGATTGTGGAATCTTGTTACCTTTCAAACTGGTATAATGCGAATACAGAATGTCAGCGGATATTAATTTTTCTAATGGAAAGAGCTAAAAGACCCTTAGTGATTGAATTGTACAGTCTGGCTTTAATTTCTTTAGATTCTTTAGGAGTGGTAAGTATATTATGTTCAAAGTATGGGCGACATGCTTAAAAAAATAAATAAATTACAGATACTGCGTTGGGCATATTCAATTTTTGCATTAATAAAGGCTAAATATAATTGAAATTCACAAATAACAATTTTTTCCAAAATATATTTGGAGTTCTGCAAAATAAAGCACCAGGCAATATTTAATACTAGTTAACGAAAATATTAATTAAATATTATACTATTACAATGAAATGTGTTCGTGAATAATTTATATTATATTGGTGAAAAATCTATTTTTATCTCTATATTTTTATATTAAATTAGGTAAACTTAGTATTGAATATTATTTAAATATTTACCATCTTGTAAATTTTATAAAGATTTAGCGGTATAGTATGTGATTTATTATTGAGATGTAAAGACCATTTCTGCTTAATACACAGCACAATATGTAGATGACAATGCGAGAAACGCAATAATAAGTGCTGCTTATTTTAGAATATGTGAAGCCGCAACGGAATATATTCGTACATGGATCCGAAGTGGAAATGTATTTATACCATTATAAAACGGAGAAGAAACAGAATATTCCTCAGACCACCTGTAACCTACACCAGGTACAAGCAACAAAAGACAATGAAAACTGACTTAAACTTTTCGCAATCCAACAACCCTCCTCGGAATTACCTTGCGTGGGCGGGATTATCCTAAATTTACAAGACAGCCAGCCAGTGCCAACGGTGTAAATATCAGTGAAGATGGTCGTGCGATTATTTTCGAAACGTTGATAAATTGACGTTAATTTAAAAAGGGCGCCACCGCATTTTAAGGACTGCTTGCCGTAGGGGTTATACGTCTCGGAGAGCTAACGTACCCACTACAAATAATTAGTCCAAATACAGGAGGAAAATATGAAGTAAAAGAAAATATCCCACATTAAAAAACAAGAACCAAGTTTATTAAGAACGTTTCAGTGGAAAGGAAAATTTACAAGTTAAAACAAAAAAGAAGAAAAAACTTATCTCGTTTCAACATATTGCTGTGATTGTTTCTAAGCGAGATAAATAGAGAAACAAGATTGCGAAAAATATGCAGTGAAAAATTTTAAGCAGGTAAATTTTTAATGCACCCTGTATGAACAATGATATAACAAATTTAATGTTTATTTTATGAAATTTTCTCGTTATTTTCTGTAATAAGTTTTAATATGCAATAATACAGATCGTGTTAAGAAAAACACATGTGTGTATATTTAGTAAATTTACATTGAATGTTAATTATTTTATAGATAATTATATCTCTTTACGTTTTAGGTCATAAATATTAATAACGTAAAATTTAAATCATGCTATACCTACCAATTTATATAAAAGAATATTTAAAGTACTATAGTAATAGTAAATTTCATAATCAATACTTGAATTTTGCGAATTTCGTAAATACAAAAACGTTGTTCATTATGATAGCTACGATGTACGTAAAATTTCAAACAGACATCGACTAATGTCTTAAAATATAAAATATGTATTATTATTTGAATAAAATAAATTAAAAGCGGGAAACGGTCTGTCAATTAAAAACTTATTTATTAATTATTCCTATATTTCGCAACAACTTTGTTGCTTCTTCCGGAGATACTACAAGATTAATGAGAAATAACATTAAATAAATAAGAGTATAAGCAGTAGTAAAATAATTCAAAGATGTAGAGTTAAAAAAAAATAATAAAAGCGACGTACAAGGACAATAAAGTTGATTAGATTTAAAACATTAAAGTAACTATAGATACAAGCCTTTAAAACCTTTAAAAAAACATGTACATGTTAATGTGAAAACATGAAAAATTGAAAATATAAAACGAAACATATAGAAAAAAACTAAAGTCACAAGAATATCAAAAAATAATGCATTATAAATTTAACAATATAAGGACCAAATAACAAAACAATTTTTAGATGGTCAACTAACCGTCAAACCGAGTATATTAAAATAAATTATAGTCCGTTAGTCCGTTAGTTTTGTAATACTTATCTATAAGAACAAACATGCCATTCGTTGTAAAATGTGTACGTTTGATTAAGTGAGCGATCAACAACAGAGAAAACAACTCAAAAGATTTGATAATATGCAAAATAGAGTATAACATGATATTTGTCAATCCTTTAGAGATAAATATATTTGTTTGTATATTGTAAACAATGCAGCTATCAACTAAGTTCAGAACTGTAGGTTAGGTGTGCTTAAAGTTGTGATGTAGGAGAACACGTCAAGCGGAAGATAAGAAAGGATAATCTATTAATTAGTAAGAGAAGAAAAATACGACGTGTAAATATAAAATATGGTAACGTGAATGATAAAGAAGACACTATAGAGTTGTACATTAGAGAAAGACAGAATAAATGGAAAGTTTTGGAAAAAGAAGCATTTAAAAAATTAAAATAAGAACATATTTAAAATATCAAACACTGTTAGAAAGAAATATTAAGAAAACGTAAATCAATATTAGAACGAAAGTTTTTAAATATGGAACATCATTTAGAAGACTATATTATAACTTGATTGACGTCACAGGTCATATATATAGAAAATTTCTCAAAAAGAGGGGAGTTTTATTAAATTCATCTTAAAGCGGTGGTCAAAAATAAAATTTGTATTTTAAAGAATTTAATCCATTAGTAGAATTTTTATATTTTTAGTTTTAAAGGAAATAATTATCTTATTTAGTATCAATTAATCAATATATTATCGTATATGTATTTCGCTTATTTTATTTTTAAAAGAATGGACCAAGATTAACGAATTCCCCATGATGAATCCGTTAATCTTTATAATAATAAATTCGGCAGGTAAGTAATGTAATAAAGACATTCAAGACTTTGAAGTTCATTAAAATAAATCTGTAAGATCACTTGTTTATATGGATATTTGATTGTTCGCGAGTAATTTTAATTTCTATTTTAGAAACAAAAGATATAACACATGATATCTTTTAAAATGTAAGTAGAATAAGGTCTCGCGAACAAAAAACCCAGATATCCTTATCATGGTTTTGAACTCGCAATTAAAACTCATTAAATATTTGAAATATTAAATAGAACAAATTGTGTGATTTTGAGGGTCTCATGGGGTAGGGTAAAGTCTCTTCACATGAATATGAAATAACACATTTTTCTTTTAAAATAACATGACTTTATAAAACAGCAAAATCCATAAACTTCTCGTTTTATCAATTTTAAATAAAAACTCTGTTATATTTTAGTATTTTGTAGAGTATTAGACCCTCTGGTCTAAAGTGATACACAGCTGTATTTTGGAAGATTTATTAAAATCAAACAAAGATCGTTAAAGTCATATTTTTAGATATATATAGATATGCGTATTATTATGAAAGAAAAATATAATTTGTGATATTTATCACATTGAAAATTAATATGTATTTTTGCGAAATGTGAATAATAAATGTATTAAATTTAACATGCTATCGTTTTATTTCGCTCCTTATTACATTGGATGCTAGGCCTAGTTGCGAGGAACCCCTTTTGAAAACAAAAACCCTGAGAACATTTTAAAGAGTCTAAACTATTATTGCGTGAATGACGATTCGTGTTTAATAATTGGAGCCCATTTTGAAAATCAAAGTACACAGCAATATGTGAATAGGTGAAGCCCTGTATAAAATTAAATTTAAGTATCTGATAAATTAAATAAATATATGTATGTTAGACATCAACACTCTCCACTTATAAATTCGAAATTAAAAAAAGAAAACTCACCTACGGGTCGGTATAACACCAGAATATGCGTATATCATGTGAACAAAAAAAAGGAAAGCGATATACGATTACATGAGATCTCAGGTATGCATTCACAATAGAAATTAAGCCTTATGCGTGAATACTTATTACTACATATCTTAGGATGCTAATTATAAGTAGAAAAGGAAATATAACCTTATAAATAGAAAACATACACCCTTAGGCACGTACGTCATTCCTAACCAAATTGAGACTAATTTTTACATAAACTAAATGCATTATCGCAAATCATAAATTCTCAATAATAATTACAAGTCAGTATTAACAATTGTAAACTCTAAACTGATCGAAGGTATTATTAAAGGTTCAAGATTTTACAATATGAAACAAACATGTAAATAATTTACATATCTGTAACTATGCACATGGACAATACACCTCGTATTTTCAGCAATTACTTCTGCTTAATACATATGTTTCTGCCAATATAGGCGTCCTCAGCTAAGCTAGTGAAGCAATTTATACAAATTAATACAAACCTGTTATAAACAACTGGTTTGTATCTGTATTTAAATTTACTGAAATAGCCCGCAAAGATCAAGCAAGTTCCGTCCTATAAGAAGACAACTATTTAATAATTGACATCTTACGGGCGAAAGATACATTGTCCGGAGGGCTACCTATCGTTCGAACAGCTATGCTGCTACGGGAAACGATAAAATACGTATGTAGATGTAGTCCATTAACAACCTGCCAGATGGCGGTATATACGAAAAGGTTTTGTTTAAGTATAACAATACGTTAAGCACGTATAAAGCGTTTGTACAATATGAAACAAACATGTAAATAATTTACATATCTGTAACTATGCACATGGACAATACACCTCGTATTTTCAGCAATTACTTCTGCTTAATACATATGTTTCTGCCAATATAGGCGTCCTCAGCTAAGCTAGTGAAGCAATTTATACAAATTAATACAAACCTGTTATAAACAACTGGTTTGTATCTGTATTTAAATTTACTGAAATAGCCCGCAAAGATCAAGCAAGTTCCGTCCTATAAGAAGACAACTATTTAATAATTGACATCTTACGGGCGAAAGATACATTGTCCGGAGGGCTACCTATCGTTCGAACAGCTATGCTGCTACGGGAAACGATAAAATACGTATGTAGATGTAGTCCATTAACAACCTGCCAGATGGCGGTATATACGAAAAGGTTTTGTTTAAGTATAACAATACGTTAAGCACGTATAAAGCGTTTGTACAATATGAAACAAACATGTAAATAATTTACATATCTGTAACTATGCACAGGCTGAGGACGCCTATATTGGCAGAAACATATGTATTAAGCAGAAGTAATTGCTGAAAATACGAGGTGTATTGTCCATGTGCATAGTTACAGATATGTAAATTATTTACATGTTTGTTTCATATTGTACAAACGCTTTATACGTGCTTAACGTATTGTTATACTTAAACAAAACCTTTTCGTATATACCGCCATCTGGCAGGTTGTTAATGGACTACATCTACATACGTATTTTATCGTTTCCCGTAGCAGCATAGCTGTTCGAACGATAGGTAGCCCTCCGGACAATGTATCTTTCGCCCGTAAGATGTCAATTATTAAATAGTTGTCTTCTTATAGGACGGAACTTGCTTGATCTTTGCGGGCTATTTCAGTAAATTTAAATACAGATACAAACCAGTTGTTTATAACAGGTTTGTATTAATTTGTATAAATTGCTTCACTAGCTTAGCTGAGGACGCCTATATTGGCAGAAACATATGTATTAAGCAGAAGTAATTGCTGAAAATACGAGGTGTATTGTCCATGTGCATAGTTACAGATATGTAAATTATTTACATGTTTGTTTCATATTGTACAAACGCTTTATACGTGCTTAACGTATTGTTATACTTAAACAAAACCTTTTCGTATATACCGCCATCTGGCAGGTTGTTAATGGACTACATCTACATACGTATTTTATCGTTTCCCGTAGCAGCATAGCTGTTCGAACGATAGGTAGCCCTCCGGACAATGTTTCTTTCGCCCGTAAGATGTCAATTATTAAATAGTTGTCTTCTTATAGGACGGAACTTGCTTGATCTTTGCGGGCTATTTCAGTAAATTTAAATACAGATACAAACCAGTTGTTTATAACAGGTTTGTATTAATTTGTATAAATTGCTTCACTAGCTTAGCTGAGGACGCCTATATTGGCAGAAACATATGTATTAAGCAGAAGTAATTGCTGAAAATACGAGGTGTATTGTCCATGTGCATAGTTACAGATATGTAAATTATTTACATGTTTGTTTCATATTGTACAAACGCTTTATACGTGCTTAACGTATTGTTATACTTAAACAAAACCTTTTCGTATATACCGCCATCTGGCAGGTTGTTAATGGACTACATCTACATACGTATTTTATCGTTTCCCGTAGCAGCATAGCTGTTCGAACGATAGGTAGCCCTCCGGACAATGTATCTTTCGCCCGTAAGATGTCAATTATTAAATAGTTGTCTTCTTATAGGACGGAACTTGCTTGATCTTTGCGGGCTATTTCAGTAAATTTAAATACAGATACAAACCAGTTGTTTATAACAGGTTTGTATTAATTTGTATAAATTGCTTCACTAGCTTAGCTGAGGACGCCTATATTGGCAGAAACATATGTATTAAGCAGAAGTAATTGCTGAAAATACGAGGTGTATTGTCCATGTGCATAGTTACAGATATGTAAATTATTTACATGTTTGTTTCATATTGTACAAACGCTTTATACGTGCTTAACGTATTGTTATACTTAAACAAAACCTTTTCGTTCAAGATTTTAAAAAAATGGTAAATTAATGTGAACTACACTAAACTATTATACAAGCAAATAATTACTAACTGTTGAAGGCAAAAGGTTAACTTAATGATTCTTTGTTCTTTTTTAGGTATGTGACGATAACGACGCTATTAGATATGACGGATGCAAGTTAAGCAAAATAATTAATCAGTCAAAACGGCGTAATTAGTACAGCGCTACCTTTCGAGTTTTAGATAAAGTCAAAGATAAATCATATCAAATAGAGTCGTTTCTGCATCACACGTGGTCCTCGATGAAACTTCCGGTCCACGTGGATTAATTCACTTCTACTCTACAGTTCCGATTATTTTAATCTTGAACGGCAAGTCTCATCATCAAATAGCTATAGAAGCCGGTAGCAGGAACTAAAATCAAGAATCCCACAGATGATATTTTATGCATTAGGAATAGCGAACCACATAGATTGGAGCACAAAAATGTCACCAAGTAAATTAGCGGGAAAGACACTAACCTACAGATGGTCGAGAGCACAATTAACCTGCAACAACCTATTTCAATGTAAATTTACTCTATACATATAGGCACACAGCAGCAAACAAACGAAAATACAACTAATCTAGCCGACGTTCTCAACGGTAGTGTCCAAAGTCCCCAGCAAACTCGTATTCCCTCTGCGAGGCAAGTCACGCATGTCCGATAGGATAGCGAAATCGCTACGGGTATACACCACTTACCAAAATATCGTGACACACCGTGCGGATAATAAGCAAGAATTAAAGTTAAACAGCAGCGTTTAAAATAAAGTCAAATGACTCTTCCAACATGAAATGCATACCAGTCAGTTTAAATGAATGCATACATTGCTTCTGGCTAATTATTAGACCAGATACCAACAATATAATTACACCAGAAGTGAGCTGTGTTGCTAAAGATGATTTGCTTATGAAATTCGGAATCAGTTTCAATTTTCTCTAGAACACAATTACGTATCTGCCACGCAACAAATAATAGTTTGGTTCGAGTTTTGGAATTAAAGTAATCTTATGAGCACGGAGGCCAAGATATTTTCGTAGAAGTCGCCACAAACCGGTGTTGTAAATAGCCAATGCCTGAGTTCAACGAGGCATTCACAAATTTTGATCTTAACAAACACTCTGATATACAGCTGTAATATTCTCTTCGCTTCTCTTGTACTTTTTGTGTCACTGGCAAGGAAATATTATGAAGTGAATATGTTAATTCGAAATTTTGCACTAAACGTTCAATTGTTCAACAATTACAGCGCCCGAAAATTGGAGTTAATGCACGTAAAGCAAGCGCAACGAACGTGAATTTTGATAAAAATTAATTTGTAAATGTTGTCGCGTGAATCTTTCCATGATGAAGTGGTGGCACAGAGAAAAAACATAAGTGTCAAAAGATAAACTTTACAAAGCTGGCACTTGAAATAAATATACATTTATAAATGTGTCATCCCTAATGGAAAACCCAGATCCTTACTTCGTGAGCTGAATGCATCGGTGTAAAAAGAGAACCTAATTTTGCGAACTAGAGGTATTTTTATGTATTATATACTAAATGTAACTTATATAATAAACAACACATATCACAAAAAATAAAGCAAGTTACTCATAAAATTGCCAATTTATCAATATGTGCTTTGCAAAGGATTCTACTGCATACATTTAATTATGAAGGACAGTCGGAAAATTTCGGGAAAAGTTATGAAGAAAACATTTAACGCGCATATAATCGGCTGTATTATTTTTCGAAATATTTACTGTATATTGTAAAGTTAACACAAAAATCGCGAAACACTTTACAAGACGTTCACGAATACACTTTTACTGTGCCCCTTGATCAGCGCTGTTATTTTTACTTACTGAGGAAGACAACTTACTGTCGAAACATGTATTTAGGATATGAATATTAATGCGGCAAGGGGTTTTATACTTTTTTAAAGTTTTTATATAGTCTAATAAAAATATTTTTATTAATAATATTAAACTAGAACAGATAATACACTATGTTAATGTTACAACATAATTGGATTAGGCAAAATAAATGGAGTTAAAAATTTAAATATTCCTTTCTAATTTTTTTGCTTGTACCAAGTGAATCAACGATCTGACAAAGTACGTTTGCTCATAAATGGTAAATATAATAAAAAATATATACTGTAGTTGATAGTGTTGTTATTGCTGCACATTCTAGAAAATGTAGACTTGTACATAATGTTTCGTAAGTCGCTGGCACAAAATGATATATTTTTTTTTAAATTGAATGGCCTATATATAAGTCTAATTTTTTATTACACCGTTAGATTTTGAATATTTTTTATTACGGATACTTAGCAGCTGGAGCCAATGTTTTTCGGGATATTTACAATTAAAGACAAAAAATGATATTTCTATGTGCGTCTTTAAGTACCAATAATTCGAGAGTGCCATGGCATAAAATAAAATAACACGGTGGCGTTTGCACAAGGTGTGCTGTGAGACACCTTTGTCCAAATGTATACTGAGTGTTCGTGAAGGTTCGATAAAATAAAGGAAATTTGCGTTAAAAAATCTCGTGTATTTGTAATGAAACACGCTATATCATTTTAAGTAGTCATATTAAGTGCTTTAGCAGCTATCTATATCAAGGTAGATAGCTGCTAAAGCACTTAATATGACTACATATACAAATCTTTCAATATTTTGGAAAACGCTTAATAATCTTTTAGAAATCCTTTTCTCTATACAATAAAAGTCATAGTAGGCATGAAAAAACATAGTATCTGTTGAATTTAAGAAGAAAGATTGAACTTTTGTCAAAATAATATAATAAAATTCGTCATTGTAATATTGATTTCTATTGTTCTATTATTGCTGTATTTCTTGGTGTTCTCAACAATATTTATTTTAAGTGAAACATATTAAAACAACTGTGAAATATTAATAAACATAAAAAATTCAAAGATGCTCAAAGAGCTGTCTTTCCACTTGTGTACCTAAATTAATCTTTCGTAAAATTCTTGTTTGACACTTTAAGGCGTTTGGGCAGGGGTAAGATCACAGGATCTCTGCGACTATTCTATAAAACTGCCTGGTCCAATCCATCTGTCAAGAGAAGTCACATTTAAAAACTGACGAACATTGCAGTGGTTATGTTACTGCTAGAATCACATTGCATTCCAAGTTACAAGATTAACTTCTTCTAAAAGAACTCGTAAACTTTCACTGAAAATGATAAGTAGGTGCCTCCAGTTAGATGTCTGCAATAACAATTAAGAGTCTACTACTAATGTGCGGATTTTGTTCGATACGAAGAAGAATTTCCAACACCCTTTTCTCTATAGCAGTGTGTTTATTTATTACGGGTCTTTTACTATACTTAACACTACCATTAGTATTAAATCTATGTTTTAAATCTTCAAAGGTTCTCTTCGGCGGCTGACGTTTATTCGGATAACGCATCCTATAAATATGCAACCACAAGTAAACAATTGTTATATCGATTTTTTATAGCTATCATACCTCGTAGCTACTGTGATTTTTAATGTATAGAGAAACTTATTTTTAAAATAAAATTAAAAATCTTCCAAAATATTGAAGATAGGACATACTTAGCAAGAAAGATAGCTGCTAAAGCGCTTCATATGACTATTAAAAAAAATTTAGGCCGTTCCATTTAAAATACCCAAGATTTTTTAGCGCTAATTTTCTTCACTTTATCCTACCTTCGCTAACACCCAGTACACACTAAAACAATTTCCGTGCAAAAGTATCTCATGGCACATATTGAGCAAACGTCGTACCAAGTTATTTCATTTTCTACCACATGGCACTCTCTAATTATTGGCGCTTAGGATGCCTATAGAAATGTCACCTTTTCTCTTTAATTGTAAATGTCTCGAAAACCATTAGTTCTACCTGCCAAGCATCCTTAATGAAACGTATTCCAAATCTAGTGTAATTAAAAATTAGATTTATACCGGGTGCGGCAATAGTGTGTCGGCGGAGCTTAGCATGAAAACTAATAAAGTTGTAACAATGAAATTTTACGTACACATGTAGTATGCTACAGTGCATTTTCTAATTTTATTTATATATTTACAGGGTGTTCCAAATTTCCGCAACCACTTTCAATTTTTTTTTTTAAATAGATTGCTATACTTTCTTGTTATTATGATGATAGCCACCCAAATTATCTTTGCAATGATATATGACAATGTGCACTTACAACTGTTGGTTTTGGTTTTATTGCAAATTTTGTTAAAATCTTGACAGTTGCAGCGTCTAACATTTTAAGTCTTAGCCTGAAAATGGGTGCAGTGCCTCACGTAAATTTTTTGTTACCAATTTATGGACTAACACGTTATATGTTTTGAGGGTGAACAACGTGACAACATATACAGAGTGTTGCCAGATATGTCGTGCCAAAGTTATCGAAGTTTAAAGGCTATTTTCTCTTTTTTTTTAAATTGAACCTATAATTTTTTTATTAGTCAGAAAATTCCTTGTAAAATTGCCGTTAAAATGGTACCAATAACATAGTACTTATTTCTAGTATTTTCGAAGTTATAACTAGAGCTGAGGATGTTTGCGGTATAACCATGGTTATATCATATAACCATAGTAATTTACTATGGTTACATGATATAACCATGGTTATACCGCAAACATCCTCAGCTCTAGTTATAACCCTTTAATGGGATATACCTATGTTTATAATATTCAATATGCGGTGCTGCATCTAATAGTTGGGTGGTTGGCCATGAAATGATATTAAGCAAAAATTGCTGTGTAACCAAACGTCAAATATCTACTTAAAATTTCCATATAAAGTGTTTTTCAATAGTTTCTCTTTACTGAAATCGCCTTTAATTGTTATAATTTAAGTTCGGCTAGTTAATTATCAATTTCCGTTTGTTCGTTATTAGTTGTTATCTTGTTGTCAGTTATATCGTTTTGTTGTCATTATTTTTTATTTCCATGCCGTAATAGTTTATATTTGTGTTTCTTTAGAATGAATTTTTAGGAGGAGGAGGTAATAGACATGGTATTTGTTCTTGGCGCTAGCAATAGAAATCCACTTTTAGCATCAAGAACATATGCTATGGAGTATCCTCACCGAAGAGCACCAGATATTAAGACGTTTGAAAATTTGTTGACAAGGTTTTTTCGGACGGGTTCAGTGAATTATGTCAAACATGAAAGAACTAAGTCTATTTAAAAAAAATTTAAAAAACTAAGTCTGTGGTTACAGAAGATAATGAAGTGACAGTCGTCCAGTCCGTTATGGAAAATCCGCGCGTATCTACAAGGTTAATTTCGAAAGAACACGGGATAGAAGTCACTGCTGTAAGAAGGATTTTAAAAAACATAAATTTCACCCTTACAAAATTCAAAATCATCAAGGCTTATTACAAACGGATTTTGAAAGGAGACTTGTTTACTGTGAATGGCTACTTTTCCAATTACGACAAGATCTAACTTTTCTAGATCATGTGCTTTTCACAGATGAAGCAACATTTGCTAATTGTGGAATAACAAATAGAAAAAATTCTCATTATTATGACACTAGAAACCCTCATTTTGTGCAACCCATTTTATACCAACAAAAATGGAGTGTTAACACCTGGGGAGGCATCATAGGAAACACTATTGTAGGTCCATTCTTTTTTAATAATACTTTAAATTGTGAAATCTACACAAATTTCCTACAAAATAATTTACCATTGCTGTTAGAAAACCTACCAGATAACGTCATAAGGAGATTGTGGTACCAACATGATGGTGCACCTGCACATTACGGTGCTGCTGCAAGAAAAAATTTAGATAGGGTATTCACCAATAGGTGGATTGGGAGAGGAAGCTTTATAAACTGGCCACCGCGGTCACCAGATCTAACCCCTTGTGATTTTTTTCTGTGGCCTACTGTAAAAAATATAGTTTACGAAACACCTCCTACAACGGCAGAGAACATGTAGCAACGAATCAGAAATGCTTTTCTTCAAGTAAGTGAAAACAACATGGCTCAAAATGCAAGTCTGTCGATGCAGAGGCGATTAAGAGCTTGTGTAGAGCAGAATGGAAATATATTTGAACACATTTTAAATTAATTTTGTTTTATTATTGAAAAATTACAAAATGTAATTCTGAAACTAATAATAAAGAATTAAGAAACAGGTGTTTGTAAAAGTTACTTTGTTTGATATCATTTCATGGCCAACCAACTATTAGATGCACCGCATATTGAATATTATAAACATTGGTATATCCCATTAAAGGGTTATAACTTCGAAAATACTAGGAATAAGTACTATGTTATTGGTACCATTTTAACGGCAATTTTACAAGGAATTTGCTGACTAATAAAAAAATTATAGGTTCAATTTAAAAAAAAAGAGAAAATAGCCTTTAAACTTCGATAACTTTGGCACGACATATTTCACACTCTGTATATGTTGTCACGATGTTCACCCTCAAAACATATAACGTGTTAGTCCATAAATTGGTAACAAAAAATTTACGTGAGGCACTGCACCCATTTTCAGGCTGACTTAAAATGTTAGACGCTGCAACTGTCAAGATTTTAACAAAATTTGCAATAAAACCAAAACTAACAGTTGTAAGTGCACATTGTCATAAATCATTGCAAAGATAATTTGGGTGGCTATCATCATAATAACAAGAAAGTATAGCAATCTATTAAAAAAAAAGAAAATTGAAAGTGGTTGCGTAAATTTGGAACACCCTGTAAATATATAAATAAAATTAGAAAATGCACTGTAGCATACTACATGTGTACGTAAAATTTTATTGTTACAACTTTATTAGTTTTCATGCTAAACTCCGCCGACACACTATTGCGGCACCCGGTATACGGTCATTTACGTATCCATATTTCCAACGATTTACAGAACATTCTGTATAAGTCTATACATTTTTAGAATGTGCAGCAATAGTAACCCTATCCACTTCACCATACGATTTTTTTAATTATAATAGCTGTCTCTTTCATAATAACGTCTACTACCGTTTCAGCCTTTTGATTTGTTAGAGCATTGGTTTCAACCCATTTAGTAAAATAATCCATGACCACTATGATTTACCTATATCCTTTATCGCTTTCTGGGAAAGGGCTGGCGGCATCTATAGTGATTCTTTCGAAAAGGCGTATAGATTCACGTCGACATCTCTGGGGTCCATTACTTCCGGTGCAATTAGCACATCTTCGGCACCATTCTTTCACATCTCGTTAACAATTTAACCCGTAAAATCTCTAACGCACCTTCTCCAATGTTTTATGCCAAAATGCACCGCAGAAGCACCGTTGTGGAGTTCTTGCAATACCGCTGGTATCATTTTCTTGGGTACCAACATTTGCATTTTTCGCTCGCTTTCATAGTGATCTTCAACCTCGCGCCTCAGGAAATCGTCTTCCATGATCAAGGAATCCCATTGTGTCCATTGTGCCTAGTATGACTTCAATTCTTGTGAACGGATATCGATTTCTTGCCAGGTTGGTCTTTGCTAATTTTTCTTCTAAATAATTAAGACTGCAAAGTCAGGATCAACTTCTTGATCTGCGCGCAAATTGCCTGGTTGCCACTGATGATCAACCACGATGGTTCGAAGAGTGTTGGCCGATTTGCCTTCGATTCGGTTGCAATGTCGACAGTCTTCTGGACAGGGCCTTCTAGAAAGAGCATCAGCACTTCGATGTTTGAGGCCTACTCTATGTCGAAGTCATACTCCTGTAGCCTCTCAATCCATCCAGCTACTTGACCCTCGGAATTCTTAAATTGCGAGTAATTTCAAACGGCATGATCAGTACGGATCAGGAACTTATGCCCATGCAGGTACATGTATAAAAGTGCTCAATGGTCTTAACTACTACCAGTAGTTCTCGCTTGGTTACGCAGTAGTTCCTCTCTAGTTTGGACAGACCGAGCCATCCCAACATTACTCGCATCTGTATCCAGAATAAACCTTCCAGGTGGCAGTGGATAGCCTAAAACAGGTACACTTTTCAAAGTTACTTTTAACAATCCAAAGAACGCTTGGAATTCGTTGTTCCAAATGAATGCGCGATTTTCTATTAGATTTTCTGTCTGATTACAGCTTATAGATTTTTTTGGAATCAAACCAGATATCCTAATCCTTTGTGCTATGTAAATAATTGTCGTGATATATGAACTCCAGCAGTTGCTTGAAGAGGAATCCTCCTTATTATAGCTTTAAATGGATAACTTAGCATAAGTGTTTAATCGAGTATAGAAGAATGAAAAATATCTTATCCAATCTTATTTATATTCTTCTATATACCGGGTGAGCCAATAATGTGCTGGCGGAGTCTGGCGTGAAAACTAATAAAGATATGAAAGTGAGATTTTCCATACGTATACAGAATATCACAGCGGATATGTATTACTTACTATATTGTCCGAATATACAGGGTGTTACAAATCCCCTCACCCACATTCAGATTTTTCAATTTAAATAGATTGTTAGATATTTTTTAAAAATTATTTCGAAAGCCACCTAAATTACATTTGCAGTGATATATGGTTATGTGCATTTCGGAGAAATAATTTTTTTTATATTGAATTTTTCATCCAAAATTTTACATCTGACGTTTTAAGACGTAGTCTGAAGATGATTATCATGCATCGAACTATTCTTTGGATATCAATTTGGGGTCTAACACTTTATATGTTTCAATATAGTATAATGTAAAAATATAAACAAGGTGTTAAATTGGGCGTGCCACATCTATCGAAATTCAAACGCTTCTCTCTCGATTTTACATTCAAAACAGTACCAGTAACGTAATACCTATTTACAGTATTTTCAACGACATTCCAATTTAATGGGAAATATCTTTAATACTATTCAATATTCAATACATCTAACATAGGTACATAAGAAGTAATACATAATACAAAATTCTTAATAATAAATTAATTTTAATTCATATGATCCTCCAATATGTTTCTATATATTCTGCTCTATGCACATTCTCAAAGACTGCTTCACATTTTCAGTCATATTATTCTCGTGCAAGTGGAGAAAAACATTTCTTATAACTATTATTACTAACACGTTGGTTGGTGGTTGTGCTTATAATAAAGAAATCATGTGATAAAAATAATTGGTGTGATGGTGAAGTATCATCAAATGTTAAGGACGTGTGCAATAATGCTGAGATTAAATATATTACAACTTACTAACTAAATAAAACACAACAACGTTGTCCTTAAAGTTTGTATTTATTATTTCCAAAAAAGAAATTGAGCATTGATACATTTTAAAGTAATTAAATAAAAGTAATGTACCCAAGGAGTGGTAAATAAGTAACTAAAAATTAACGCACAAAATAAACTGGAAAGAATGTTAAATTAGGCAATACATTAAATCTGAATTAATTATGAGTAATATAAAATAACCTCTGTATAGAAAAATAAAGAGTTACCTGTTGAAGTGCATGTTTGTCAGCAACGAGGTCGGCATCATGTACCTGGACAAGTATGTAAAGCGATGCTTGGCCGAAGGGCGAAAAAATTAATTAGTTGGATTAATTGAATTACGGTGAATTAAATAAGAATAATATATATCGAACAATTAAGGTTACCTTTGAGTTGCGGAGATGCATTGATCGAGCATGTGGAAAGCAAGGTCGGACGACGCTTGGGTTCTGAAACAGCACGTGTAGAGTTTGCACGATGTGTAACTTACAAGAGATGAAAACAGAAGAATGAATTCATGTAAAGACGAACACTAGCTTGGGAAAAAAAAGTTTGTTTTATTACCCCAAGTTGAAAAGAGGGATCGATGTTGTTGATGTCAAGACTGATGAATTAGTCAAAAGCGCAAGCTAAAAGGTTGTGATATCGATGACACAGATATCATTAAAATATCCTTTATAAGACAAGCTTCATAATGATATGCGACACAATATATAAGTAAGAGATGAGTACGTAATTAAATGAAAACTTTAATTTAAAAACGAAATATATAGAGAGACTCAATCGAACGTTAGATTGCTTGGTTGAGGGCTCAATTCAGGTAGAAGTCGATGGGTCTATCGGCTAGTGCGAGAACAAAAGAAAGGCTTTCTTTTTGCAAACGAAATATGCAGAAAAAATGTCTAAGTTGAGTGTATACTTTAAATGCGAGATATATCGGAGTTTTACCGCATTGTAGTATTTATTACGTACTACTTAAAATCATAATTTATACATGAAATGAAAGAACAACTCAAACAGTTCAGTTTGTTGGTAAGCGCATGCGCTAGCAGAAAGATGGCTTTTTGTGTTCTGCAGTTTGCAAAGACCGAATCTGTGGTTACTGTGCAACATGCGTAAGTGGTATCATCACTTTGATAATACCGGCTGCCTTTGCAAAGGAAAGAGTATGGGACGACCAAGGGTTTCTGAAGAGAGTGTTGAGCGAGTGAGAGAGTCTTTCACGCGTAGCCCGACGAAATCAGTTCGGAAGGCTATTCGTGAATTAGCAATTCCAGTGACGACTGTTTGGAAAGTTATACGGAAACGCTTACAACTACATCCTTATCGTTTGCGTTATTATAGCCTACAGACTATAGTTTACGTGCCAAATTTGCTCATGAAATATTGTTGCACGACGATTTTCTCGATCGTGTTGATTTCAGTAATGAGTCACATCAGTGGACATGTGAACATTCATAATGTACGCATCTGGGGCATAGAAAATCCTCACGAGATGGTACAATTGCAACAAGACTCCCCTAAATTGAATGTTTTTTGTGCTATATCTCGGCGGAAAACTTATGGGCCTTTTTTTGGAGAAGCAACTGTAACTGGTTCTTCCTATCTTGATGCTCTACAATTATGGCTATTTCCCCAATTGGTAGAAGACGAACCAAATAACTTAACTTGGCAGCAAGATGGTCCACCGCCTCACTGACATAACGACGTACGCAATTAGTTGAACGTGACTGTACTCAAACACTGGATTGGCCGCAAATGGCCAAATGACAGAGCTTCTTTCGCATGGCCTCCACGCTCACCCGATCTTACGCCATGTGATTTCTACCTGTAGGGGTTCATAAAGGATCGTGTATATGTGCCTCCACTACCAGCTGACCTACCCGACCTAACAAACAGGATTGAGGTAGCTGTTGCAACAATTACACCACAAACACTAAACAACGTTTGGGAAGAACTGGGCTATCGACTTAATGTGTGCCGTGTGACGAAAGGTGATCACATTGAACACTTGTAAGCTTGTAAGCTTGTACGTATAACTATTTGAATTGCTATTTCATTTCTTGTATTAGTTATGATTTTAAGTTTTACGTAATAAATACTACAAAGCGTTAAAACCCCGATATTCATTTAGAAACACCCGATACTTATTTATAGAAATATAATTGAAAATTAAATTAAACATTCTTATATATGCGAAGCGTAACACTATGTTTCTTATAGTAGGCCACAGAAAAAAATCACGAGCGTATTGAACCTTCTCTCCCAATTCACCTTTTAGTAAATACCCTATCTAGGTACGCTCTTGCAGCAGCTCCATAATCTACGGGTGCACCATAGTCTTGGTACTATAATCCGTTCATTGGGTTACCGAGTAGGCCATCAAGTAGTATTGGTAAATTATTTTGAAGGAAGTTTCTATAAATTTCACAATTTATAGTATTGATAAAGAAGATAGGCCCAATGGTGTTTCCTATGATGCCTCCCCAAGTATCCACTCCATTTGTGTTAACACAAAATATATTGCACAAAAGGAGGATTACTTGTATGATAATAGTGTGAATTTTTCCTATTTATTATTCTAGAATTAACAAATGATACTTCATCTGTGAAAACTGCGTCTAGAAAGTTTTGATCTTGACGTAATCATAAAAGCGACCATTCAGAATGCATAAGTCTCAGTGCTGATGGTTGTAATTCCATGTTGTTTCGAATTTGCCGGTGCCGATTTTCTATAACTAATTGAACGACTGTCACCTTATTATCTTCTGTAACCATAGTTTTGTCCTTTTATGTTTGCGTTAATTCACTGAGCCCGATCGAAGAAACCTTACCAACAACAAATACCATGTCTATGAGTTCCTCCTTCGAGAAATTAATTTTTAGTAAATGAAAGTAGGCAAAAAATAATGGAAACAAAACGGTATAACTGATAACCAGATTAAAGTAATATGTAATAATCAACAACTAAATAATTCAAATTGCAATAAGTAAGTAGTGATAAAATTGTAACAAATATTAAAACGCGATGATGACAAAGAGAAAATACAAAAAAACGACTTGATGTGTAAATTTTCAACAGAGATTTGACTTTTCCTTAGATTCTTAGTTGTTTTTTAAAAATCATGGCCATCTAGTCGTATTGGGTACATTGAACAGTATTAAAGATATTTCCCATAAAAGTAAATATCCTTGAAAATACTGCAAATAAGTATTACGTTATTGATACCATTTTGAAGGTAATTTTACAGGGAATTTGCTGACAATATCGAGAAATATATGTTCCATTTAAGAAAATTGAGAAAAGAGCGTTTGAATTTTAATAAATGTGGCATGACCTATTTAGCACCCTGTATATATTTTCACATTATATCATCTTGAACCATATAAAGTGTTAGACACCAAATTTACATCCAAAGAATAATAAAATTCAATGCACGATAACCATCTTCAGCCTACGTTTCAAAACGTCAGACGCTACGACTGGAAAATTTTTGACAAAAATTCCAATATAACCAAAACTATTTGTCGGAAGTGCACGTAACCATATATCATTGCAAATGTGATTTAGGTCGTTATCGAAATAATTTATGATAAACATAGCAATCCACTTAAACTGAAAAATCTGATGGAGAGTGCGGGAATTTATAACATTCTGTATATACAAAAAGGTTTAAGTATATCAATACGTTATGCACGTGTTACGCATTTGTTACAAATGAAACAGACTTGCAATATACATATCTGTAACTGTACACATGGACAATACACCTCGTATTTTCAGCATTTACTTCTGCTTAAGACACGTGTTTCTGCTATCTATAGGCGTCATAAGTCAAGCTAGTGAAGCTATGTAATACAAATGATACAAATCTTTTTAAGAACAGATTTGTATCTGTATCTACATTTACGCTGAAATTGCCCACAAGATATAGCAAATTTCTTCATATAAGGTGGCACTATTTAATAAGTGACATCTGACGGACGAAAGAGACTATGGCGAAAAAAGGCCACCTTTCGCTTGACCAGCTATGCTGGTACATATGCGAAAAATACGTATAGGTGTAGTCCATTAATACGAGCCACATGGCGGTAAATATACGAAAAGGTAATATACGAAAACGTATTACGCATTTGTTACAAATGAAACAGACATGCAATATACATATCTGTAACTGTACACATGGACAATACACCTCGTATTTTCAGCATTTACTTCTGCTTAATACACGTGTTTCTGCCATCTATAGGCGTCATCAGTCAAGCTAGTGAAGCAATGCAAATGATACAAATCTTTTCAAGAACAGATTTGTATCTGTATATACATTTACGCTGAAATCGCCTACAAGATATAGCAAATTTCGTCATATAAGGTGGCACTATTTAATAAGTGACATCTGACGGACAAAAGAGACTATGCTGAAAAAGGCGACCTTTCGCTTGACCAGCTATGCTGGTACATAAGCGAAAAAATATGTATAGGTGTAGTCCATTAACACGAGCCAGATGGCGGTTAATATACAAAAAGGTTTAAGTATATCAATACGTTATGCACGTATTACGCATTTGTTACAAATGAAACAGACATGCAATATACATATCAGTAACTGTACACATGGACAATACACCTCGTATTTTCAGCATTTACTTCTGCTTAAGACACGTGTTTCTGCCATCTATAGGCGTCATCAGTCAAGCTAGTGAAGCAATGTAATACAAATGACACAAATCTTTTTAAGAACAGATTTGTATCTGTATATACATTTACGCTGAAGTCGCCTACAAGACAAAGCAAATTTCGTCATATAATGTGGCACTATTTAATAAGTGACATCTGACGGACGAAAGAGACTATGCCGAAAACGGCGACCTTTCGCTTGACCAGCTATGCTGGTACATAAGCGAAAAAATATGTATAGGTGTAGTCCATTAACACGAGCCAGATGGCGGTAAATATATAAAGAGGTTTAAGTATATTAATACGTTATGCACGTATTACACATTTGTTACAACATGCAATATACATACAGACATGAAATATACATATCTGTAACTGTACACATGGACAATATACCTCGTGTTTTCAGCATTTACTTCTGCTTAAGACACGTGTTTCTGCCATCTATAGGCGTCATCAGTCAAGCTAGTGAAACAATGTAATACAAATGATACAAATCTTTTTAAGAACAGATTTATATCTGTATATACATTTACGCTGAAATCGCCTACAAGATATAGTAAATTTCGTCCTATAAGGTGGCACTATTTAATAAGTGACATCTGACGGACGAAAGACACTGTGCCGAAATACGTGCATAACGTATTGATATACTTAAACCTATTGTATATTTACCGCCATCTGGCTCGTATTAATGGACTACACTTATACGTATTTTTTCGTTTATGTACCAGCATAGCTTGTCAAGCGAAAGGTCGCCTTTTTCGGCATAGTCTCTTTCGTCAATTAGATGTCACTTATTAAATAGTGCCACCTTATAGGACGAAATTTGCTACATCTTGTAGGCGATTTCAGCGTAAATGTATATACAGATACAAATCTTTTCTTAAAAAGATTTGTATCATTTGTATTACATTGCTTCACTACCTTGACTGATGACGCCTATAGATGGCAGTAACACGTGTCTTAAGCAGAAGTAAATGCTGAAAATACGAGGTGTATTGTCCACGTGTTCAGTTACAGATATGTATATTGCATGTCTGTCTCATTTGTAACAAATGCGTAATACGTGCATAACGTATTGATATACTTAAACCTTTTTGTATATTTACCGCCATCTGGCTCGTGTTAATGGACTACACCTATACGTATTTTTTAGCTTATGTACCAGCATAGCTGGTCAAGCGAAAGGTCGCCTTTTTCGGCATAGTCTCTTTCGTCCGTCAGATGTCACTTATTAAATAAATAGTGCCACCTTATATGACGAAATTTGCTATATCTTGTAGGCGATTTCAGCGTAAATGTATATACAGATACAAATCTGTTCTTGAAAAGATTTGTATCATTTGTATTACATTGCTTCACTAGCTTGACTGATGACGCCTATAGATGGCAGAAACACGTGTCTTAAGCAGAAGTAAATGCTGAAAATACGAGGTGTATTGTCCATGTGTACAGTTACAGATATGTATATTGCATGTCTGTTTCATTTGTAACAAATGCGTAATACGTGCATAACGTATTGATATACTTAAACCTTTTTGTATATTTACCGCCATCTGGCTCGTGTTAGTGGACTACACCTATACATATTTTTTCGCTTATGTACCAGCATAGCTGGTCAAGCGAAAAGTCGCCTTTTTCGGCATAGTCTCTTTCGTCCGTCAGATGTCACTTATTAAATAGTGCCACCTTATATGACGAAATTTGCTATATCTTGTAGGCGATTTCAGCGTAAATGTATATACAGATACAAATCTGTTTTTAAAAATATTTGTATCATTTGTATTACATTGCTTCACTAGCTTGCCTGATGATGCCTTTAGATGGCAGAAACACGTGTCTTAAGCAGAAGTAAATGCTGAAAATACGAGGTGTATTGTCCATGTGTACAGTTACAGATATGTATATTGCATGTCTGTTTCATTTGTAACAAATGCGTAATACGTGCATAACGTATTGATATACTTGAACCTGTTTGTATATTTACCGCCATCTGGCTCGTGTTAATGGACTACACCTATACGTATTTTTCCGCTTATGTACCAGCATAGCTGGTCAAGCGAAAGGTCGCCTTTTTCGGCATAGTCTCTTTCGTCCGTCAGATGTTACTTATTAAATAGTGCCACCTTATATGACGAAATTTGCTATATATTGTAGGCGATTTCAGCGTAAATGTATGTACAGATACAAATCTGTTCTTAAAAAGATTTGTATCATTTGTATTACATTGCTTCACTAGCTTGACTGATGACGCCTATAGATAGCAGAAACACGTGTCTTAAGCAGAAGTAAATGCTGAAAATACGAGATGTATTGTCCATGTGTACAGTTACAGATATGTATATTGCATGTCTGTTTCATTTGTAACATTCTGTATATTCGCTAATAATTTTACAATATCCGCTGTGATATACTATATACGCACAGAGAATTTCACTTTCGTATCTCTTGTTAGTTTTCACGCCAAACTTCCACCAACAAACTAATTGCGCACCTGTAATAGACCTGAGAACACCTGAGAAAGGACGAAGAAGGTTGTATCTTCGTATTTTCCATTCTCTAGTTAGTACAGTTTAAGCGAACATAATAGGGTATTATATTATACAAATACTATATAATGTATTTAATGATTTCTTTTATTAAATTGTAAATTATTTTAGCCTAATTCACTATTAAAGTTTTAAGTAAAATTACTGTATCAATTTTTTACATTTTAGATTTATATTTATTATATACAATTATAAGAATAATTGTTACAACTCAATAATGAGAAAGATACTCACTATTCACAGTAATAACAGTTAATTAAAGATAATCGATCACAGAAAAACTAATTACAATAAATACCTTCGTTCCGAAAAGGTATCCTATGACTTCAGTTCGCAATAGTATGTGAATGAGTAAACAAGTAATAACTGAACGCAATGAGTAAAATAAGTTGCGTAGATACTTTAGTAAAACCAATTCGAGTCCTGTCGTTTTTCGGATTGATACAAATACAAAAATTGACAAAAAGAAGTTTAATCAAAATTATATTAAATTTTATTTTCAACACTACTATGCTTTCTTTACTCAGTTTGAATATTTATAAGAGTATTAAATTAGGTGACATTCAATTAGCGAATTTTATGACATGTATACTGGTACCGGTTATAAATTACGTATTTAAAGGTTACACGCTTTTGATTAATAAAAACTGTTTGCTGTTACTTTTGGAAAATATACAATGTGACGTTTTCAATTCACATAGTGAGGAATTAAATCAATATGTTCAACTCGTCTACAAAATTTCAAATTTTATAATGAGATTCTTCGGTCTCGCGGCATGCATGTTTATAACAATTTTTTGTGTTCTACCTATTATAACGAACATTAGGATAATGATACCACCTCCCTTTGAAATGGGAATGTTCGATATTCCATATAAACTCATGGTGCTTTTTGCTACAGCTTATATCGGCGTAAATTCAATTGGTTTTGATGTATTTTATATTTCTTTGTTGGGCGTAGGAGTTGCTCAACTTAATATTTTACAAGCTCAACTTTTAAATGTATTTCGAGACTTAAAAGTTGGTCAAGAAGGAGAAATAAGTAGACAATTTGACAATCTGAACCAAATAAATCGAAATTTAGGAAGATGCATTATTCTACATAAAACAATAATTCAGTAAGTAATTTAATTAACAATTATTGCTATAGGGAATTTCCATAGTACATACAACATTTACAAAGTAGAGAAAAGAGTTTTTGTTTTAGATCAGAAAAATGTTGGGATGTCTAATTATAACTGTTTTCGTGTAAATAACTGAAAATGTGCCAAATGTTATTAGAAACTAATGTAAAAATAGCGAAGAGCTTTTACAAATACAGTAAAACCTGTCAAAATGGCCACCAAAAAAAAAAAACATTATTGGCCGTTATGTAAAGGTGGCCGTAATTGGCAGATTTTTTGTCATAATTGGCTTTTAAGATTTTTCTTATTTTATTAATTAAACTAAATATTATATAAACACACATATGTATACGAAAGATTAAAACAATTTTAATGTATGTAATATGTACAAAACATAGACTAGGTACAGCTGCGAGCAATAGATTTTGATCGTCAATTTAATTTTTTGACAAAATGTAAGTTGCTGCATTGTGAAACGGTCGTAATGGTAATAACCTATAAATCTGTCAGATGTTAATAAAATTTATGAAACTTTTTGCAAGTCGTAGACGAGATTCTGCCATAGCTTCAGAGTCCAGTTTCTATTAAGAAAATAATCCTTACTTTATAATATACGATTGTTTCAGTCTTTACTTGATGAAATTCCATTAAAACTATTATCGGGACAAAAGAAACGAAATAAAATGAAATTGATTAAAATTTGTTTTATTTTATGCATATAATAATCCATACTTTGTTAAAGTAGGATATCGAGACCATATTAAAAATATTTCAAAAAACAAGGCCTTGACAAACTGAAAATTTATATTAACATTTCATTGACAACGGATATAATCAATCAGTGCAAAAATCTACAATTTCCTCAAATTTTACAATGATATTAACGAAAAAAATTTATTGCTGGCGGCTGTACATATCATAGATATATGTATGCATATTATAGATAACACATATTGCTGTGTACTTTGCTTTCAAATTTAAATTATAATGGATGATTCGTGTGGGAAGTTACACAAGCATAAATTTTTTGAGACTCTGTATATTATTTGGGTATTTCAGGGCTATCTTTTTGGTTCTACACAACTAGTCCTAGCGTCCAAAGTAAATGCAAAGAAATAATACAACAAGAGGTTATTGTTTAAAAGTATTTTATTGTTTATTTATATTTTCACATCTCATTTTTGTTGTATCTTAAAATATTTCATTCTTAGCCTATATCTTAAACTATCAATGCAACTTTAGTATGCAAATATTCTTTAGTGAATCACACACGGATAATATTGGAGTTTTGATTTTGATTCCAAATGAATCTCGCATAGAAAGACTCTTGAGGATTTTACTCGCAAAAGGGGGTACTTGACCTCCAAATGTTGAGATTTGAGATTAGTACTCAAAAGCCTATCTCTGACAGAAATGTGGATCTCTGGCCTCTACTGATAACTTTTTGCAAAGCGAGTGTGCTATTCAGCGCCTGTTTAAGTGGAAAACGAGTCCCTACCGAAATGGGACGCTTATCCTCACACTGTATAAGTATTTTCTTATTTTCACTCCTATTGCTGAACGATTTGAATTTTTAAAATCTCTAATGGCACGGATATTTCGAGAATATGCAGGGAAAACTACTTCTTCTTTATCAAACTCGGATGTCTGGACTAAGATACACTTTACTCGTGAATTTCTGACTAATTTAATATTTAAAATAATAATCCACGTGCACTTTTCTAATTTAGTTAACTTTATATACTCCAATTTTGATCGTGTATAAAGTTTTATTTACTCCGAATTTAATTGTACATACAAAATTTGATCTCCTCCTGGTATATTATTATACTTATAATAATAATGATGACAATAATACTGACAACAATATTACTAATGAAAAATGAAATTAAACTTTTATTGATTCTTAACGCAAATAGAATGTCAACAGGCTTGAAATTTTTGAGATTATTGACTATATCTACATTGCAATTTTGAAATGAATGTAGCTCAATAAATCAACGTCAGTGAATGTCGAAATTAAAACGATGAATCTCCTATTTTCGGTACTTTCCTACTTTTATATGCAGCGTTTCTTTCTTCTACGAAATCAGTTCCTACTCCAAATAATTTATTTCTGTTTTCTCTAATTTTCATTGTAATTTAATATTTCCATCCCTGTGTATTTTTACTTATCGTGTGTAGTTTTAACATTTTCATCTCTATGCGTTGTCTCTCCGTTTACATATTTTGCCTTTTTGTTGTTATTTTGATATTTGTAAATTTTATTTTGGAAAGTAATGTTTTAATGTCGTTCTTTCTGGAATATCTCCGATACCCGTTCGATCGATTGAGAAAATTTCGGAAGAAGCCGTTTACGTATCCTTTTAATTTGTTTTTGCTTATCCAGCTATGTTTAATTGATTTATAAGTTTATAAGTTATTAATTCTATTTTTAGTTTTCAGCCAAAGTTTATTTCACAGCAATATGTTCATTATTTAGACATATTTCAACATATTCATAGCAAAAAATATAATTTATTAAGCTCTTTTAAAGTATTGTTCAATTTTTGTTTGCTTTAAATTTTTTAGTTGCGATTTAAGAGCTACAGCTTCACATGTAGGTAAAATTCAAGAGACATCCATAAAAATTTCACCATTGTTATTGCACAATAAATAATTATATATGTCTCTTAATTTTGTACACACTTTGATCATACCAGATAATGTAGATTTTAGAATTACACATTCATCCACTTCACTATAATTAGAGTTATGTTTTTCATCATTATTGCACAATTCCTCAGCAATTTCCGTAATACTGAAATTAGGGCTCACTGTAGGCACATGACTATCGATAGCAAATTCATCTAAATCCATAATTTCGTTAAGAACTGTAGGAAAAAGTTGGTCATGGGGTATTTCGTCTTCTTCATCAAAAATTGAATCTTCTTGGATAACATCAGAGAATTCGGCCTTGGAAAACCATTTCTCAACTGTAGCAGGAGATACTTTCTCCAATCAGCTGTAATCCATATAAGTGCATTGGCTAAATTTGTTTTTTTCAGAATTTTCAAAATCACATTCACTGTAAATAAACATTAGAAGCCTTTTGATCAAAAAAATTCTGTAAATCAATTTGAAATTCCGAATTATTCCTTGATCTAAGGGCTGATAATACAAGGTGGTAATTGGCAGCAGGAAGACTAGTTTAACATTTTCTAATGGAACTTCAGAATGTGACGTGGCATTATCCAAGAAAAGAAGCACTTTTATATTTTGTTTCCTCATTGTATTGTCAAATTTATGCAGCCGTCTTGTCATAATTTCTATTGTAATCTAAGCTCTTTTGTTAGAAACCCATTCTAAGGGTAATTTGTCAACGTGATTACTCTTAAAACAGCGCGGATTTTTATTTTTTCCTATTATTAATGGATCTTCTTTCTCACCTTTCATGTTTGCAAAAAATAATCAAACGTTGTCGTGTAGTGTCTAAATTCTTTCCAGGAATCTAGATACAGCTAAGGTTGACATATAGCATTTAAGATAATAGTTTGCAGTACCGTGATATGGTTGTGTTGGCTATACAATATGTAACATTTGTTTATTGTTATACTCGAAGAAGCTACTGTGTAGCGAAACAGCTGTCATAGATATTTTTTAAATATACTATAAATCTACAAACATCATCTGTGTATTTATTTATATTTTAATTTTTTTATAGATAAGCTTGGTAGTTATTTATTTATACTTGTTTGAAGTATTATAACATTGGAGGTTTCTTAGATTTAATATTTCTTATAACAACACCACAATAATTAAAGCAATGAATATCCTACGATATGCAAATCTCGGTGCTTGTCAACCTTTAATGAACAATTTGGATTTTTAGTTATTTACCGCATTGTATTTATTAAAGTAACCTGCTCATTACAGCTTTATTTTAGGTTTACTAAAAGATTAAATGTCCTATTGGCATTTCCTCTATTCATACAATATACATGTGGATGTTTTGTTATATGTATGGTCATACTAAAAATAACCATAATGGTGAGTAGTGTAGCCATTAGTTAATAATGTAGAAAGATCTCCGCATCAATGTACAAGTGTCCCGTATCGTTATGTTTAAATTTTAGGAGTGTAAAGTAGACTTCATTTCAAATAACCAAAACGCAAAACTTGTATATCTATTTTTTTTTGTTACTGATCTATTAATGTGATTGACAAATCATGAAAAAGAATGTAATCCTAAAGTCAATAAAAACTGATTTTATTTAAAAAAAGTTATACGATTATACAGGCTTGTGATTGTTAACGTCGCATAATAAAATGTTATCCTAAAATAAATAAACACGTGTCGTAGTTCATACAGTAACTTCCTGGAGATCTACAAAAAAGGGTACTGGAAATTGATCTATGATAAAGAAGGTTCTTACTTATTTCGTAAGTGCTGAACCATGAATATCATACAATAAACAAATGTTCAGATGACTGTTAACGTTGCATTTTTTAATAAAGGATTATATTACGTTTCAGTTCATACAAGAGCTTATTAGTGAGTGGACACGTTTTCTTTATTCGAAATGCCTTATCGATTTTCTTCTCAAGAGTATGCGGACATGCATTTTGTGTATAGCTACTGTAATGGCAGTGCACGTCAAGCAGTTATTGAATACCGACATCGGTTTCCCGATGCCTATCGTAGGAATGCGCCTGCATTCCTAATTACAGAACGTATCTGGAAGTACACAGACAATTTCGGGGATGCGGACTGCGTGATCATCTCTTCGACCGAGGAGTAAATTTGCCAGCAGACTTAGTGGAAGAAGCAGTAGCTATTGTTCCAAGGGATCCAACTCTCAGTCTTCGTCGAATCGCTAGACAACTAGGAGTTCCACGAACGACAGTTTGGCGAATTTTAAAATGTGAGGGCTTATATCCATATCACTGCCGCAGGAGACACGGTTTGCTTGCAGACCACTATGCTCGTCTAGTTTATTCTACCTGGATATTAAGACAGTCACGGCTTCATTTTAACTTCTGCAGAACAGTCCTCTGGACAGATGAATCTACGTTCACGAGATGTGGTGTTACAAATCTGAGAAACCTGCACAGGTGGTCATAAGAAAATCCCAAAGCTATACGCCCATCTAAATTTCAACATGAATTTTCTATTAACGTTTGGATGGCCCTAATCGATGACATGTTGATTGGTGCTGTCGTTCTTCCTAGGAGATTAAATGCTGACAACTACCTTCAATTTCTTATTGACCACCAGGTCCTTTAGAGGATGTCTCACTGAATGTTCTACGAGACATGTGGTTTCACATGGAGGGGGCACCACCACATTTCCGAATTGCTGTTCGAAATTGGGTTAACGTCAATTATCCAAATGGATTGGTCGAGGTGGTCCTATTGCATGGCCACCCAGATCATCCGATCTTAAGCCCCTTGACTTTTATTTATGGGGGTACATGAAAAATTTAGTCTACGCGCAAGTTTCGAACACAATAGAAGAATTGTTCGATCGTATTCACCTGACTGCCGAGCAAATCCGACAAAACAAGTATGAAATTCGGTTAAGTACTTCTTCTGTTGGCTTATGTGCACAAGCCTGCATTCAACAAGGAGGTGGACATTTCGAAAATATTATTAATTGAACTTCTTTAAATAAAATCAATTTTTATTCACTTTAGGAGGATTACATTTCTTTTCATTATCTGACAATCACATTATAGATCTGTAACTTTGAAACAAATAAAAATGGATATACAAGTTTTGCGTTTTTGTTACTTTAAATGAAGTCTACCTTACACTCCTAAAATTTGAACATAACGATACGGGACACTTGTAAAGAATACGTCAGAATATCTAGTTACAAGGATGGCAAATCATTCCTTTTCCGAATACACTAATCTTATAAAGTAAAATACTTTCATTTGACAACTTCTGAAAATCTAAAAAATTGAACTGAATGTATAACACGAAGTCAAAGCCGTGACAATATCGTAAAAAGCGAAAGAGAAAATCACTTCTATTGTTGTTTATTAAATCTCTGATTAGAGACTTTTAAATTTAAAATTAAGTTGAAGTCAAAATAATAACTGAGAGTCTAACCAAAATATGAAAATGATTAGTGAACCTTAAAAGTATGGAACTGCAAAAAGTCTTACTTGTCTTTCTTGAACACCTTCAGGAAAGATGCAATTAAGTTAATTTTGAAAGCTATTGTTAGCTTTATTAAATTTTAGCATGAATTATTCATATTTTGTTTCAATATTTCAGTTTAATCATAAATATTTAAGATTATTCACCATTAAAGAATTTATTTCATTATTAGAAAAACTGACTAAATTATTAAGGGTATTGGCAAAGTAGTTTATTATTCTGTTATAAATAAAAAATATGATAATAAAAAAATTCTTAGTTGAGTATTACTGTATTTTCTCGTATCATTTTTTTAGTATTTGAGTCTTAATTCATAGCGTGTCTTTTTCTAGACCAGCTTTGCCACGCTTCTTTGTCAGTGGCTTGTGTGTACGCACCCGACTGTTGTCAACTTTAACGAACTGACTGTTGCAACTTGGTTTTAATATATGACATTTTTCAGTATTCTTAGGGCCGGTATTATAAACAGCGAATAAATCTCTGACTAGCAACTTGGCGAATAAATTTATTCAACGAATAAATTGAAATCTGGTATTATAAAAAATGCATGCAAATGAAATAAGTATTTGTAGAATAACTGAATAGCTATGTTTTTTACAGTTTGGCGTTTCGATAAAAGTGAATAAAATGCAAAATACAAAAAAATCCTAATTCTTTAATATTTCTTTCTATTTATATTTGTAAATTACAAACCGATAAATCTGGCATTATCAAAATTTAAGTTATCAAACACACACAAAATATAAACTTTTAAAAATAAGTTTATGCTTATTTGAACCAGTGGAGCAAACAGCTGTTCGCTATTTATAATACCCAATCTATAGAGTAAATTAAATTTACTTTCTTACTAAATAAAATTTGCAGATTTTATCGTTTATAATACCGACCCTTAATCTCTTATTTTTTTATTGTACGTCTTTAAATTAGTCCTACCTATTTCAAATTCTTTTTCTTTAAAGTTTTGATGAAGTAATGAGAGATAATTTCTTGTTGGTCTGTATAACACCTATATCTTTGTTCTCTCATTGATAAGAGTATATATACGAATAATTTCTATAATAGGTGTGAAGACAGAATAAAATTAATTCCGAAACGGCATTATCGTAAAGGCAGCATTTTAGTTAATATACCCCAATTAATGTTATCATAATGGTAATTTAAAGTAACAATACAAGAGGATTCGGAATAGAAACTGTAATCAACTCAGTTATCTTTGTTATATATATATATACCTTGTGAATCAACGATCTGACAATGTACATCTGGCCTAAATGGTGAATATAATAAAAAATTCATATGCTGGTGTTGATAGGGTTGCTATCGCTGCACATTCTAAAAGTATATAGATTTATACAAGTGTTCAGTTAACCGCTGGCACAAAAAAAGATAAGTTTTTTTATAATATAAATGGCCTGAATGTATGTCTAATTTTTGATTATACGTTAAATTTTAAATATTTTCATTAAGGATACTTTGCAGCTAAAGCCAACAGTTTTCGAGATATTTACAAAGTCACATTTCTATGTGCGTCTTTAAGTGCTAATAATTCGAGACTGCCATGGCATAAAATCAAATAACTTAGTGTGGCGTTTGTACAAGGTGTGCAATGAGATACTTTTGAAATTGTTCTAATGTATACTGGGGGGTCGCGAAGGTTCGATAATTTGTGCGCTAAAAAATATCGTGTATTTTAAACGGAACGCAAAAGCGTAACGTCAGCCCCTAGTGTGAAGCAACGACGATTATTTGAGCATACACTGGTTTCATGTGTGCGAAACAACCAAACAGAGACGTTTACCACAGGTGCATCGTGATTGTCAACAAACAAATATCCCTACTTAGGTTAATGCATTCACGATGCCACCACTAGAGCCCGCACACCGACCGCATGGACTAATCACAGCGAAGCAACACGATTTCCAAACTCCAGCGAGATGGCATAAAACCGGGGACAATTTCCACGAATTTCAGTCCTGTCAGCCGAGTCAGCTCAGTCAGCTCGAGGTGAGCTCCAGTGGATCTTTGAGTCCCAGTTTCGATTTCCCGTTTATCTCCTTAGGAGTCGAAGATCCAGCCGCAGTTCCAGGAAAGTCCGCCGTCTACGACGACCCTAGCCACGGCTACCTATTTTGCTAAGCAGACTCCAAATCTAGTGTTGGGCAGTCTGAGTGCGCGTTTAAATAATGACATTTATTTTAATCGTAAGTACTTTGTTTATTAGTGATAAGTGACTTTGACGTATGTATAGTAAACGCCAATTAAGTTGGCGCGAGGAGGGGTAAGTTCGCGCACGATTAAAAGTAGTGTGGAGATTTGCATTTGGTTTTACATTAAATATCAGATAATTCTAACCTCTGAGCGTGTATCCTTATATGATCCCCAAGCAAAGACATTATGTTCCGTCAAACGTCAATGACAAATGTATTCAGACAATTACTTGAGTAGAGGGGGTGGACGTTTTTAAAAACGGTTTCTGCGCACCTGCTCCTTGCGCCAACTTAATTGGCGCTTGCTATACATAACTTGTTAGCTGATTAGCAGACTCGGCAACGAGAGACAAGTTTAAGCTTAATAAGGTTGGTACTATTTTCAAACAACAGCAGCCATCTGTACGTCGGATCGGGTACTTCTGGCTTATGCTAGCATAGCCATTTAATATAGAAATTATTAATAGTAGATTTTTATTCCTACCTATGCAAAATCGAATTTAATGAACAGCATATTAATCCGAAGTGTTTTGTAATTTTAAAAAATAATATCCTTGTAACGTCAAAATGACATTATCACGTTTTAATATCCAAAATGGCAAGAAAACTGACTCCGGCAGACAAAGTACAAATTCTGTTAAATTTTAAAAGTTGCACCATTAAACAAGTCGCTGAAGAATTTCATTTGAACAAATCTACAGTACTACAAGTTAAAAAAGATGGAAAAATGAATGCAGTATATGTTGCAAACGAGCGAAAGAATATCAACTGACATAGATCACAATTTGTTTGAATATTTGAGACAAAATCAAAAAATCCAAAGCAAATTTATAGATTTCATATAAGATTTTCTAATAAGGAAAAATTATGGAAATCTATTGAAAATACCTGGGAAAACCTTGTTGAAAAACCAATTTTTTTAAGAAGACAGGTTAAGGGCAGTAATTGACGTGAATGGCGGATCAATGAAGTATTAGTTTATTGTGTTTTCTAAATTGTATTAAAAAATTACTTGACATTTGACTTGTCTTTCAAAAAAAGTTTAATGAACACTAAGCAATATTAGAAAATTTTGACAATTTTAACAAGTTAGGTTATACTAGATTTATGTGAGCTTAGCTATGTATATGTATATATATATATATATATATATATATATATATATATAATATCTTCGTGACCTTGGTATGATAAGGTAAACTTAATAAGTTGGCGATTAAAGGTCTGGTTTACTTCAAAGTATATATATTTAAAAGAACTCTACATGTTTCGGCAGTACGCCTTTGTCAAGAGAATACAAAATATAAATGACAGAATATACATGTCAAATAATTAAGTTGCTATGGTTTAAATTATTCAAAGATACATTCCAATAATAATAATAAATCATGCCTTAGTATTCCAAAAAATAGATAGTAAGGTGTGAAAATATGTGTTGTTCGCTGCCAGAAGCTTGTGTCTCTTTCTGGGTATGAACCTGTGTGCTGGTTGCTGCTGGCAGCTTGCGTCCCTCTCTGGGTGTGTGATTTTGTATTTATGTGACCGCGTAAGTGTATGGTTTTGTATGTTAGTGCGCTCGTGTGTGTGTTTAGTGACCGGTCGCGTAAATTTAGAGAGATCGGATAACCAACCGTTGCGTAGGGCCGCCAACCCTTTCCCGGCAACTTCTTTACTTGTCCGAGCAGTACTTCGACGGCCCGACCCCCGCCCCAACGAGGCAAGGCGCAGACCAGCGAAGCGCACCCATTGGGTGCGCTTCGCTGGTTTCCGAACAACACATATTTTCACACCTTACTATCTATTTTTTGGAATACTAAGGCATGATTTATTAAAGAAGTTGCCGGGAAAGGGTTGGCGACCCTACGGAACGGCTGGTTATCCGATCTCTCTAAATTTACGCGACCGGTCACTAAACACACACACGAGCGCACTAACATACAAAACCATACACTTACGCGGTCACATAAATACAAAATCACACACCCAGAGAGGGACGCAAGCTGCCAGCAGCAACCAACACACAGGTTCATACCCAGAAAGAGACACAAGCTTCTGGCAGCGAACAACACATATTTTCACACCTTACTATCTATTTTTTGGAATACTAAGGCATGATTTATTATTATTATTGGAATGTATCTTTGAATAATTTAAACCATAGCATATATAATGAAACAGATATGCAAAATACATATCCGTCACTGTAAACATGGACAAACACCTCGTATTTTTCGCATTTACTTCTGTTCAATACATATGTTTCAGCCATCTAGGCCTCATCGGTTGAACTAGTGAAGCAATGTATATACAAATTAATACAGATCTGTTAAACAACGGATCTGTATCTGTATCTAACATTTACGCTAAAATCGTCTCCAAGCTATAACCAGTTTCGTTCTATCAGGCGACACCAATTTAATCAGTGACATCTGACGGAAGAAAGCGACTAGGCCAGAAAAGGCGATCTTCCGCTCGAATAGCAAGGCTATTACGAAAAAAAGCGGAAAAATACGTATATTGGTGCTGTCCATTAACACGCGCCAGATGGCGGTAAATATACAAAAAAGGGATATTTATCAATACGTTTTGCCGTATTACGCAGTTGTTATATAATGAAACAGATATGCAAAATACATATCCGTCACTGTAAACATGGACAAACACCTCGTATTTTTCGCATTTACTTCTGTTCAATACATATGTTTCAGCCATCTAGGCCTCATCGGTTGAACTAGTGAAGCAATGTATATACAAATTAATACAGATCTGTTAAACAACGGATCTGTATCTGTATCTAACATTTACGCTAAAATCGTCTCCAAGCTATAACCAGTTTCGTTCTATCAGGCGACACCAATTTAATCAGTGACATCTGACGGAAGAAAGCGACTAGGCCAGAAAAGGCGATCTTCCGCTCGAATAGCAAGGCTATTACGAAAAAAGCGGAAAAATACGTATATTGGTGCTGTCCATTAACACGCGCCAGATGGCGGTAAATATACAAAAAAGGGATATTTATCAATACGTTTTTGCCGTATTACGCAGTTGTTATATAATGAAACAGATATGCAAAATACATATCCGTCACTGTAAACATGGACAAACACCTCGTATTTTTAGCTACTTCTGTTCAATACATATGTTTCAGCCATCTAGGCCTCATCGGTTGAACTAGTGAAGCAATGTATATACAAATTAATACAGATCTGTTAAACAACGGATCTGTATCTGTATCTAACATTTACGCTAAATCTCCAAGCTAAGTTAATGGACAGCACCAATATACGTATTTTTCCGCTTTTTTTCGTAATAGCCTTGCTATTCGAGCGGAAGATCGCCTTTTCTGGCCTAGTCGCTTTCTTCCGTCAGATGTCACTGATTAAATTGGTGTCGCCTGATAGAACGAAACTGGTTATAGCTTGGAGACGATTTTATATTTTGTATTCTCTTGACAAAGGCGTACTGCCGAAACATGTAGAGTTCTTTTAAATATATATACTTTGAAGTAAACCAGACCTTTAATCGCCAACTTATTAAGTTTACCTTATATATATATATATATATATATATATATATATATATATATATATCTGTATTAAAAAGTGTTGAGAGGTACCCGACCCGACGTATAGATGGCTGTTGTTGTTTGAAAAGAATGACTATTGGAGGAATACTAACCTTATAAAAGTTATAAAGCTTAAACTTGCCCCTTTTTGCCGAGTTTACTGATTAGTGTTCTTTTGTTTTCTTTTTTTGATTTATTGCATAAAACTTTGTACTATGTGACTATTTAATATATTTTGCGAATAAATCCTAACAGTTCTGTGTGAATAACCATTAACATACTGTGTAGTCTCTTTGTAATTGTGTGTTTAATTTAACCGCCCTACCATAACAGAGAAAGCATTGTTACTGGGAGGCCGTTTGAGCAAGCCGGGCTAGCCAAACCCAAAGAAATTTATTTTTATTTTCTTTCTCTGACTCCCGGTGTAACAGTTGTTATTGTTGTATTGCTGTTCGTGTTCTTTTTGTTATATTTACTATCTTTGGCAAATTTAATTTCTCATAACTTCATTAAATCACTTAATATTTTTACTTTTACATTTAGTTTGCATTTATAATTCATTTAGTTTAAAAAGAAATAACTAGCAATTGATATTTCATAAAGTTTATCTAAAATTAAAATACAGTTTATTTAAAACAGATTATTTTACATTATAATCAAGTGTCTTTCTTTAGAAATACTTCTTTCGCGCACACACAAACACATAAATTTTCTCGTGCTTATTACCAAAGTTTTGTTTTATATATGTTGCATATAAGAAATTTAAAAATAGCCTATACTTAGACTTAGTTTTATGAAATAGTCATCTTAACAAGTATAGAATTAAGAAATAATTGAAAAAACAAGTCTATCAACGGAAGGAAACGCACAGACGACGTTTCGTTCTAATTGGAACTTTTCAATGTACGGCATTCCATCGATGACGGACATTTATGGAATGCCGTACATTGAAAAGTTCCAATTAGAACGAAACGTCGTCTGTGCGTTTCCTTCCGTTGATAGACTTGTTTTTTCAATTATTTCTTAATTCTTAATTAACCTAATCACCAGGAAGTTCGTTGTCGCGAAAGGGTGTGTTCTGCATACTCGTACAAACTTAGTTTGTCGGATTGTAGTTTTCGAACGCATTAAATAAGTCGACATTTACATGTAAGAATGTGATTTAATATTCATTAATTCTCACTTGCAGTAAATTCCAAATGTTAACAAGTATACATTGTTGTTTTTAGGGTGACACCAAAACATCTAACATAGTAGGAATGTGTGGTTATTCCAGTGTAACATTTGGTCAAATGACAGTATATCATTGGCTGGGAAATGAAATTATGTTCAAAGTATATAACAACCTCTTCTCAAAATGAAAATACATTAATATCAATCAATTTTTAGAGTAACAAGATTGTGGAATCTTGTTATCTTTCAAATTGGTATAATGCGAATTCAGAATGTCAGCGGATATTAATTTTTCTAATGGAAAGAGCTAAAAGACCTTTAGTTATTGAATTGTACAGTCTGGTTCTAATTTCTTTAGATTCTTTAGGAGTGGTAAGTGTATTACGTTTAAAGTATGGACGACATGCTTTAAGTAAAAGTAAATTACAGATACTGCGTTGGGCATATTCAATTTTTGCATTAATAAAGGCTAAATATAATTGATATTCACAAATAACAACCTTTTCTAAAATATATTTGGAGTTCTGCAAAATAAAGCACCAGATAATTAATACTAATTAACGAAAATATTAATTAAATATTATACTGTCACAATGAAATGTATTCGTAAATAATTTATGTTATATTGGTGAAAAATCTGTTTTTATCTCTATATTTTTATATTAAATTAGGTAAACTTAGTATTTGATATTCTTTAAATATTTACCATCTTGTCAACTTTATAAAGATTTAGCGATATAGTATGTGATTTATTATTGAGATATAAAGACCAGTATCCGCTTAATACACAGCACAAACTTTTTTTCTAATAAGTAGGTGACAATGCAAGAAACACAATAATGAGTGCTGCTTATTTAAAAATATGTGAACCCGCAACAGGATATATTCGTACATGGATAAGAAGTGCAAATGTATTTATACCATTATAAAACGGAGAAGAAACAGAATATTCCTCAGACCACCTATAACCTACACCAGGTACAAGCAACAAAAGAAATTGAAAACTAACTTAAATTTTTCGCAATCCAACAACCATCCTCGGAATTACCTTGCGTGGGCGGGATGATCTTAAATTTACAAGACAGCCAGCCAGTGCCAACGGTGTAAATATCAGTGAATATGGTCGTGCGATTATTTTCGAAACGTTGATAAATTGAGTTTAATTTAAAAAGGGCGCCACCGCATTTTAAGGACTGCTTGCCGTAGGGGTTATACGTCACGCAGAGCTAACGTACCCACTACAAATAATTAGTCAAAATACAGGAGGATAATATGAAGTAAAAGAAAATGTCACACATTAAAAAGCAAGAACCAAGTTTATTAAGAACGTTTCCGTGGAAAGGAAAATTTACAAGTTAAAATAAAAAAGAAGAAAAAAACTTATCTCGTTTCAACATATTGCTGTGATTGTTTCTAAGCGAGATAAATAGAGAAATAAGATTGCGAAAAATATGCAGTGAAAAATTTAAAGCAGGTAAATTTTGAATGCACCTTTTATGAACATCGATATAACAAATTTAATGTTTATTTTATGAAAATTCCTCGTTATTTTCTGTAATAAGTTTTAATATGCAATAATACAGATCTTGTTAAGAAAAACACATGTGTGTATATTTAGTAAATTTACATTGAATGTTAATTATTTTATAGATCATTATATCTCTTTACGTTTTAGGTCATAAATATAAATAACGTAAAATTTAAATCATGCTATACCTACCAATTTATATGAAAGAATATTTAAAGAACTATAGTAATAGTAAATTTCATAATCAATACTTGAATTTTGCGAATTTCGTAAATACATAAACGTTGTTCATTATGATAGCTACGATGTACGTGAAAGTTCAGAAGAAGACATTCATTAAGGTCTTAAAATAACAAATATATATTATTATTTGATATACACCACAAACTAGAATAATTTAAAAAGACAATAACAACCTTGTAATAAACTATACATGATAGAATGTGTATTTTAAAAATTTACATTTTGTAATACTTATGTATAAGATCAGACATGCCATTGTAAAATGTGTATGATTGATCAAGTGAGGGATCAACAGCACAGAAAGCACCTCAAAAATGTGATAGTATGCAAAATAGGGTCTAATATGATATTTGTTAATCCATTAGAGATAAATATGTTTGTCTGTATATTGTAAACAATGCAGCTGTCAACAGCTGTCAGAACTATAGGTTAGGTGTGTTTCAAGTTGCGATGTAGAAGAACACGTGAAGCGGAAGATAAGAAATGATAATCTATTAATTAGTAAGAGAAGAAAAATACGACTTGTAAATCTAAAATATGGTAACGTGAATGATAAAGAAGACACTATAGAGTTGGACATTAGAGAAGGACAGAATAAATAGGAAGAAAACAGATTTAATACTGTTTTGGGAAAAGAAGCATTTAAAAAATTAAAATAAGAACGTATTTAAAATATCAAACACTGTTAGAAAGAAACATTATCAATATAAGAACAAAAGTTTTTAAATATGGAATATCATTTAGAAGAGTATATTATAACTTGATTGACGTCACAGGTCATGTATATAGAAAATTTCTCAAGAAGAGGGGACTTTTATTAAAATCATCTTAAAGCGGTAGTTAGAATCAGAAATAATTTTTTTATTTTAAAGAATTTAATTCATTAGTAGAATTTTTACATTTTTTGTTTTAAAGAAAATAATTATCTTATTTAGTTTCAATTAATCAGTATATGTACATGGCTTATTTTATTTTTAAAAGAATGTACCAATATCATGGGGAATTCGATAATCTTTATAATAATGAATTCGGCAGATCAGTAATGTAATAAAGACATTCAAGACTTTGAAGTTCATTGAAACAAATTTGTAAGATCACTTGTTTATATGGACATTTGATTGTTCGCGAATAATTTTAATTTCAATTTTAAAAACAAGAGATATAACACAGATATCTTTTTAATTGTAAGTAGAGTAAGGTCTCACGAACAAAAAACCCAGATATCGTTTCTGGGTTTTGAACTCGCAATTAAAACTCATTATATATTTGAAATTTTATATTTCAAATATTTCAAATTGTGTGATTTTGAGTATCTCATGTGGTAAGGTAAAGTCTCGTCACATGAATATGAAATATCACATTTTTCTTTTGAAGCATCATGACTTTATAAAACTACAAAAGCCATAAACTTCGCATTTTATCAATTTTAAATAAAGACTCTGTTATATTTAAGTATTTTGTAGAGTATAAGACCCTCTGGTCTAAAGTGATACAAAGCTGAATTTTGGAAGATTTATTAAAATCAAACAAAGATCGTTACAGTCATATTTTTAGATATATAACGGGTGTTCATTTGAAAAGTCAATTTAGTAGCATGTGATTTACTGAGAACATTTTGAAGTATGTCGTAAATTAAAATTTACTACTTAACCTACGAAGTCGTATATTTTGACAGTTTCATACATACAAATAAATAACAGATGTGACTGACATTATCAAATGTCATTTGGATTTACGCTTACAGAACAACAAACACATACTAATATATATACGTCTTATTCTATCAAAATTTCAAAGTAACCTAGATTGACTTTTCAAATGAACACACGTTATAGATATGCGTATTATTATGAAAGCAAAATATAATTAGTGATATCTATTACATTGAAAATTAATGTATATTTTTGCGAAATGTGAATAATAAATGTATTAAATTTAACATGCTATCGTTTTATTTCTCTCCTTATTACATTGGATACTAAGCCTAGTTGCGAGGAATCCCTTTTGAAAACAAAAACCCTGAGAACATTTTAAGGAGTCTAAACTATTATTGTGTGAATGACGATTCATGTTTAATAATTGGAGCCCATTTTGAAAATCAAAGTACACAGCAATATGTGAATAGGTGAAGCCCTGTATAAAATTAAATTTAAGTATCTGATAATTTAAATAAATATATGTATGTTAGACATCAACACTCTCTACAAATAAATTCGAAATTCAAAAAAAATACAAAACTCATGTACGGACCGGTATAACACCAGAATATATATATCATGTGAACAAAAAAAAGGAAAGCGATATACGATTACGTGAGATCTCAGGTATGCATTCACAATCGAAATTAAGCCTTATGCATGAATAATTATTACTACATACCCTAGGATGCTAATTATAAGTAAAAAAGGAAATATAACCTTATAAATAGAAAACATACACCCTTAGGCACGTACGTTATTCCTAACCAAATTGAAACTAATTTTTATATAAACTAAATGCATTATCGCAAATCATAAATTCACAATACTAATTAAAATTCAGTATTAACAATTGTAAACTCTAAATTGATCGAAGGAATTATTAAAGGTTCAAGATTTTAAAAAAATGGTAAATTAATGTGAACTACACTAAACTATTATACAAGCAAATAATTACTAACTGTTCAAGGCAAAAGGTGTTAACTTAATAATTCTTTGTTCTTTTTTTGGTACGTGAAGATAACGACACTATTATTTATGACGAATGCAAGTTTTGGGAAATAATTAATCAGTCGAAACGGCGTAATTAGTACAGCGCTAATTTTCGAGTTGTAGATAAAGTCGAAGATAAATCATATCAAATAGAGTCGTTTCTGCTTCGCACATGGTCCTCGATGAAACTTCCAGTCCACGTGGTTTAATTCACTTCTACAACAGACTCTCCAGTTCCGATGATTTTAAACTTGAACGATCAAATAGCTATAGAAACTGGTAGCAGGAACTAGAATAAAAAATGCTACAGATTATGCATTAGGAATAGCGAGCCACGTAGATTGGAGCACAAAAATGTCGCGAAGAAAATTAGCGGGAAAGACACTAACCTACAGATGGTCGAGGGCACAATTAATCTGCAACAACCTATTTCAGTGCAAATTTACTCTATACAAATAGGCACACAGCAGCAAACAAACGAAAATACAACTAATCTAGCAGACGTTCTCAACGGTAGTGTCCAAAGTCCCCAGCAAACTCGTATTCCCTCTGCGAGGCAAGTCACGCATGTCCGATAGGACAGCGAAATCGCTACGGGTATACACCACTTACCAAAATATCGTGACACACCGTGCGGATAATAAGCAAGAATTAAAGTTAAACAGCAGCGTTTAAAATAAAGTTAAATGACTCCTCCAACATAAAATGCATACCAGTCAGTATAAATGAATGCAGTGCTTCTTCATACATTAATTCTGGCTGATTTTTAGACCAGATACGAATTATTTTGTTTATTCACAATATAATTAGACCAGAAGTGAGCTTTGTTGCTAAAGATGATTTGCTTATGAAATTCGGAATCACTTTCAATTTTCTCTAGAACACAAATACGTATCTGCCACGCAATAAATAATAGTTTGGTTCGAGTTTTGGAATTAAAGTAATCTTATAAGCACGGAGGCCAAGATATTTTCGTAGAAGTCGCCACAAACTGGTGTTGGATATACCCATTGCCTAAGTTCAGCGAGGCATTCGCAAATTTTGATCTTGATAAACACTCTGACATACAGCTGCAATATTCTCTTCGCTTCTCTTTTGTGTCACTGGCAAGGAAATATTATGAAGTGAATATGTTAATTCACTAAATGTTCAATTGTTCAACAATTACAGCGCCCGAAAATTGGAGTTAATGCACGTAAAACAAGCGCGACGAACGTGAATTTTGATAAACCATTTGAATAATTTGTAAATGTTGTCGCGTGTATCTTTCCATGATGAAGTGGTGGCACAGAGAAAAAGCATAAGTGTCAAAAGATAAAATCTACAAAGCTGCCACTTGAAATAAATATACATTTATAAATGTGTCATCCCTAATGGAAAACCCTGATCATTACTTTGAGAGTTGAATGCATCTGTGTAAAAGAGAACCTTATTTTGAACTAGAGGTATTTTTATGTATTATATACTAAATTCAATGTATATAATACCCAACACATTACCAAAAATAAAGCAAGCTGCTCATAAAATTGCCACTTTGTTAATATGTGCTTTGCAAAGGATTCTATTGCATACATTTAATTATGAAGGACTGTCGGAAAATTTCGGGAAAAGTTATGAAGAAAACATTTAATGTGCATATAATCGGCTTTATTATTTTTCGAAATATTTACTGCTAACACAAAAATCGCGAAACACTTTACAAGACGTTCACGAATACATTTTACTGTGCACCTTGTCCAGCGCTGTTATTTTTACCTACTGAGGATGACAACTTAGTGTTGAAACATGTATTTAGGATACGAATATTAATGTGGCAAAGGGTTTTATACTTTTTTTAAGTTTTTATATAGTCTAATAAAAATATTTTTATTAACAATATAAAACTAGAACAGATAATGCACTCCGCAAAAAAATTATGGAATCACCTTATCTATGTAAAGTAAATCGTTGCAATAGTGTTTGTTTGTTTTGATTTCATGATATTGTCACGCACTGAGTTCAGATTAGTTTTTTTTTCTAATTTCGTGTGCCTTAGGTACTTTACATTTTCTCATTTCTTTCAAAATTGGTAAGTTTAAAATTACAGTTTTTTATTTTAACATTTATCACGTGTTTCCACGTAAAACCCTATTAACTGGGTTTGTAAAGTTGAATGACGGTCCCTCAATCTGCAATCCACGTAATTTGAGTCATGAAGAAATTATCCAAGCCATTTTCTTAATTAACGATGGTAGGAGTCAAAGATACGTTGGTGGGATGTTAGGTGTCCGACAATCGGCAATTTTGAAACTGATACGCAGGTATAGAGAGACTGGGGGATGTAACAGGAGAACAGGACAAGGTAGCAAGCGGTCAACTACGGCCATACAATCTCGCTTTTTATGACTTATAGCCTTGCGAATAAGGCATTGTACTGAAAGACAGATAAAAAAACAGCTGCTTACTGTTCGAAATGTAAATGTTACATCTCAGACAGTAAGGAAGCGACTTAAAGAAAGAGGAATACTGCAAGAATACTGGCCAAAGGCCCTTACTCACTAGAGAACACTGAGTGTACAG
This sequence comes from Melolontha melolontha, assembly GCA_935421215.2. NCBI lineage: Eukaryota > Metazoa > Arthropoda > Insecta > Coleoptera > Scarabaeidae > Melolontha > Melolontha melolontha. The sequence continues at coordinate 81,525,362 of OW285236.1, read as the reverse complement.
ACTACAGTTTGCGAGAGATCGTCGTGATTAGGCCACTGAAGATTAGGCTACCATTCTGTTCACAGACGAGTCTAGGTATTACCCGTTCTCATCATATAGACGCGTGCCAATATATAGAGGAGATGGCGAGCGTTTCAGTCAGTGTAACTTCAGGAAAACAAGAAATTTCGCAGGTGGTTCGATTGTGATATGGGGAGGTGTGTCTTCCGGAGCTAAGACGGAATTGGAGGTTATTCTTAATGCCAATATCACTGATACATTAGGATTATCTTAGAGCCATTTGTGGTTCCATTTGCACCTTACATAGGCCCGAATTTCCGTTTAATACATGATAACGCTCGCCCCCACATCGCCAACATTGTACAAAATTACCTAAAGGAGGTCAACATCCATGTTTTCGGTGACTAACTAGAAGCCCGGACATGAATCCAATAAAGCATGTCTGGGACCACATTGAGTGGGTACTACAAACCAGATAAGTTCCGTCAAGAACGCTAGAAGAGCTAGAAGCAGCGGTCGCTGAAGAAAGGAACCAGGTGGGTCAAGACCACATCAGAGATCTTATTGAGTAGGCGGATGGCAACCATAATACGGGCCTGAGGCGAAAATACTCATTATTAGTTCTAATTTCCGTTAATTAAATTCTTTGCGTTGTTGTTAGTTTTTCAATTGTTATGTTTATCAAGTTTCAGTATTTTGTTTTTCCTTTGTATTTTGTTCTATTTTTAATATGTTTGTGTACTACTTAGTTATAGAACATAAAATTTTGAAAAAATAAAATATTTTCAAAATAAAATCAAATGATTCCATAATTTTTTTTGGCGAAGTGTAGTTTACAAGTATCTAAAAGGTGTTATATCGGAAGGCCGAAAATACAAAGTCAAAGCAAAATAGAGAAAATTACAGAGTTAAACGTTTATAATGCAATAGCCTTATCTATTATCACTAGAGATTGGCAAAACATATTTTCTCCGGCTCACTAAAACGGTATAGTACGAGTACGGTATCACACTCTTGCATTCGTGAATAGCAAGTGAATATCAATGCTGCTAGAAAAATGCTGGACAATAGCATGTAGACGTACTCCGCACATAAGGCCAAATTATCAATTTAAATTTACGACGACAAAAATATAAAACATGATTTTATTATATATTCTGATCAGAGATATTTATGAGGAGACTACATAATGATTATCTTTCAGAAAAATACTTAATTAGTATTAATTATGGTCAGGTGCTCATAGTGTACTAATTAAGAAAAACAATTTCATATCAAATTATTTCTGTATTTTAAATTACATAATATACAATTTGGTTTCATTCCGTTATTTCACTTCCTCATCATCCTTATCATCATTGTCGGATTTCATTATGAAACAGACATGTAAATAATTTACATATCTGTAACTGTATACTTGGACAATACCTCGTATTTTCAGCATTTACTTCTGCTTAAGACATATGTTTCTGCCATCTATAGGCGTCGTCAGTTAAGCTAGTGAAGCAATGTATACAAATGATACAAATCTTTATAAATAGATCTGTATCTGTATATGACATTAAGCCGAAATCACTTACTAGATAAAGCAAATTTCATCCTGTAAGGTGGCACTTATTTAATAAGTGACATCTGACGGACGAAAGAGACTTTTTCGAAAAAGGCGATCTTTCGTTTGACCAGCTATGCTGATACGAAAAACGAAAGCAATACGGGTAGTCCTTCAAAAACGAGCCAGATGGCGGTAAATATACAAAAAAGGTTTTAAATATATCTATACGTTAATGCACGTATAACGCTTTTGTTTCATTATGAAACAGACATGTAAATAATTTACATATCTGTAACTGTATACTTGGACAATACCTCGTATTTTCAGCATTTACTTCTGCTTAAGACATATGTTTCTGCCATCTATTGTCCAAGCATACAGTTACAGATATGTAGATTATTTACATGTCTGTTTCATAATGAAACAAAAGCGTTATACGTGCATTAACGTATAGATATATTTAAAACCTTTTTTGTATATCATTGTCGGACTCCAGGTCAATATTATTGTGCTGTTTCAAAGCAATATTTTTTAAATATCTCTTCTTTGACGTAGTGCCCACAAGAAACGATGGAAAGTATATTTGAAAATCTTTCTATTAATTCTCTATCGATTCCAGTTATTTGGGAAACGAGCGAAGGATTTTTTTTTAAAATTGAGTCGTTTTTTTTCTTTTTCTTTCTTTTACCTTTTCTTTTGCATTTTCACCTCTTGCTTGTTACTGCTATAATTCCAATTTATAGGATATATGCAACAAATATTCGTAGCATCTAAGATGGGCATTTAATATAGAGAGACCATATTTGAAGGTCTTCATCACAGACTCTGTTCTTTTGTTTCTCTAGATCGTTTAAATCTTTAGGAGTAGCCATGCAAACATTGCACGCTTGCGAACTTGAAGTATTAGTCAACTACTTACGACTGATTTGCTTAGCTGTTCGGAAACTGTAGTTCGAGTAAGTTTAACGAATTAACGATTCGAAATGGTCAAAATGTACTGCTTAGAAACATTAAAAATTTCTATGCACTCATTGAAAATAAGTGGTCTGTGGCCAGAATGAAATCTCACGAAAATTTTACTAATCAAGTTAATTTTGAACTTCGTATTTCATTCTGTAATATATATGCTACTAACAATTGATCTAGTGATCGCTGTATTAGAAAAAAATACCAAGTCTACTTACTGGTTAATAATTGTATTTATTCCAATAACTGTTTATTGCGCTAAAATACTGACGCTTGTATTCAATAGAAATTGTTTCTTTTCGATAATAGATGATCTACGATCCAAGGTATTTAATTATCACAACGACATTTTAAATAAACATATCCAGTTAATATATAAATTAAACATAATATTCATGAGATTTTTCATTATAGCCGTCACTGTCTTTTTAGTAGCTTTCGGAATTTTACCATTTGTTATAAACGGAACAATGATGGTACCTTCACTATTTAACACAGAAAAATTCGAAGTAGTCTATAAAATAATACAGTCTCTTCCTATTTTCCACATAGGTATTAATTGTGCAAGTCTTGATATGTTAGTAGCATCACTTATAGCATTAGGTATTGCTCAACTAAATATTTTAGAAGGAAGACTTTTGAATATTTCAGAAAAAGCAAAAGAAATATTTAAAAACAATACCTACAATAAGGTACTTGATATAATAGAAGATATATTAAGAAAATGTGTTATACTACATGATAAAATCAGTAATCAGTAAGTATGCAGTGTGTTTAATATCTATTGATAAAACATTCGCCGCTTTGAAACTCCGTATTAGTTATTAATCCATTTGTACTGTCCAGATTTCTGGAAAGGTTATTAATAAAATATTTAATCAAATAACTAGAGATTGTTCGCACAATGCATGTTGCACAAATCGTTTATTCATTTCTTTGGAGGAATACAAAATAACCAACTTTTTATTATAAATAGTGGCAGTAATAGTATATGTTGAGCACTTGTGAAATTATTACACTCTTAAACTATAAATAACACACCTTATATTTTCACAAACAATAGTATATATGGTCGTATTATTGTAAAAGTGCCTGCTAAACTCTATTGGAATTCTAAGAAGGACAAATTTGGGAAAGACCGTTACATATGAAAACAAGACATCTGACTGTGTTAGTCATTTAGAGTTAGGTATATTACAATATAGTAAAGTGAAAATGATCTATTAATTATTAGATACAGTTGGTATACAATTTAAAAGTTTATTATTAATAGGTGAAATGTCATTGTTAAGGAGGTAGTTTTTGTATTTTTTCATATGTATGGCTTCCCACATGACTAAATTTCTATTGTAACATTTTTTAATTAATTTTACATTATCTAAGCTGAAATTATGTCCGGTATCTAAATGATGTAGAGCTAATGCTGATTTGTCTCCATTGTGAAGTTTTACATGAGCTAAATGTTCTTTGAAACGGGTTTGAATATTTCTTCTTGTTTGGCCGATATATAATTTCGGGCAAGAATTACAGTTAATTCTGTAAATACCTGATTCTTTCAGTGGGTCTGTGCTAACTAACTTAGTTTGAAGGTATTGTTGTAACTTGTGAGTGTTAGAAAATGCCGGAGTTAGATTATATTTTTTAAACAATTTTGTTACGTTATTCTGTTGAATTTGACATTTATAGAAAAGAAACACATACTGAAAATTACATACATAAGCAATCTGACACTTTTAACAAATGTAAAGAAAGTGGCTTTTATTTTTTAATTAATAGATTATTATCAATCCCTCTATCACCAGTGAATTTCAAGAAAGAACTAGACCACATAACTAAAGTAGCAGAATCTAATGGATACGATAAGCAATTGGTGGAAAAAATCAAAAACAAACTATAAAAGAAGAAGCAAAAAACTTTTAAAATCAGATTAACTCCAAATACACATTACTCTGTGTATTTGGAGTTAATCTGAACCAAAAAATATTGCAAAATTACTTTTCACAAAAGTTGGCAGAATAACGTAACAAAATTGTTTAAAAAATATAATCTAACTCCTGCATTTTCCAACACTCACAAGTTACAACAATGCCTTCAAGCTAAGTTAGTTAGCACAGATCCACTGAAAGAATCAGGTATTTACAGAATTAACTGTAATTCTTGCCCGAAATTATATATCGGCCAAACAAGAAGAAATATTCAAACCCGTTTCAAAGAACATTCAGCTCATGTAAAACTTCACAATGTAGACAAATCAGCATTAGCTCTACATCATTTAGATACCGGATATAATTTCAGCTTATATAATGTAAAATTAATTAAAAAATGTTACAATAGAAATTTAGACATGTGGGAAGCCATAATGAAAAAATACAAAAACTACCTCCTTAACAATGACATTTCACCTATTAATAATAAACTTTTAAATTGTATCTAATAATTAATAGATCCTTTTCACTTTACTATATTGTAATATAACCCTAAATGACTAACACAGTCAGATGTCTTGTTTTCATATGTAACGGTCTTTCCCAAATTTGTTCTTCTTAGAATTCCAATAGAGTTTAGTAGGCACTTTTACAATAATACGACCATATTTTTTCGATTATTTGCATGTTTTTCGACCATTTGTAGTTTTTTACAGCCCCACCAAAAATATTGTTACTATACATGTACTCGAAGATAATACGTTTAAATAGTAACTACTGACGATGTGTGCAGTGCACATGAAATGTACATATAGTTAATATACTATTGTTTGTGAAAATATAAGGTGCGTTATTTATAGTTTAAGAGGATAAACAGTGGCATTTCCCCAATTTAGGGTCCCCATTGTTCAATATCCCTCTAGATAATCTCCCGGCGCTGCTAGATTAGGGCTTCTGCGATTTTCCCCAAAAAATATCACTTTTTCAATAGACTGTGTACCTCTACAAAATACGCTAAAATAAATGGCGTGTCAATAATAAATATATACGGGATATATTCTTAAATACAGCGTATCTATACAACAAACATATATCGTGCCCGCCATATTGTTCACACCATATGAGAAAAATTTTATCTTTGGGCTATTTCAAAATCTAAATCCGCCAAAAGTTTATGCATACTAAAAAACCCAAAATGGACTACTCGGATTTTGCAAGCGATTTTTGGTTTTAGAGAAAATTGCATTTATCGAAACTTTAAAATAATTTAATTTTTTTACGAAATGTGGGTAACATTAATTAGATATTCAGTAAATACGATGCCAATTATGAAACCATATCAGTTTTTTCAACAGATGTCCAAAAAGTTGTTATTTTTCAAATTTCAACTTTCTCTTATAATTTCCACATATAATTTTGAATTTTAATTATTTCAAATCTAAGCATAGTTGGTTGGTTTATATTTGTCTTAAAAAATGAACTAAATTAGTATAATAATCTAATATTACAAAATAAATTTTTTATTTGAAAATAAAATTTTGTCACGTTATTTCACATTTTTGGTGCAAAGCCTTTTTATCGTGAAAAACCTCATTTTAAGTTTCAGCTTGTTTTATAATTTACGCTAAATAAATGTAACGTAACAATTAATATGAATAGATGCAACAACGAGTATATTTTTCCATTAAACGCACTAGAAGGTTATAATAATACCATCGTTATATTAGCTAAATGGTGGTATTTCTAGCACTTCCGTAAGAAGAATTTTAAAGATGAACAAGTTCAGACCTTACAAGCCAAAATTTATTCACACTTTACAAGAATGGGAGTACAACCAGCGGCTAGAATTTTTTTTCAAGGAAAATTAGTAGAACAACGATCATTTGCGAAATATGTCTTGTTTAGTGACGGGTTCAATTTTTCTTCCAAGGAAGTTGTAAGTTGGAAGTCGCAGAATTGTCGTTGGTGGGCCGATGAAAATCCACATTTTCAAATAGAAGAACCAATTCAAAACGAAATGTGTGGTGTGAAATCTTTAATAACCAAATATTTGGACCTTGCTTTTTTAAGAAATAATTTAAATTCAGAAAGATATTTGAAATTTTTACAAAATCTATTATTCAACGAAATTGAAAATTATCCCCTGGAATTAAGAAGAAAAATGTATTAACAACAAGATACTTGTCCAGCTCACAGCACCATCGAAGTTAGAAATTACCTAAATGAGTTTTTTTTTCCAGCAAAATAGATTTTTCCTTAAAGGTCGCTTTTCTGAAAATCCATGGCCATTACGATCCCTGGATCTGACACCTTGTGTTTTTTTTCTTTGAGGATATTTGAAAAATCAAGAATACAAATTTATACATTTAGAAATATTGACCACCTAGAAAAGACCATTAGAAGCTGTATTCTTCAGATTCCACCTGTATACCTAAGAAATTTGTCAAATAAATTATACAACAGAACTATTATGTGCATAGAAAACGAGGAAAGACATTTGGAAATAGACATTTTTGTTACAAAAACTTCTGAATTTTTTTATTTATTTAGCTTATACATAGCTTTTAAATATTATTTCTTCAATACCCACCAAACACCAAAATATACTAAATTATTTTTAGTTTTCCCTATAGTTTCTCTCATTTTGATAAATAAAGCCATTTTAAAATTTCAAGCGTCGTTTTAATGGTAGAACAAGAGTGCCATGGAAATTACTTTTTGCTTTTTTGGTGGTTGGAGGTGAAGCAGAGGCTAATGCCAAAAACAATTTTGCAATAAATCAATTAATCGAAAAGTTTCCCATATGAATTAGGTTTTGCACAAACAACTGGTCGAAAACGATTTTTGAAAAACTTTACAATAAAAGTTTTTCCCACATGGTGCCAACAATATGGCGGACACTGTATAATAGATTATATTAATAGATTTTTAGTTAAAAGTACTCTGAGTATTTTAATGTTGCAACATAATTAGGGTTAGACAAAATAATTGGAGTTAAAAATTTAAATCTTCCTTTCTATTTTTTTTATTTGCACCAGGTGAATCAACAGTGACAAAGTACGCTTGCTCATAAATGAAAGAAATATACACTGGAGTTGATAGTGTTATTATTGCTGCACATTCTAAAAAATGTAAATTTATACAGAATGTTTCGTAAGTCGCTGGCACAAAAAGATATCGTTTTTTCTAATTGAATGGCCTTTATGTAAGTCTAATTTTTAACAATATAATTTGAAACATACTTGAGTAGGTAAAACCTACCAATTTTGTATAATACAAAAATATTTTTAATAATATATAATATTATTAAAAATGGGGTGTGAAGAACACAATACAAGTTCATATGTATTTTTGAATGTATCTTCTCCAAAGACGTAGATACGTATTTCACATTTCTACATGATTATCAATACGCCCCTGTTCGAGAAGAGACACATTCAACAAAACATAACTACCTTGCTATCTCGCAGATATTATTAAGACAGAGCATGAAGGAATATTCAGCGCTGTCTATATAATAACCGCAGAACTAGCCGGGTGTTTTTTATAGTCGGTAACCACCGTATCTATAAAAAACTGTATTATCGTGTCTTCACTACTTGTCGGCGTGAACCCAATACGTATATAACAACATAATTTGAAACATACTTGAGTAGGTAAAACCTATCAATTTTATATAATACAAAAGTACTATAAAAAACACCCGGCTAGTTCTGCGGTTATTATATAGACAGCGCTGAATATTCCTTCACGCTCTGTCTTAATAATATCTGCGAGATAGCAAGGTAGTTATGTTTTGTTGAATGTGTCTCTTCTCCAACAGGGGCGTATTGATAATCATGTAGAAATGTGAAATACGTATCTACGTCTTTGGAGAAGATACATTCAAAAATACATATGAACTTGTATTGTGTTCTTCACACCCCATTTTTAATAATATTATATATTATTAAAAATACTTTTGTAGTCTAATTTTTGATTACACGTTAGATTTGGAATATTTTTTATTACGGATACTTAGCAGCTAGAGCCAATGTTTTTCGAGATATTTAGAATTAAAGAGAAAAAGTGATATTTCCATGTGCGTCTTTAAGTACCAATAATTCGAGAGTGCCATGGCATAAAATAAAATAACGCGGTTGCGTTTGCACAAGGTGTGCTGTTAGATACCTTTGTACGGAAATTGTTCTAATGTATACTATGTGTTCGCGGAGATTCGATAAAATAAAGGAAATTTGCGCTAAAACATCTCGTGTATTTGAAATGGGACACCTCTATCTTTTTAAATAGTCATATTAAGTGAAGCGGCTATTTTCCTTGTTAAGTATGTTCTATGCAAATATTTCAATATTTTGGAAGATATTTAATATTCTTAAAAATTGTTTTTTCTATACATTAAAAATCATAATAGCCATGAAAAAATAAAGTATCTGTTGAATTTAACGAGAACGATTGAACATATTGCTATTGATTTTTCCTAAAATAATATTTTAAATATTTAAAATAAAAATGTTCATATTTTATGAGATCAGTTGTATATTTTGTAAATGTCTATTGAAAATGTTTTAAATTTAACGTGTTATAAAACTAGTTTTATTCGAGGTCGATCTGTTCAAGAGGCCTTGGTGAATTCAGGGAAACGAAGATCTGCTTTTGTACGAGACAGTTGTGTTTATTGAAATATATTATATATAAATTAGTTCGGGTTGTTTTTTGATTGTGTCCATAGTTGATGGTATTTCATATTAATTCCCGATATTTCTACGAGATTGTTATTCTCGTAATTTGATGTTTTTTTAAAGGTTAAACAACTGTTCTCGTTAGTCTCCAATATTGTAAGTAGAATTTTTTTTTATGAATTCATAAAACGTAAATTAGAATTATAAGAATATTTCTATTGTATTCAAGATTGTTATTTAAGAGATTTATTATTAGAAAGATAAATAATAAAGATTATTATTAACATTTCTATCTTAATATTATAATTGAAAAGTTTGTTCGAGAGGATTAAAGGGTTTTTTTGTACATGTTAGTTTGCGCATGTGTAAATTTTGATCGTGTATCAGATTTGATTATACAGTGTGGTTCTCTGGGGAGAAATTAAAAATAAACTTTATTATTTTTAGATAAGTTTGATCGGAGTTAATTAAGAGGAAGTTTTCATTCACTCAGCTGTCAATATTACAGTTAATATATTTTACCTCATGTATATTGTAAATACATAGTCTTTATACTTTATAAAGATACATTTTTTTTTCTTTTTTATTTTTTGTATTAAATATTCAGTTTAAATTTTTATCCTGTCTTTGATTTGTGCTAATACCTTTACTGCTGTTTAATTTATTAGTAACTCTTAAATAAGTATATAAATATCGTGAACTATTCACTGGCGCCAGACTTATTTTAGTTTTAACACGGATTTCCTTATTGGAACCCGAGAAGTTAGAAGTCTCATATTTGGAAATCAACCGGCTGAGTAACCTAGTTGGGTAAACTAGTTGTGGATGGTGGCGCAGTAAACCTACAAACCACTAGTCATAGCAATATGTCAAAATAATATAATAAAAATCATCGTGCAATATTGATCTATTGTTCTATTGTTGCTGTATTTCTTGGTGTTCGGAAGAATATTTATTTTAAGTTGAAACGTATGTTTGTCGGCTATGATGTCGGCATCATGTACCCGGACAAGTATGTAAAGCGATGCTTGGCCGGAGGGCGAAGAAATTAATTAGTTGGATTGATTAAATTAAGGTGAATTAAATAAAAATAAAATATATCGAACAATACAGATTACCTTTGAGTTCCGGAGATGCATCGATCAAGCTTGTGGAAAACAAGGTCGGACGACGCGTGGGTCCTGAAACAGAACGTGTAGAGTTTGCACGATGTGTAACTTACAAGCGTTGAAAACAGAAGAATGAATTCATGTAGAAGCGAACACTAGTTTTATTATCTCAAGTTGAAAAGAGGGATAGATGTTGTCGATGTCAGGAGTAATGAATTAATCAAAAGCGCGAGCTAAGAGGTTGTGATATCGATGACATAGATATCATTAAAATATCCCTTGTGAGACAAGCTTCATAACGATATGGGGCACGATATATAAGTAAGAGATGAGTACGTAGTTAAATGAAAACTTTATCTTAAAAACGAAATGTATGAAGAGACTCAAGCGGCGTTAGGTTCCTTGGTTGACCGCTCAATTAAGGTAGAATTCGAAGAGTCTATCAGCTAGTGCGGGAACAAAAGAAAGGCTTTCTTTTTGCAAACGAAATATACAGAAAAAATATCTAAGTTGAGTTTATATTTTAAATACGAGATATACCGCGTGTTTCTAAATGAATATCGGGGCTTTAACGCATTGTAGTATTTATTACGTAAAACTTAAAATCATAATTTATACATTAAATGAAAGAAAAACTCAAACAGTTCAGTTTGTTGGTAGGCGCATGCGCTAGAAGAAAAATGGCGACTAGTGAACAGAAACTTTTTGTGTTCTGCAGTTTGCAAAGACCAAATATGTAGTTACTGTACAACGTGCGTTTCAGATTAAGTTCAGATGTGATCCCCAAAGTGATAATAACATCGGTAGGTGGTATCATCTGTTTGATAATAACGCCTGCCTTTGCAAAGGAAAGAGTATGGGACGACCAAGGGTTTCTGAAGAGAGTGTTGAGCGAGTGAGAGAGTCTTTCACGCGTGGCCCGATGAAATCAGTTCGGAAGGCTAGTTGTGAGTTAGCAATTCCTTACAACTTACAGCAAACGCTTACAACTACTTGGTGCTATAATCTGTCCATTGGGTTACCAAGTAGGCCATCAAGTAGTACTGGTAAATTATTTTGAAGGAAATTTCTATAAATTTCACAATTTATGGTATTGTTAAAGAAGATAGGCCCAATGGTGTTTCCTATGATGCCTCCCCATGTATTAACACTCCATTTGTGTTAACAAAAAATATATTGCACAAAAGGAGGATTACTTGTGCGATAATAGTGTGAATTTTTCCTATTTATTATTCCAGAATTGGCAAATGATGCTTCATCTGTGAAAACTACATAGTCTAGAAAGTTTTGATCTTGACGTAATCATAAAAGCAAAAAAAATCATTCACAATACATAAGTCTCAGTGCTAATGGTTGTAATTAAATGTTTCGAGATTACCCGTGCGGATGTTCTATTACTAATTGAACGACTGTCACCTCATTATCTTCTGTAACCATAGTTATGTCCTTTTATGTTTGCGTTAATTCACTGAGCCCGATCGAAGAAACCTTATCAACAAATTGTCAAAGCTCTTACTATCCGGCCTTCTACGGTTAGGGTATTCGGCTGCATACATTCTTGATGCTAAAAGTGTTACAAGCTCCAACAACAAATACCATGTCTATGAGTTCCTCCTTCGAGAAATTCATTTTTAGTAAATGAAAAATTTAGTAAGGCAAAAAATAATGGAAACAAAACGGTATAATTGATAACCAGATTAAAGTAAAATGTAATAACTAATAATCAACAACTACATAATTCAAATTGCAATATGTAAGTAGTGATAACATTGTAACAAATATTAAAACGCGATGATGACAAAGAGAAACTACAAGAAAACGACTTAATGTGTTAATTTTCAGCAGAGATTTGACATTTTGTTAGATTTTTAGTTGTTTTTTAAAAATCTTGGCCATCTAGTAATATTGGGTGCATTGAACAGTATTAAAGATATTTTCCATAAAAGAGGAATATCGTTGAAAATACTGCAAATAGGTATTATGTTATTGATACAATTTTAAAGGGAATTTGTTGACAATATCGATAAATATCGAGAAAAGAGGGCTTGAATTTCAATAAATGTGGTACGACTTATTTAAAAACCTGTATATACTTTTACATTATATAATTTTGAAACATATAAAGTGTTAGACACCAAATTTACATCCAAAGAATAATAAAATTCGATGCACGTTACCCATCTTCAGCCTACGTTTCAAAACGTCAGACGCTACGACTGGAAAATTTTTGACAAAAATTCCAGTATAACAAAAACTAGTTGTCGGAAGTGCACATAACCATATATCATTGCAAAGGTGATTTAGGTGGCTATCGAAATAATTTCTGAAAAACATAGCAATCCACTTAAACAGAAAAATCTGATGGTTGGTGCGGGAATTTATAACATTCTGTATATTCGCTAATAATTTTACAATATCCGCCGTGATATACTATATACGTACAGAGAATATTTCACTTTCCTATCTCTTGTTAGTTTTCAGCACAAAATTCCGCCAACAAACTAATTGCGCAGCCTGTATATAGACCTGAGAACACCTGAGAAAGAACGAAGAGAATTACAATTCAATAATGAGAAAGATACTCACTATTCACAGTAATAACAGTTAATTAAAGATAATCGATCACAGAGAAACTAATTACAATAAATGGTTACGTTCCGAAGACGTATCCTATGACTTCAGTTCGCAATAGTATGTGAATGAGTAAACAAGTAATAACTGAACGCAATGAGTAAAATAATTTGCGTAGATACTTTAGTAAAACCAATTCGAGTCCTGTCGTTTTCCGGATTGATACAAATACAAAAATTGACAAAAAGAAGTGTAATCAAAATTATATTAAATTTTATTTTGAACACTACTATGCTCTCTTTACTCAGTTTGAATATTTATAAGAGTATTAAATTAGGTGACATCCAATTAGCGAATTTTATGACGTGTATACTGGTACCGGTTATAAATTACATATTTAAAGGTTATAACCTTTTGATTTATAAAAACTGCTTGCTGTTACTTTTGGAAAATATACAATGTGACGTTTTCAATTCACATAGTGAGGAATTAAATCAATATGTTCAACTCGTTTACAAAATTTCAGATTTTATAATGAGATTCTTCGGTCTCGCGGCATGCATGTTTGTAACAATTTTTTGTGTTATACCTATTGTAACGAATATTACGACAATGATACCACCTCCCTTTGAAATGGGACTGTTTGATTTTCCATATAAACTCATGATACTCTTTGCTGCAGTTTATATAGTCATAAATTCGATTGGTTTTGATGTATTTTATATTTCTTTGATGGGCATAGGAGTAGCCCAACTTAATATTTTACAAGCTCAACTCTCAAACGTATTTCGAGACTTAAAAGTTGTTCAGGACGGAAAAATAAATAGACAATTTGACAATCTGAACCAAATAAATCGAAATTTAGGAAGATGTGTTGTTCTACATAAAACAGTAATTCAGTAAGTAATTTAATTGACAATTATTGCCATAGGGTATTCACATAATACGTACAAAATTTAGACAGTAGAGAAAAGAGTTTTGTTTTACATCAAAAAAATATTGGGATGTCTAATTGTAACTGTTTTTGTGTAAATAGCTGAAAAAGTACCAAATTTTATTAGAAACTAACGTAAAAATAGCGAAAAGCTTTTACAAATACAGTAAAACCTGTCAAAACGCCACCAAAAAAAGAAACAATATTTGGTGGTTATGCAAAGGCTGCCGTAATTGGCAGATTTTTCGTCATAATTGATTTTTAAGATGTTTCTCTTATTTTATTAATTAAAATGAATATTATATAAATACACATATGTATACGAAAGACTAAAACTATTTTAAGGTATGTAATATTTACAAAACATAGACTAGGTACAACTGCGAGCAATAAATTTTGATCGTCGATGTAATTTTCTGACAAAATGTAAGTTGCTATATTGTGAAGCGGTCGTAATGGTAATAACCTATCATTTAATCTGTGAGATGTTAATAAAATTTATGAAACTTTTTGGAAGTCCTAGACGAGATGCTGCCATAGCTTCATGGTCCAGTTTCTATTCTTACTTTAAAATATAGGATTAGGTTCAGCTTTTACTTGGTGAAATTCCATTAAAGCTATTATCGGAATAAAATGAAACAAAATAAAATGAAATTCATTAAAATTTGTTTTATTTTATACCGATAATAATACTTACTTTGTTAAAATAGGATATCGAGACCATATTAGAAATAATTCAAGAAACAAGACCTTAACAAACTGAAAATTTATATAATCAATCAGGGCAAAAATCTACATTGTGACGGTTTCCTCAAATTTTACAATGATATTGACGACCAAAATTTATTGCTGGCAGCTGTACATATCATAAATGCATTATCATTTTATAGATAATACATATTGCTGTGTACTTCGCTTTCAAATTTAAATTATAATGGATGATTCGTGTGGGTAGTTACACAAGCATAAATTTTGTTGAGACTCTGTATATTATTTGGGTATCTCAGCCCTATCTTTTCGGTTCTACACAACTAGGCCTAGCGTCCAAAGTAAATGCAAAGATATAGTACAACAAGAGGTTATTGTTTGAAAGTATTTTATTGTTTATTTATATTTTCACATCTCATTTTTGTTTTATCTTAAAATATTTCATTCTTAGCCTATATCTTAAACTATCAATGCAACTTTAGTATACAAATATTCTTTTGTGAATCACATACGGATAATATTGGAGTTTTTATTTTGATTCCAATTCAATCTCGCAAACAAAGACTCTTGAGGATTTCACTCACTTTGCTCTTCAAATGCTGAGATTAGTACTCAAAGTCTACCTTGGATCTCTGGTCTCTACTGATAACTTTTTATAAAGTGAGTGTGCTATTCAGCGCCTCTTTAAATGGCAAACGAGTCCCTACAGAAATAGGACGCTTATTCTCAGACTGTATAAGTATTTTCTTATTTTCACGCCTATTGCTGAACGTTTTGAATTTTTAAAATCTCAAATGGAGAATATGCAGGGAAAACTACTTCCTCTTTATCAAACACGGGTATCTGGCCTAAGATACACTTTACTCGTGTATTTCTGACTAATTTAGTATTTAAAATAATGATCCACGTGCACTTTTCTAATTTAATTAACTTTATATACTCCAATTTTTATCGTGTATATAGTTTTACTTACTCAGAGTTTAATTGTACATACAAAATTTTTGAACTCCTCCTGGTATATTATTAAACTTTATAATAATGATGGGAATAATACTGTCAACAATATTACTAATGAAAAATGACATTAAACTTTTATTTATTCTTAACTTAAATAAATGAACGTCAGTGAATGTCGACATTAAAACAATGAATATCCTATTTTCGGTACTTTCCTACTTTTATATGAAGCGTTTCTTTCTTCTACGAAATCGGTTCCTACTCCAAATAATTTATTTCTGTTTTCTCTAATTTTTTAAGTTATTTAATATTTCCATCCCTGTGTATTTTTACTTATTGTGTTGTAGTTTTAACTTTTTCATCTCTATGCGTTGTCTCCCCGTTTACATATTTTGCCTTTTTGTTGTTATTTTGATATTTGTAAATTTTATTTTGGAAAAGTAAAGTTTTAATCTCGTTCTTCCTAGAATATCTCCGATGCTCGTTCGATCTTGAGAAAATTTCGAAAGAAGCCGTTTACGTATCCTTTACATTTTCTCTTTCTTTTCTCCTTGTGTTTGTTCATATGGCGTTGTCTTGTCCTATGCTTTCATTCGTATGCCTGTCGATGCGTTCATATTATTTAAGCATAGCTTTGTTTTATTAATTTACTTACATTCTAAACTTTTAATAAACTAATTAACTTAAAATTTATTCACATAACGTTACTTGTTTACCTGTTAATACTCAGAAATATTCACCTAAAATTTTAATACTACATTAATATATGATATAAGAGATGCATTTAAAAAGCACAACCTCAGTTGATTTCTTTTTAATTTGTTTTTGCTTATCCAGCTTTCTTTAATTGATTTATACGTTATTAATTCTATTTTTAATTTTCAGCCGAAGTTTATTTCACAGCAATATGTCCATTATTTATACATATTACAACATATTCATAGTAAAAAATATAATTTATTAAGCTCTTTTAAAGTATGGTTCAATTTTTGTGAGCTTTAAAAGTTTTAGTTGCGATTTAAGAGCTACAGATTCACATGTAGGTAAAATTCAAGAGACATCCATAAAAATGTCACCATTGTTATTGCACAATAAATAATTCTATCTCTTAATTTTGTACACACTTTGCTCATACTAGATAATGTAGATTTTAGAATTTCACATTCATCCACATCACTATTATCAGAGTTATGTTTTTCATAATTATTGCACAATTCCTCAGCAATTTCCGTAATACTGAAATTAGGGCCCTCTGTAGGCACAGAAGTAAATTCATCTAAATCCAAAATTTTGTTACGAACTGTAGGAAAAAGGTGAGCATGAGTTATTTCGTCTTCTTCATCAAAAAAATGAATCTTCTTGGATAACATCAGAGAATCTGGCCTTGGAAAACCATTCCTTGACTGTAGCAGGAGATACTTTTTCCAATCAGCTGTAATTCATATAAGTGCATTGGCTAAATTTGTTTATTTCAGAATTTTCAAAATCACATTCACTGTTAATAAACATTAGAAGCCTTTTAATCAAAAAATTTCGGTAAATCAATTGGAAATTCGGACTTGTTCCTTGATCTAAGGACTGATAATATAAGGTGGGGTTTGGTGGCAGGAAGACTAGTTTAACATTTTCTAATGGAACTTCAGAATGGGACGTGGCATTATCCAAGAAAAGAAGAACTTTTATATTTTGTTTCCTCATTGTATTGTCAAATTTATGCAGCCGTCTTGTCATAATTTCTGTTGTAATCCAAGCCCTTTTGTTAGAAACCCATTCTAAGGGTAATTTGTCAACATGATTACTCTTAAAACAGAGAGAATTTTTATTTTTTCCAATTATTAATGGATCTTCTTTCTCACCTTCCATGTTTTCACAAAGTAATCAAACGTTGTCGTTTTGTGTCTAAATTTTTTCCTAGATACAGTTAAGGTTGACATATACCAATTAAGATAATAGTTTGAAGTACCCCAATATGGTTGTGTTGGATATACAATATGTAACATTAGTTTATTGTTATACTTGAAGAAGCAACTGTGTAGCGAAACAGCTGTCATAGATATTTTTTAAATATACTGTAAACCTAAATACATCATTTGTGTATTTATTTTTATTTTATTTTTTTATAGATAAGCTTGGTAGTTATTTATTTATACTTGTTTGAAGTATTATAACATTGGAGATTTCTTAGATTTAATATTTCTTATAAGAACACCACAATGATTAAAGCAATGAATATCTTACGATATCCAAATCTCGGTGCTTGTCAAACTTTAATAAACAATTTGGATTTTTAGTTATTTAACGCATTGTATTTATTATAGTAACCTGTTCATTACAGCTTTATTTTAGGTTACTAAAAGATTGAATGTCCTATTGGCATTTCCTCTATTCATACAATATACATGTGGATGTTTTGTTATATGTATGGTCATACTAAAAATAACCATAATGGTGAGTAGTGTAACTATTAGTTAATAATGTAGAAAATCTCCGCATCAATATAAAATACGTCAGAATATCTAGTTACAAGGATGGGAAATCATTCGTTTTTTCCGAATACACTAATTTTATAAAGTAAAATACTTTCATTTGACAACTTCTGAAAATCTAAGAATTGAACTGAATGTATAACACGAAGTCAAAACCATGACAATATCGGAAAAAGCGAAGGGGAGCCACTAGCAGAAAATCACTTCTATTGTTGTTTATTAAATCTCTGATTAGAAACTTTTAACTTTAAAATTAAGTTGAAGTCAAAATAATAAGTGAGAGTCTAACCAAAATATGAAACTTAAAGTATGGAACTGCAAAAAGTGTTATTTGTCTTTCTTGAACACCTTCAGGAAAGAAACAATTAAGTTAATTTTGAAAGCTATTGTTAGAGACATATTTATTAAATTTTAGCATTGAATTATTCATATTTTATTTCAATATTTTAGGATAATCATAAATATTTTAGATTATTCACCATTACAAAATTTATTTCATTACTTGGAAAAATGACTAAATTATTGAGCGTCTTGGTAAAGTAGTTTATTCTGTTATAAATAAAAAATAGAATGATAAAAAAATTCTTAGTTCGTTCCTGATTATCAGTATTGCTATATTTTCTCGTCTCATTTTTTTAGTATTTGAGTCTTAATTAATTTCCTGCCTTTTTCTATCCCAGCTTTGCCACGCCTCTTTGTCAGTGTCTTGTGTGTAGGCACTAGGGCTGGGCGAAGTATCGATACATCGTCCAATACCCGATACTATAACTGGTATCGATTCCCCGATACCTCAGATAACGAAGGTATCGATTCTAAGGTATCGATTCCAAAGTATCGATTCCAAAGCATCGATACCTATCGATACTTTACCGATTCCAGTACTCGCTAAGTATCGATGTATCGGGTTAGCGATGTATTGGGTAGCTTACCTTTGTGCATTTTTTTAAATGTACATAAAGGATGCAATTACTTTTTAAGTAAAGAATTTTTGAGTATGTATGCATTATATATGTTACCGTAGAAGTCCGAAAACCGGTGATAGTCGAGATATACCGGTGAATGTCAACATTCACCAAGTTACTTGGCGTATGTCCGATATATTCATCAAATATCATTATTTCTAACTTACACCGGCGAATGTCAACATTTATCATGGACTCATGGTGTATGTTTAAAAGAATTTGTTTATAAAAAGAAAACAAAATAAAACTCTATAGGTTATTATTTATTTTGATTAAAACATGGAAGAAGTTTTCAAATGAGCATAAAGAAATTGTTAAACTTAAAACAAACACAACAAACATAATATTAATATAACAAATAAAATGCATTTTATTTCTTGAAATGAAATTAAAAAAAACGAAGTAAATGTATGGCAACCTTATTTTTTGCAACAACTTAAGCTACCATGACACTTCGAATTACACAAAAGCCTATTGCTTTTACAGCTACATTTAGCCGTGGAACACTGCCTTTTGCAGTTACAGCGTGTATAGCCTTGCCCTCCACTTTTTGAATTAGCAGAAGCTGCTTCTCTTACCGAAATTTCTTGACCTGAAATCTCATCCATGGAAATTAACTTTTCTTCGCAAATTGCGAATTGATTACGATTGAAAAGCTGCTTGAAGGTGCCATTTTTGTTCGCTAATTTATAAAAGCTTGTATTCTCTATCCCAACAACAATGGCTAACCATTTCGGGGATCTGTACGACCACGATCGACGTCAGGGACTTTAATTCTTACGGTATCACCAATTTGGGCCGCAGGAAACTTTTTCTTTGAGGTTCGCAACATTTTTGTTGCTTGGAGTAGTAGATTCTCTTTTGCTGCTACTCTTTTTGAATTGATTAGCTCGTCCTGCCTAGTCAGCACTTGAGATGAAGACGTAATCGGTTGCAGATCAGTCAGTGTTTGAGTTGAAGACGTGCTGGGTTGTGGATCAGTTGGCACCTCAAATGAAGACCTGTTGGTGGCAGATGAAGGTGGATTGGCTCCAGTGGTATTTTGGTCATCCATATCACTTAAATCTAAAACATGGTCATCAATATGGTCACTAACCAAATTTTCTTCACAAGTATTAACGTAAGCTTCTAGCTGTTCCTCGGTTTCAATGTTTGTAATTTGCTCGTTGGGGAGAGATGACGATGCTATGCCTCTTTTTGGTTTAACGCCAAACAGAGCTTCATATGAACTCTGGCGTATTCCTTCATGGTAAGTTGTATTTTTTGCGAATTGGACAAACGACAACCCTTCTGACCATTTATTTGAATCATTATCATGCATCCACGCAGTTAACATATTCTGTATGTCTTGATTGGCTCTTTCGACTGAGCCTTGTGTTTGGCTGTGACGAGGCTTTCCGTGCACTATTTTAACATCTTTCCACATAGCCCATAGTTCAGATATGACTTGGTTACTGAACTCTCTGCCATTATCCGAATGCAATATAGCGGGAGCACCAAATATTAAAAAAATTTGAAGAAGGTGATATGCTACTTCTTCTGCTCTCTTGGTTTTTAATGCTCGTAACTGGACAAACATGGTTAAGTGATCTTGGTAAACCATTATAAATTTGTAATCGCCATCGCTGTGTGATTGCAAGTCTATCAAATCGACTTGGCATCTAGAGTTTAATTCGGAACTCACCATTGGTTTTACAACAATACCTTTTTTAGGAGCACTGTGTTTCATTTGACATTGTTGACATAAATTTAAATAGAGCATTATGACTTCATAAGTAATATTTTTGTATTTAACTTGCAATTCTTTTAGCATTCGTGTTCTTCCTCCATGACCTGTTCGTATGTGAGCTTCGGAAAGTATATTAAACAACTCTTCGCTTGTAACATAATACTGGATATTCGTTTCTCCTGGTTTTAATGGCACAATTAACTTTTGTTGGTCACTAACTTTTAAAATGTCAAAACGTTTTAAACGTCTGTAGTCCAAAGGGGTACTGCACTTACTTTTAGCAGAAATTACTTCAGAAGCGATTTTAGAGTACCTTTCTTTAGAAAAATAAAAACAATTGTCTTCTCGTTTATTTCTTATTAGGGTATTTAACTTTTCAAGAAATTGATCACTATTTACTGCAGTAGCCATCGAGCACAAATTATAATACCTGTTGATGATGTTTCACCTGCCACGGGTTGTCTATTAGATAAGTCTCTGCGAGAACTGTCTTTACCGATTGATCATTTGGAACTGATCTATGAATTTGAATTTAAAAGAATATATAAACAGTTTACAACCCTCTGAATTTGGGAAATCCTAGAGCTATTGTAATGAACTACGGTAATAAATGGAACAAAACTAAGAACTAAATATTCGTTTCTTAATAAGCCTATTGTGAATTTGAATAGATGCAAGAAATTACAAATACCTGTGAAGGGTAAATTAAATATAGCTGGAAATTCCAGAATGAATGGTTTGCAGTGACGTGAATAATATGAATAATAAACTTATATTATAATAAATGTCCTGTCGTTTCTGACATTGACCGAAGCTTATATGTGCTTGTTGACATACACTGGTGAAGGACCGAATTTATAATATAACTAATAATTGTTCGGTCTTTCACCTATTCATCTGGTGTCTGTCGACATTAACCGGTGTATGTCAACAACCACTACTTTCGGTCTTTCACGGTAACATATATATTATATAATATATATTTAAAAGGATGCTATTATTGTACGTAGCAAATATCCTTATTATGACATAACCATAATTATTACAAAAAAAAATATCGCAATATTGCTAATTTCATACCGCAGTTATGGTAGAATCGGTAAATTAATTTTATATCTCTTGAAACCGATATCAAACCGATATCGAATCAAGGTATCGATCCCAAGGTATCGATTCCAAGGTATCGATTCAAGGTACCGATTCCAAAGTATCGATTCCAAAACATCGATACCTATCGATACTTTACCGATTCCAGTACTCAGAATCGATACCGTGCACAGTCCCGATACATCGCTAAGTATCGATACTTCGATTGGCATCGGTACCCGATACCGAAAACGTCGGTATCGCCCAGCCCTAGTAGGCACCAAGCTGTTGTCAACTTTAACGAAGTGACTGTTGCACCTTGGTTTTAATATTTGACATTTTTCAGTATTCTTAATCTCTTATTTTTTTGTACGTCTTTAAATTAGTCCTATTTTAAATTCTTTTTCGGGTAAAGTTTTAATGAAGTAGTGGGAGATAATTTCTTGCTGGTCACCATAACGCGTATATCTTGTTCTCTTATTGATAAGCTATTGTGAAAATAGATATATGATCAAAATAAATTAATACTTCCTATAATAAGTGTGAAGAAAGAATAAATTTAATTCCGAAACGTCGCTATCGTAAAGGCAACATTTTAGTTAATATACCCCAATTCCGCAATTAATGTTATCATAATGATAATTTAAAACTAACAATACAAGAGGATTCGGAACAGAAATTGGAATCGACTGAGTTATCTTAGTCATATACATATACGAGTGAATCAACGATCTGACAATGTACATTTGAAATGTACATCTAAATGGTGGAGTTCATAGGGTTGCTATCGCCGCATATTCTAAAAGTATGTAGATTTGTACAAATCTTCAGTAAACGGCTGGCACAAAAAGGATACGTTTTCTTTATAATATAAATGGCCTGTACATATGCCTAATTTTTGATTATAAGTTAAATTTTAAATATTTTTATTAAGAATACTTATCAGCTAAATCCAACAGTTTTCGAGAAATTTACAAAGTGACATTTCTATTTTCGTCTTTAAGTGCCAATAATTCGAGAGTGCCATGGCATAAAATCATATATCTTGGTATGACACTTTCACGAGATACTTTTGAACTTGTTCTAATGTATACTGGAGGTTGGTGAAGGTTCGATAAATTGTGCGCTAAAAAATATCGTGTATTTTAAAAGGAACGCAAAAGCATAACGGCAGTCCCTAGTGTGAAGCAACGACGATTATTTGAGCATAGAGTGATTTCATGTTTGCGAAAAAACGAAACAGAGACGTCTACCACAGGTGCATCGTGATTGTCAACAAACAAATATCCCTACTTATATTTATGCATTCACGATGCCGCCGCTAGGCTGACTAATCAGAGCGAAGCTACAGGAACTCCCCACTCCAGTGAGATGGTATAAAACCGGGGACAATTTCCACGAATTTCAGTCCAGTCAGCCGAGTGAGCTCAATCAGCTCGAGGTGAGCTCCAGTGGCTCTTTGAGTCCCAGTTTCGATTTCCCGTTTATCTCCAGTAGCAGTCGAAGGTCCAGCCGCAGTTCCAGGAGAGTCCGCCGTCTACGGTCGTGAGCGGGACGACCCTAGCCACGGCTACCTACTTTGCAAAGCAGACTCCAAACCTAGTGTGGGGCAGTCTGAGTGCGCGTTTAAATAGTGACATTTATTTTAATCGTAAGTACTTTGTTTATAAGTGATATGATAAGTGACCTTGACGTACGTACATAACTTGTTAACTGATTAGTAGACTCGGCAACGAGGGACAAGTTTAAGCTTAATAAGGTTGGTACTATTTGCAAACAACAACAGCCATCTATGCACCTATGCAAAATCGAATTTGATGAATAGCATATCCGAAGTGTTTTGTAATTTTTAAAATTAATTCATTCTTGTAACGTCAAAATGACATTATCATGTTTTGATATCGAAAATGGCAAGAAAACTGACTCCGGCAGACAAAGTACAAATTTTGTTAAATTTGAAAAGTTGCACCATTAAACAAGTCGCAGAAGAATTTCATTTGAACAAATCTACAATACTACAAGTTAAAAAAGATGGGAAAATGAACGAAAACGAGGGAAAGAATATCAACTGATATAGATCATAATTTTTTGGAATATTTGAGAGAAAATCAAACAATGACAAGGCAAATTTATAGATTTCATAGAAGATTTACTAATAGGGAACAATTATGGAAATCTATTGAAAATACCTGGGGAAACCTTGTTGAAAAGCCTATTTTTTTAAGAAGTCTCATTGATTCTGTATAGAAGGTCCTAGAAGGTTAAGGACTGTAATTGATGCGAATGGCGGATCAATTAAGTATTAATTTATTGTGTTTACTAAATTGTATTAAAAAATTACTTGGCATTTGACTTGTCTTTCAAAAAAAGTTTAATGAACACTATAAGCAATATTAGAAAATTTTGACAATTTTAACAAGTTAGGTTATACTAGATTTATGTGAGCTTAACTTTACAGTTCATAAAGTATAAGTTTTCAGTTCGTACTGCCCAAGTGTGAACCGCAAATTGTATTTTGTCTCTTTCTAACAGACATGAATACGCGCTGTAATACTACACACGTTTGTCATTTTAAGTTAAGACGTACGTCTTTGAAATATTATATTAAATAAAAGGGATAGGTTGTCTAGGAGATAGTCTTATGATATTCGACTAGTTGTCAAATTATTTCAATATTGCTGTTTATTGACTTTGTTTCCGGCATTCTGACTTCTAGGTTAAGCATTCTTCCAATTTGAATATTTAGTTTATCAAAAATTATCAAAATCTGTTCTTTTGAGATCAATACTGATAATAAATAGTAATATCAATTAGTGGCAAAAAGTATGAAATTGTTTGATTATCACTTTGACATTTCTAACCTATTTATTTTACAGAATATTTCTTAGATGCCTGGTAAACCCCTGCGTTCTCAAGCTCAACAGCTTGTATTAAATCTTACAGCGTATTTTGAACGGGAAAAAGAGAATGGTGGACCATTTATGTCCATCGACCGTGTTCTTGAGATAATTCACATAATCAGTTAGATAAGGCAGTGTTATAAAATAAGTTATTTTCGAGGGTAGCAGAAGCCCTTAATATTTCTGGTAGAACGGCCTACACTATTAAACATCGTAGGATTCAGAATCCAGTCTTATCGTCTCCTGGCTAAAAAAATGTCTTGTAAGAAGCCAAAAACTAAGGACTTACCAGAAGCAACCTAAATAGAAGTTCGAAATACTGTTTATGACATGTATAAAGAAAGTATGTTTTTAATATATTGTAAACATTTATTATATGTTCAAATTTTTCAGAAGAACATCTTACCTTAAAAACTCTAAGCAATGTTTTGGCTATGAAAGAATTTGTTCGTACAAGTACAAATACTTTAGCAATATTGCTTAAAGATATTGGTTTTAAATATAAGAAAGAGTTTAACAGGAGAGCGCTCACAGAGAAATTAAATATAGTCTGCATGAGAAAAGTGTTTTTAAGGGAATGTATGAATAACTTAAATTCAACTTTATGTCAGGTTGTGTTCTGTGAAGAAACTTGGATCTTTTGAATGGGAATAGACTGAAATCCTGGCAAAATAATAATATAAAAAGTGCTAGGAAACCCGAAGGCTATTATGGTAAACGGTTTATTATTATACATGCTGGCATAGAAAATGGCTTCATTAAAGGAGCTAGTCTGATTTTTCGATTACCATGGAGAAATGAATGGGGACTCCAATGGGTAAATGATCAGCTTAGGTGCCATAACTTATAATAATGGATAATGCTCCTTATCATAGTGCTATTAAAAATAAACAACCAAATACCTCCTCCAAAAAACAGAAATTATGGAATGTTTGAGAAAAAAAGATATAAGCTATTCACCTGCAATGACTAAGAATGAATTAATTCAATTAGTAAAATATCATAAAGGAGAGAAGATATTTATTATAGATGAAATAATAAGAGAAAGTGGACATGAAGTTTCAAGGTTACCCCCATACCATTGTGACTTCAACACAATTGAAATGATCTGGGCTAAGGTTAAAAATTATTATAATTCAAGTATTGAAAGAAATGGTTATTCAGATGAAAGACTTAAAGAAATGCGGAATGTAGCTTTGCAACAGTGTGATGAAATTACTTGATATAATTGTGTTAGGCATTCTGAAAATTTAATTAAAAAATGGTGTGAGCGAGAGCAATTTCTTGATAGGGCACACACAAACATATTAATTTTCACGTGCTTATTACCAAAGTTTTGTTTTATATATATTGCATATAAGAAATTTATAAATAGCCTATACTTAGACTTAGTTTTAGGAAATAGTCATCTTAACAAGTATACATTGTTGTTTTTAGGGTGACACCGAAACATCTAACATAGTAGGAATGTGTGGTTATTCCAGTGTAACATTTGGTCAAATGACAGTATATCATTGGCTGGGAAATGAAATTATGTTCAAGGTATATAACAACCTCTTCTCAAAATGAAAATGCATTAATATCAATCAATTTTTAGAGTAACAAGATTGTGGAATCTTGTTACCTTTCAAATTGGTATAATGCGAATACAGAATGTCAGCGGATATTAATTTTTCTAATGGAAAGAGCTAAAAGACCTTTAGTTATTGAATTGTACAGTCTGGTTATAATTTCTTTAGATTCTTTAGGAGTGGTAAGTGTATTTCGTTCAAAGGATGGACGACATGCTTTAAACATAAGTAAATTACAGATACTTCGTTGGACATATTCAATTTTTGCATTAATAAAGGCTAAATATAATTGAAATTCACAAATAACAACCTCTTCTAAAATATATTTGGAGTTCTGCAAAATAAAGCACCAGACAATTAATACTAATTAACGAAAATATTAATTAATTATTAATTAATTAATACTGTCACAATGAAATGTATTCGTGAATAATTTATATTATATTGGTGAAACATCTATTTTTATCTCTATATTTTTATATTAAATTAGGTAAACTTAGTATTGGATATTCTTTAAATATTTACTACCATCTTGCCAGTTTTATAAAGATGTAGCGATATAGTATGTAATTAATACAAAGGTATTTTTAATAATATAAAATATTATTAAAAACCTGGTGTGAAGAACACCATTATTCTGATAGTATGTGATTTATTATTGAGATGTGAAGACCAATATCTGCTTTATACACAGCACAAACTTTTTTTTCTGATAAGTAAGTGGCAATGTCAGAGACACAATAATGAGTGCTGCTTATTTAAAAATATGTGAAGTCGCAACGGGATATATTCGTACATGTATCCGAAGTGCAAATGTATTTATACCATTATAAAACGGAGAAGAAACAAAATATTTCTCAGACCAACTGTAACCTATACCAGGTACAAGCAACAAAAGACAACGAAAACTGGCTTAAATTTTGCGCAATCCAACAACCCTCCTCGGAGTTACCTTGCGCGGGCGGGATGATCTTAAATTTACAGGACAGTCAGGCAGTGCCAACGGTATAAATTTCAGTGAAGATGGTCGTGCGATTATTGTCGAAAAGTTGATAAACTGACTATAATTTAAAAAGGGCGCCACCGCGTTTTAAGGACTGTTTGCCATAGAGGTTATACGTCACGCAGAGCTAACGTACTCACTACAAATAATTAATCTGAATACAGGAGGATAACATGAACTAAACGAAAATGTCCCACATTAGAAAACAAGAAGCAAGGAATATCTCTGTTGGTGTACTTTCTCAAAAAATTATTTAAAAAAAGGTTTTCTAACTTAGATAATGGAATGTTGGCAGCAATAAATCCGTCACATATATCATCTTAAAAATTGTCTTCAAAATCGGGTGGTCGCAATCGCGGGGGATGTTGTTTTGTATTAACATGTTGGGTCAATTGCGATTTCTGGAGTCATTTTACGTTGACCTTACAAATATTGCAATAAACGATGGTGTAGTTCAACACCGAAAAACAATCGTCGTACTTGGCAATCCAATGGTGAAGAAGAGCTTGGAATTATCTTGAAGCGTCATAAGATATCTTAATATGTATTATATCAAATAAAAAATAGTAAATTAAACAAAGAATATCAAAATAAAGATAAATTCTTTGCAAATTAGTAGATAATAAAATATAAATATTAAGCAAAAGGACATGGAAATATGTACATATATGTACATACATTTGTAAAAGATTTCCTAAATAAAAAACATAAAAATGAAATGAAAACTAATTCTGGGAATATGTACAATAACGTAAGAAAATAATAAACTATAACGAAGTGAAAAAGAAATTCTACAAAGTAACAAAAAAATGTAAATAGGGAACGCAAAGTAGAACTCTAAACAGTATTATCAGAGCACTATTATCGCAAACTGCAAATGTTATGTGTAGCGGGTTATAGGATAGTTAAAGGAATAGCAGAAGAAAATATTTATGGAAAGAGAAGAGGAAGTCGACGAAAAAATAAAAAAATGGAATAAGAATAGAGGAAATAGTTCCTGTATGTTCCGACTGAGTTTAAATAATTCTTCTAAAGAAATATTGGCAATAAAATTGTTTTCTATTGACATCTCTTTTTATTATTATATCCGAAAAAGTATTATAAATTTCTTTATTAAAACTGTGTTTTTTTTTGTATTACGAAATATACGATAAGTAAATATAATTTTTATTTGAATACCTCCGTGTCATCTTTATTCCTTTACAGATATCTAAAATGAATATAACCGTATTATCGTAATAATTATATTTGTAAATTGCATTTATATTATCGTTAATTTGAAACGAAGTCATAACTTTTCACGAGCTATTTATTTGATTCTTATTTGAGCTTACTTGTAATAAACCCGAAATTAAATATTATATTCAAGTTTTTGTATCATTTAATAGAAAATAGTAAAATTACCTATGTTTTGGAAAAGTTAACGTTTACGATGCTGATATTTCAATAAAAATTGTTTATTTTTTTTTATTCTACGTATATATTACCGAATTTATTTAATTTACTGTATTATATTCTATACGCACCGATATATTTTGTTTTATGTGAATACATATATTTATTATTTATTTGTGTAAATAAATGTAATGTACCTGTTTTATAAGTAATCGCCTGTCTATAGCGTTTTATTTTTTTGATGGACTCCCTGCGTTTCATTTTCTTTTTATGATCACGGCACGAATCAAGCAGATTCGAAAATTTAATAATCCTTTTGATTACAAGACTACTGAAGCAATACTTATAAGTTTGAACCCATTCTTCGTACTGAGAAACCCGAATACAGAGCAATGAAATAGATGACATCTGCGAATGTCATTTTGTTTCATATTTCTTTTTAATAATTGTGTTTGTACGCCTGGTGATAACCTGAGAAGTTGTAGGCAGAATGGTGTTCTGCCTCGGAATGGCAATTAATACTAATTAATAAAGGCTAATTAATTAATTTTTAATTCCCTTCAAAATTGGCGAACGCCGGTTGTATACGCAACCTTACCTGCCACTATGAAATTTCAACTTTACTCCACGGTGAGAGTAGTAAGCTTGTCAAATAAACTTCAAATTTGACATGGCAGAAATACCATCAGTGCGATTAATGACCCTTAAGTTGAAATGGCTAAAGATAAGATCCTTCCAACAGACCGTAAAATTTTTAAAACTTTATAAATTATTAAAGGACCTCCAAGGAACTAATTTATCATATAAACTAAGGGTTGGAAACGTACCCTTATGTCAAATTAAAAAAAAAAAAAAAAAAAACCTTACATTTTGTGTATTTTTAATACGTCCAGAACACGTTCAATACAGGATAATCGTGAAAATTGTGTGTGCTACTGTTCAAATAAAATGTCGCTTTTAACTATTTATGCTATACCAATCTAGGTTTTGTTTAAATAATCTCGTAAAACGGTGTTCCTTTTAAGGTCCATTTTCGCATAAAAATTGACATTCTGAAATGACATGAAAATTGACGGTCTGTTGGAAGGATCTTAACTTTGGCCGTTGAAATTAATCAAAACTAAATATTCGGATAATCTCTAGTCGGTTATAGGATTCTCAGGGCTTTCATTAATAATTGTGTTTGTGATTGCTTGCTAGTGATTTACTTATTTGTCTGTGACCCAGGTTTAAAAAAAGAAACAAGAAAAGTCGACATACAAGGTATTTATTGAACACATAAAATAAATAGTTTTCAATTAACTTTAATACGCACTTATTGCACTTTACATAGTCTTTTTGCCAATTTTGATGAATTACACACAATATATATACAACGTGTCCACTTAAGTATGAGACAAATGGGAAATATTTTTATTTTTGATTTCACAGAAAACTTTATAGAAAAGAAAATTTCGTGCATCCTAAGAAACTTGATATTTTGTATTCAGGGTTGCGTTGTATTACTTGGTTAGAGGAAAAATTAAAAAACATTGAAGTTGCCGTAAGAGTACGCTACACTTATTTTTAAAGATATCAAAAATATTCATTTAAAAATGTTGTTTCAAATTTCAAAATATGCTATATAGTAAATATAGACATTACAGCTACATGTATCTTTTTGTATCTTTTCAGAGGAGGAGCCCTTCTTGCTTCAATATATATATATATATATATATATATATATATATATATATATATATATATATATAAAGAGTGTTTCAATAAGAGCGCAAGATTTCAGTGTTCAATAAAACGTGGTTTTCTGTAGCAAAGTATTGAAATATTTATTGATTTAGAAAATATACATTTGGGAATTATGTATGAAACAAAATATCTTTAAATGGTCGCCACGGCTTTGCTGGCATATGCGTAACCTTTTGACGAAATTTTCGATAACGTTATTGCATACATGTGGTAGTATTTCATTGATACAGCGTCTAATTTCGGCTTTCAATGCTTCGATGGTTGCAGGCTTATTGGCATGAACCTGTGACTTCAGATAACCCCACAGCCAGAAGTCTAAAGGCGTTAAATCGCAAGAGCGTGGAGGCCAATTCTGGTCACCAAATCGGGAAATGACACGACCAGGAGCAAACTCGTGCAAGATCGTCAATGTTTCACGGGCGGTATGACATGTGGCACCGTCCTGCTGAAACCACATGTCGTCAAGATCAATAGCTTCCAAATGAGGCACAAGA
This sequence comes from Melolontha melolontha, assembly GCA_935421215.2. Taxonomy (NCBI): domain Eukaryota; kingdom Metazoa; phylum Arthropoda; class Insecta; order Coleoptera; family Scarabaeidae; genus Melolontha; species Melolontha melolontha. The sequence goes on along the minus strand of OW285236.1, from coordinate 81,494,589 downwards.
AACTGTGTTATCATAGCACGATAACGTTCGCCATTCACCGTTACTGCATTACCTTCTTCGTTTTCGAAGAAAAACGGTCCAATTATTCCTCCAGACCATAATGCACACCATACAGTGACCGGTTGTGGATGCATTGCTTTCTGATGAATCATTCGTGGATTTTCTAAGCCCCAAATGCGACAGTTTTGCCTATTAACGAAGCCATCGAGGTGAAAATGGGCCTCATCACTGAAAATGATTGTGTTTGCAAAATCAGCAGGTTGCTCAAGGATCCAATTGGTGAATTCTCTTCGCTGTTCATGGTCTACTGGCAGAAGTTGTTGAGTCAGTTGGATTTTGTAGGCATGCAGCTGTAAATCTTTAGTGAGAATTCGCTGAAGAGTGCCTGTTGAAATGTCCAATTCTTGTGCCCGATGGCGAATTGACGTCTATGGTCTTTCAGTCACACTCTCGCGAACTGCCGTGATGTTTTGTTCTGAACGACCTCTACGAGCTCGTATCTTGTGTTTTACATCACTAACCGAACCGGTACTTTCGAATTTTTCGATATTCGTTTAACCGTAGATGAATTAGGCACATTATTTCGACCGAACATTGGACGCACTTTACGAATAGTGGCAATTAAACTTTCACCATTTTCATAATAATTTTTGACAATCAGGACGCGTTGTTCTACCGTGTAATGCTCCATGTTTACTAACTCCCATCTGTCAACTTTCGATCTGCCACGTCATAATCATGTGACATTATGACTGTCAAACATGGCGCGCAATTCAAATCTTGCGCTCTTATTGAAACACCCCTTATATATATGTATATATATATATATATATATATATATATATATATATATATACAATAATATAAAACAAAATACATACACACAGTACATATATAAAAATAACAAAATTGAAGTACCTATTTTATGTATAAACGTGCCGCTGTAAATAATATAGCAAAGAAAACGGTATTGAAATCATATAAATTATATATTTACACAGAAAGAAAATCTTAGGTCAGCTGTTCGGGATAATACAAATTCTCAACAGCTCAACAGCTGCCCATGCCTTTTGAATTTTTTAAATTTTACATATACTTCACACATGCCTTTCTATATTATTTAAATAAAAATGAACATATATACAATTTATGTGGGCAAGTTAATATCAAATTTTGTTTGTGTCAAATGAGTTTTAATAATGAATGTGTTTCGGGTCGCTGCGGATTTTATTCGGTTACTAAGAAAATATAGGAATTAAAATCATTAATTAAATGTTGCTATTACGAAATAGAAAATGACTGACGTGATTAATTCTATGGAGTAAATAATTATCTGGTTAGTGAGTCGGATGGCTTACCTATGTGTTCGCAACAACAATACGATGTTGGGAAATTGGAGCACGAAAGCGTTTTATTTCACCAACCTTGACGCCGCCCATCAATCTGAATTGCCTTCCACGTAGTTGAACGTACGCACTCTGATATACCGAAATAGTACGTCCCTCGCTTGACATCTATGGCGGGGGAACCTGCTTTTAAAGATAACGGGTAAGAAAACTCGCCAGGAAGAATACCCGGCGAAGTTTTTTTGGGAAAAGAATCACGTCAGTCAGGATTGCCAACGAAAATCCAAAGAGGAGGGACTCTCATTAAGCCTAATTATATGCCAGAATACCCGGCGGACCAACGCACTAGTTTTCTGCGTTTGAATATTAAAATATGTGGAAGAAATGGGAGCCCTCTCTTTGCACATCTACGCGCTACATACAAATTTAAATATATTACAAAAAATACAAGATATATACGTATGTTCAAAAGGTTTTAAATGTTTGCGTGCGACGACGGTTTCAACGTTCAAGTCGCACACAATACGGCTTAAATTTCTAAACTTTTTGACGGGGTTCGTTGCAAAGTAAGAAAGGCACTAGTGGCAAAGGCCAACTGCATCTACATTCCGAACGCACAGACTTACTTAAGTACAGTGAAGACGTGGTTAATGTGTTTCATTATTTTGAATTTAAAACTTCAAATTAGAATTACTCAAGTTTTGATATCTTGTGTTAATAATTAATATTAAATTATTTTTCCGATCACAATGATTCAAAGTCTGACTATTTATACAAAAAGGCTTTGTTTAAGTATGACAATACGTTAAGCACGTATAAAGCGTTTGTACAATATGAAACAAACATGTAAATAATTTACATATCTGTAACTATGCACATGGACAATACACCTCGTATTTTCAGCATTTACTTCTGCTTAATACATATTGCAGTGGAATGTGCTTTTGATTGCTTATTAAATCTTTTTTTGTTCACACTACAACTTAATCGTCCGGCTATTCAGTCTGGTAGACCTCCTTGAGCTCACGTCCCTCGGGTCGATCCTTACGGAATGTAGGTTATATCATAAAATAAAACACGAGTTGTCAGATAAATTATACACACATTTTCCCTTTACATTATATAATAAAAAAAAAATAAAAAAAAAATCAACTTTACAAAGTGCAACGTTGAACTGCTAAAGACACAGCAATAGAGGGCAAAAAAGATTTGGATATCATATGAAGATACAAATCATTAAAAAACCTCACTATGTCAACGAGCAAAGATAACAAAATTACTAATATCCAAAAATTTATCAGATGTCAACAATAATTTTAACCCAACTATTTAAACGTCAAAGTAAAGAATTGTTTACTCTGCGCGCGAAATCAAAATCTGAACTGTCATGAATGTATGCACATGACATCACACAAACTCGTCCCCACCTTCCTGCGTATTGAAATATTCAAAGTGACTAAAAACAACCAACCTCCACAAAAAATCTTCTAATAAATTTTCTAGATATTATTCTGAATATATATAAAAAATTCACAAAAGTTTTACAAGTTAATTATTGCGCTTTCATTAATATATATTAATAATTATAAAGATACCTACATTAATTAAAGTAAGTCACAATTAATCACGCGAGATTCCTTTTTTTCCAGATAGGTGTATCATTTAAATAAAATTACAAATATAACAGATTTGTAAATTCACGAAAAATTTCAATTAACTCACATACGACGCACTAAAACTATAAACGAATTATTCAAAATTTCAAATTTTATTAGACAAAATTAAGTCGTGTCCAATATACTCTTATACACACCTATCTTCAAGGACATTCAAATAATCTCTGAAAATGAAGTTCCAGCATCCGCACGGATATCCCCACCAACTATAAAATCAAAATATAGAGAAAAATATACATCTTATTTCAATATAATATCCGGGATGGCGGCAGCTTTAAACATCTGATCAACCTAAATATACGAGGATAGATCAAAATTTCAAACATAATAAAATTCATCACTTAAAATTAAATATATATTTATAACGATCCCCGTCTGAAATAAAATAAACACCAAAATGAAATACATAAGTTTAATAAATGTACTACACAAAAATTTTAATATAGTTCTATTATTTTCCTTTCTTCTCCATGGAAAAAACGATGACAGTATGTTTCTGCCATCTAGGCGTCCACCTAGGCCTTAACTGAGGTCGCCTAGATGGCAGAAACATATGTATTAAGCAGAAGTAAATGCTGAAAATACGAGGTGTATTGTCCATGTGCATAGTTACAGATATGTAAATTATTTACATGTTTGTTTCATATTGTCTGACTATTTAGTTTATTTCTTTTGGCAATTCCAAACAGAAACTCGTCCAACTGAACAGATAAAAAGTATTTAATATTGTAATCTGTTAATTTAAAGTTCCGTTACCGTATATAAATAGAAGTAATAAACAAACACCGTTACAAGTTTGGTGTTGGAAATTTGGCTGAAACTTCCGTTACAAATTTTATAAATATTAAATATGCAATGCTATGCACCTCCACGAGCACTAGACTTGCGCCAACGAATATTACCTTATCCTAAATCTACCCAACTTACCTTCATCTTTATGGTAGCCCTGGAGATCTTATGGCTAAAGGGCTAACTCAGTTATAGAGGCGAGTTTCTTACATAAAAAAGGGCCCCACCATGTTTTTCTTTAACCAACAGAGAACACAGACTCTGCCGTAGTAAGTGGATAAATTTACTAATACTCAATAAGTTGTCAATAAAAAAAAACCCAAAGTTCATAACAATAACAACTAGATTTATTGATTAAGAAATCTCATTAAGAGGTTAGAGCAACAAACAAAAACAATATAATATGCTATTGCAATTTCAGATTGTGATAACTCACTAATGACAAGTACAAGTAACGTACTATATGAATGAATCCTAGATTCACCCTGTATATATTCAATTGACAATTACTAAAATAAAACAAAAATTGACTTATAATAAGCACCTCTTACCTAAATTGTACACCGAGTGCTTAAGGTTGAAAACAAAAAAATATGCTATACCAGGGGGGTATATGTATGGAACAAAAAAAACTATTCCACAGTAGGAATACCATTGACCAGAATTAATTATCGTACCTAAAACTATATGGTATTGCATCGTTAATTCATTAAAGCTTTAATCAACCTTACACAGGTTCGATACACACAGTATATGCAATACGTACTTAGGTGGTACACACAAATAGAAATTAATAGTTCAATAAATAATTAACTGTCCATGTATTCATATAATTGGATACTCCAATCAGATAGTAATCAAAACAGGTTCAGCCAGTATATGCAAAAATGTGTTTAAGATATACAGGCTGTCACACAAAAAACGCCCCCACGCTGTAACTCTGTTATTTATATTTCGATTTTCATGAGATAGGTACCAAATAAAGTGGCTTGATGAGTACAATGTTTGGGGCTACATTTACTTTTTTCCACTGCCATCTTCAATTCCTAGCGATTGTCAATTTTTTTTTTCAAATTGCACGGTATATATTTTTTTGCATAATTGAATAGAGATTTTTTTCCTAAAATCATTGATGTACAATACATTAATTTTAATTGAAAATTTAGAAGAGAATAAAATTAAAAAAGTTTCCAAACATTCTCTTAAAGCGAATTATTTATACCCAAAATAAACTTGTAGTATGTCACTAAGTTGATTGAAATTGATTTGATGAATTGAAATTATTTATTTCAAAAATATACTTGCTTTGTACAGAAAAGTCAAAGATGACAGTTACATATGCGTAATGCGTTATTTTTTCATCGCACACTACAGTATAACACAAGTGACGAAGAGCATATATGGACAGTGTTTTAATAATTTTTTTCTTCTAAATTTAATTAAAATTAATGTATTGCACATCAATAGATTCGGGAAAAAAAATCTCTATTCAATTATGCAAAAAAATATATACCGTACAATTTGAAAAAAAAAAAGTGACAATCGCTAGGAATTGAAGATGGCGCTGGAAAAAAGTAAATGTAGCGTCAAACATAGTACTTATAAAACCATTTCATTTGGTACCTATCTCATGAAAATCGAAATATAAATAACAGAGTTACAGCTTGAGGCGTTTTTTGTGTGACAGCCTGTATAAAAAAAATTAACTAGAATTTTATTCTATAGTTGTGAATGATTACCAAATAAATGGAAAAGATATTTAGTTAAACAAAATTTAGATATTAAAATTACATCGGTATCAGTTACTGATTCAAAAAAAAAAATACTAATTTGATTTACTCAAATTTCTTTACTTTAAACAATCTGATATGCGAGATTGATACTACTAAAAAAAAAGATACTACTAAAATTTGAACTAGAAAACTGATTACACGATTAATGTATGAAAATGGACTTAGTTAACTTTTGAGGCAAGAGGAAAAAAAATGGAGAGTAGAACACCATGTTTTAGAACACAATTAATATTGTTTTCCGGGAGTCTGTCACAAAAAAAAAAACGTTACTCTCTATACACTATCTTGAGTGAAAGATGACCCTTAGATTCGATTACGCAGAGTTCCTGTGTCCGGGTGATTAGCTGACTGCTGATGAATCAATCTCTCGTCTAATTAGTAGATTGCACCTACGGAACTCACAGCATAACCAATCTAACGCAATTCCGCCTGTATTGCCGATATTAGCAGATACTAGCAGCCCTAAATAAATGAGAAAAAGGAAAAGAATAAGTGGAAGATTCCAGAGTAATATAACAAAATTGAGAACAATGCCGTGATATAATTACAGTCGTCCCCTTATCTCAGCACTCACCTGAAGCAAACACGTGGGCGTAAAACTTTTCAAATCCGGGGAACAATACCCTCGACTAAAATTGCACTACTTACTAGTGAACTTATATGAAGCGACCCAATTTGTCGAAGCCTGCCTTCGGCAGAACAGATAACACTGTATCAACTCAAATTGACTTCCCAGCTTTACACTCGTCGACTTACTTCAAAGCGGGACTAATAAGAAGAGAGCGCCAAGAATGATTGTCCTTTAATTTAAGCAGAATAGACGGATACGTCATTGACAACAAAAAAGGTACTACCCCCCATACGGGATATTGGAATAAAAGATTGATAATTACTCGGATATCATGACATGATTAAAAAGCAAATGAGGAAGCCACAACCAAAAATTCATTAATTAATTCGGATTAATTAAGAGTTTTAGCAACGATTAAACTTATACCAAACGTTACAGCGATCTAGAGCAAATAGTTTAGGAGAGTCTTGCCTAGATGGCTCGCCAAACAAACCAAAAATGTAAAGACTTAAATTAATTGAAAAATGGTTATACGACAAGTTAAACGATCCTAATATGTTTACAAAATTCTAATAAAAACATAACGATGTCCTGTTTACCTCAAATTGCCCGAAAGGAACGATCATGAAATATAAATTCAAATGTACGAACGATGACTCGAATAATATTTCAAGATGTCTAACTTGCGCATGAGTAGATCCAATGCTCTGGATTAAAAATAAACACATTAAATAAACGACTCCGGGGAAACGGTTATAGTGACATCCAAGATAGTTTAACATACAAATGTTATATGAAGATATTAGAGTATGAAATAGCCTATGATGTTCGATAATTAGCAATTAAAGTAAATAAATTATATTAAATGATGATATTGAATTTTGAAATAGCCTATGATGACTTAGAATTAGCAATTAATTTAAATAAATTATTAAAAATGCCGAAAAGGTATAAGGATCGTTTTTAAAGTATAACAACAAGCCGCTATAAGTTTGGCATGCCCGAACTGGGACGTCTAGTATATTAAGTCAGTAATTAATCAGATATAGAGATCAAGTAGACACGTTAAAATATATTACCGTTATTAATTTTTCTCGATATGTGAAAAGAACCCCTTCAATGGAATTTAAAATTGCCGAAATATTCTCAAAACCAATCAATAGTAAGAAAAGGAAATATTTACTCAATAATTTAAGAAAAAAAGAAAATTTCTTACAAAACGTTAATTTAGACAATCGTATCAATTTGTTCTACTATGTGAAATTTGCCTAGCAGACGAAATTATTTTATCGCCCGAAAAAAATACAAGAGAAATAGAGCGTAAGGTTCCAGAAAAACAAATTGTTCGATTCTCTAAGAGTTCTTCATAAAATGAGAACAATATATCTTTAACTGCGAAAAAGAATGTACTGATGTGTACCTTTGGAGCACGATATTTAAAAGTACATCAAAAAAGCATTTTTTAATGATACTTCATATAAAATGAGAGACTTAACAAGATTATACTAGAAATTTGAAAATGAGATTCCTCTATACACAATCTAGTTTAAATTTTAACCATATAAAGAATATCTTTGGTTCTGTCATTTACCGTAAACATTGTAAGTTACTTCTTTGAAGCAATGCTATGAAATGCTTTGAAAGCAAAGATGAATCTGCTTACTAAGGCGAGATATGAAATTTCATCTCAAGCAGTAAGCAATCTTGATTTAAGTAAATGGAATAAACCAACAATAGTACTATTAGCTAACGCTTGAGGCTTCTAAGAGTTTAGCTGTTGGAGTTGACGCATAAGTCTCTAAAGAAACTCAACGACATTGAAAGAGACATTTCGGCCAACAATTTCTTATTAGAAACTGTTTATTGTTAGGTAATTTTATTAAACCGAGAGCGGCCTGGTAAGCTGCAAAAAGTGTAACTTTATACATACATATAGGTATATCCACGAACGATGACAGTAAGAAAAATGATTAAAAATTTAATCCAATCATCTATCCAACTATATGCATTTAATATACATATTTTAATATGTATATATTTAAATATGTGTGTGCGTGTCTGAATGCGCGCCTGCGCGCGTGTGCATATCATTTGAAATCCTATTCGAAGATACTATTTGTTTCATCCGACACCCTAAAAAAATCCATGATTGTTAAATCAGGAGATCTGGGCGACCATAAAATGTGACCAGCATTGGGTATCCATTTTTCTCGAAAATACTCATTCAGCCATTCACAAACTTTCAAATTCGAGTGGGCCGGATAACCGTCGTGTCGAACCACACCAATTCAAAATATTTAAATATACATTGCATTAGAGCAGACCTATTTCCGTGCGCGCCATGAGCGCCGGTATGGGAGTGTAATTCGTAATATATTAGAATATGCGATAGAATAGCGAAGCAACATGAGCTTGTTACCAATATAAGTATAGAAGTAGAGACATATATTCTATCAGAAATAATTAAATATATATTTGGTTTTCTGCTATTAAAGTAATATGCATAAACACACAAAAAATAAGAATAGTACATATTATAGCAGCGTTGTATGTACCTATAAATAAAATGGAAAATGTATGAAATCAGTAATTGTGTGCACGACAGAGGATTTAAAAAAACACTTACCGTTTTAAGCGTCTTCCAATGATTGACAAACTGGAGAAACTCGATTGTATATTTTCATATATAAACTGCTGTCGATTAATTTTGTTATTATTGTGCTTCGAACTGCTTACGTGTTCTTTACAATGTGTTTTTGGCCAACACATTAGATATGTATTGCACAGTAACCTGTTTCAACCTGTTTACGCACCGATGGTAAATTCCTTCGTAACGTTGTCGTGCTCGGTAATGTTTGATTCGCGTATTTATTCCAAAATAAAATAAATGAATCATTACTTAACAAGGTAAATTAATTTTGTTATTATTGTGCTTCAAACTGCTTATGTGTTCCTTACAATGTGGTTTTGGCCAACACATTAGATGTGTATTGCACACTAAACATTTAATTTTTGAGCCATCGTATATTAAGTCCGGGAAAGCCATAATAAACTTATTCACTTCGTCTGACAACGGTCGTTTTCTCGATTTATGTTTATTACTGAATGCTTTTTATTAGTTCTGATTCAGAACTAATAAAAAGCATTCAGTATGTGTTTGGTACTTGCTTAGACTGCATGTAAGTGTAAGCATACGTAATAAAATGTCGTCGACACATAAATCGAGAAAACGACGGTTGTCAGACGAAGTGAATTTACTGAATCAGAACTAATAAAAAGCATTCAGTATGTGTTTGGTACTTGCTTAGACTGCATGTAAGTGTAAGCATACGTAATAAAATATCGTCGACACATAAATCGAGAAAACGACCGTTGTCAGACGGAGTGAATAAGTTTTTTATGAAGACGCTTAAAACGGTAAGTGTTTTTTTTAAATCCTCTGTCGTGCACACAATCTTAATGTTCTGATTCAGAACTAATAAAAAGCATTCAGTATGTGTTTGGTACTTGCTTAAACTGCATGTAAGTGTAAGCTTACGTAATAAAATGTCGTCGACACACAAATCGAGAAAACGACCGTTGTCAGACGAAGTGAATTTACTGAAACAGAACTAATAAAAAGCATTCAGTATCTGTTTGGTACTTGCTTAGACTGCATGTAAGTGTAAACATACGTAATAAAATATCGTCGACACATAAATCGAGAAAACGACCGTTGTCTGACGGAGTGAATAAGTTTATTATGAAGATACTTAAAACGGTAAGTGTTTTTTTAAATCCTCTGTCGTGCACACAATCACTGATTTCATACATTTTCCATTTTATTTATAGGTACATACAACGCTGCTATAATATGTACTATTCTTATTTTTTGTGTGTTTATGCATATTACTTTAATAGCAGAAAACCAAATATATATTTAATTATTTCTGATAGAATAAATGTCTCTACTTCTATACTTATATATGTAACAAGCTCATGTTGCGTCCCTATTCTATCGCATATTCTAATATATTACGAATTACACTCCCATACCGGCTCTCATGGCGCGCACGGAAATTGTTGTGCTCTACATTGCATGCATAGAAATCGGCTCACTGTAAACTTTCGACTTTAACTATATTTTGTTTAGAATATATTTATAAGATCAAGAAAAAATAAATGCTGCTTGAAAGACAATTTAATGTGCTTTGATATGAATTTAAATTTATCAAGTGTGCTTATCGTCTATATGCGTAGTAACCAGTAAACAAATAAAACGTATTTATGTTGTGGTTGTAACAAGAATAACAAACTTGTGACATTGAAATTTTTGCCTTAGCGATTGAAATTTGCAAATTATTCGTTTTTCATAATTTGATCAGTTTTCAAGTGTGCTAGTTTAATACATACAACACCGCAAAAAGCCGCCCAAGTAATTGCTTTAATCGAAAATTGACTTAATCAACAAGCTGTTGCTCGATAACTGCATATGACGCGCGTAGCTCTTCAAATAATGTACCAACGTTGTGCAGAGACTGGATCCTTTCATAGGAAACCTGGAACCGGAAAATGAAATACAATGGATCGTGATGACTGCTTTACTGTGTCAATAATATTAAGATATCGTCGCCTTAATGAGATTCAAGTGCAGCAACAGCTCCGTGAAGTACGAGGAGTGGTAATTAGTCAGTGGACAGTAAGATGAAGACAAAGAGAACGTAACCTGATTTGTACAACACCTGCAATTTGTCCAAAACTTACCACAGCTCATCGTCAAGCACACCTGCGTTTTGGACGGGAGCATCCGAATTGGACATTGGACATTGGAACAGTGAAGGTCTGTTCCATTCTCAGATGAGACCAGCATATGCCCCTATGACAACGACCGAAGAAGAAAAGTGTACCGGAGACCAGGAGAGCAATTTTAAGAATTCTGCATTGTAGAGCGGAATTCTTATGGAGGTGGTTCTTGCCTGATCCGGGGTGCAATTTCTATGGAAACACGAACCGACCCAGTTCTCATCGGTAGGGATGACCGTGGTCACGGGTGAGGAGGTTTAAGAGGTGCCATGTACATCGAGGAGATTTTAGCAATTCATGTGATAACTTAGGTCGATTAAATTGGAGAGGAATTTATTTTTATGCAATACAATGCTAGGGAACATAGCGCAAGAATCATGCAAGGATTACGTTACAGAAGTCGGTTTTCGGGTTATGGATTGGCCAGCATCCAGACCTTAATCGGATTTATGGGATGAGCTAAAACAAAGAATTTGTGCTAGACATCGTGCCCAAACCTCGATCCAAGAGCTTATTATTGCAGTAGAAGGAGAATGGACTGATACCCAAAACAAACAATATCGAGATTGATTAGCTCTATGCCTAATCGTATAAGAGATGTTATTAGGGTGAGAAGGGGGTCATACACATTATTATAATTAAGTGTTAATTTAGATAATTGTCAATAAACCACAAATACTTCCCTTAAGTAATAAAAAAAGATAATTTGTTTCATGTATTAATTTCACAATTTTAAGTTTAAGAAGCCGAAATAAATTTTAATAAATTTAAACTCATATCAAGGCATATTAAATTGTCTTTCAAACAGCATATATTTTTTCTTGATCTGATAAATAGATTCGAAAGAAAATACAGTTAAACTCATAAGTTTACTGTCGACCGATTTCTATGCACGCAATGTATATGCTCATTAAGTCTTCCATCAATAAAATATAGTCTAATTACACAACAATTATGGGAAATTGCACACCAGACGTTAAGTTTATTAAAATTAATACTGGTAGCCGTAACTTTGTGGTAATTGATTTTTAAAATAATAAAATAAAATAAAACAATAACTTTGTTATACCACTTTATTCACATGTAATATTGACCGCGGTTTCGACATACAATGTCATTATCAAACTGCAAAAGTTAGAGGCCTACATAGATCTTATAAATGACACAAAAATATATGGGGGTGGTTTATGATGTTATTTAAAATTACTACTATATACTTAACTATTATATACAACATTGGAAAAGAGGTGTATATATAAGATCCAACTGGTCGTTAAGAACAATATCAATTGTGTTGTTTCCGCTTTTAAAAATTTCAAGTGACTCTAAAAGATTTAATTTACGACCTTTCTTGGCCAAATGCAATATTTTATGATGACCAAATGTATGCCTTTCTGTAATAAGATGGTCTGTCTTCTTTAGTTTATATGACCTCATGTGTTCTTTTTCCCGTATAATAAAACTTCGACCAATCTGACCAATATATACACTTTTACAATCATTAAAATATAATTTGTACACTCCTGATTTATTATTGATATCTGTTTTAGGTTTTGCGTTAAAAATGAAATTACTTGTTTTTACATATGGTTTGTAAGCTATACTAACATTACTATTATTTTTTTAAATTATATTTCCAATTTGCTCGCTTATTTTACCGACGTAAGTTAACGAGACAAATAAGGGCCACTTGTAACTGTTTTTTCTTTAGTATACTGTCAATTGCGCTACTTTTATAACTATTGTTTACCGCTATTTGTTTTATAGTATTGATTTCACGAACAATAGATTCATTAGACATAGGAATATTTAAAGATTCACTACACCCTAAGACATACAAACATTCATTTTTTAATTCTATGATACATAGAGCATTAAATATCCCTTTGTCTAATGAATCTTTTGTTCGTGAAATCAATACTATAAAACAAATAGCGGTAAACAATAGTTATAAAAGTAGCGTAATTGACAGTATACTAAAGAAAGAACAGTTACAAGTGGCCCTTAGTTTAGTATATCCTAAAGATAGTGCTAATTTGAAACAGTTTGTCTCGTTAACTTATTTCGCTAAAATAAGCGAGCAAATTGGAAATATAATTTCATAAAATAATAGTAATGTTAGTATAGCTTACGAACCATATGTGAAAACAAGTAATTTCATTTTTAACGCAAAACCTAAAACAGATATCAATAATAAATCAGGAGTGTACAAATTATATTGTAATAATTGTAAAAGTGTATATATAGGTCAGACTGGTCGAAGTTTTATTATACGGGTAAGAGAACACATGAGGTCATATAAACTAAAGAAGACAGATTCAACATTCGCAAACCATCTTATTACAGAAAGGCATACATTTGGTCATCATAAAATATTGGGGGGGCGGTTTACATCATAAACCACCCCCATATATTTTTTTGTCATTTATAACATCTATGTAGGCCTGTAACTTTTGCAGTTTGATAATGACATTGTATGTCGAAACCGTGGTCACTATTACATGTGAATAAAGTGGTATAACAAAGTTATTGTTTTATTTTATTTTATTATGTTAAGTTTATTAACTATTTTTGACAAGTGTCAAAAGTTATTTTATTTTTAGCTTCTTATATCCATAGCACATTATGCGTTTTGGAAAATAAGGCAGCACAAGCATTTCGAGGTTATACTATCTTGTTGAAATTTTGCACACTTGCATAATTTACCATTCTGAACAACTTTTCTTAAAAACATTTTGTCATATCTCCTACAGAATAAGCACTTTATCAGTGTAAAATTACCTTTTTGTACATTTTCAAGGCATGTTTGATTTTTCAAAACTAAAATTATGACACAAATTGATTTCTATCCGGGCAGGGCTAAATTTCGGGAGATAAAATTTCAACTCAAAGATTTTTTACCGATTCATGCGTCGATACGGGAACAGACTGTATATGTGTGTATGTATATAATTATAAATATATTATAGCTAGAAGGAATAAATGGAAAAATGGAAAAATAAATCTAGAAATTACATTTGCAATATGCATATACAATATTTCCCATGGCGTTTTTCTATATCGATCAGATAGATTAGAGGGGATGGTACTAAAGGCTACTCGTGACTGATTTGCCTTAGTTGTTCGGAAACTGTTCGAGTAAGTTTAACGAATTAACGATTCGAAATGGTGAAAATGTACTGTTTAGAAACATTAAAAATTTCTATGCACCCATTGAAAATAAGTGGTCTGTGGCCAGAAAAAAATCTCACGAAAATTTTACTAATCAAGTTAATTTTGAACTTTGTATTTCATTCTGTAATATATATGCTACTAACAATTGATCTAGTGATCGCTGTATTAGAAAAAAATACCAAATCTATTAACTGGTTAATAATTGTAATTATTCCAATAACTGTTTATTGCGCTAAAATACTAACGCTTGTATTCAATAGAAATTGTTTCTTTTCGATAATAGATGATCTAGGATCCTTATATACGTGGACGTCTTTAAAGTGTTTTGCGATTTGTGTGTCTTTTGTGGTATTTAATTATCACAACGACATATTAAATAAGCATATCCAGTTAATATATCAATTAAACATAATATTCATGAGATTTTTCATTATAACCGTCGCTGCCTTTTTAGTAGCTTTCGGAATTTTACCATTTGTTAGAAATGGAACAATGATGGTACCTTCACCATTTAACACAGAAAAATTCGACGTACTCTATAAAATAATACAGTCTTTTTCTATTTTCTACATAGGTATTAATTGTGCAAGTCTTGATATGTTACTAGCATCACTTATAGCATTAGGTATTGCTCAACTAAATATTTTAGAAGGAAGACTTTTGAATATTTTAGAAAATGCAAAAGAAATATCTAAAAACAATGCCTATAAAAAGGAACTTCATATAATTGAGGAAGATATATTAAGAAAATGTGTTATACTACATGAGAAAATTAATCAGTAAGTATGCAAGTGTGTTTAATATATATTGATAAAACATTCGCCGCTTTGCACCTTCGTATTAGTTACTAATCCATTTGTACTGTCCAGGTTTCTGAAAAGGTTATTAAAAAATAATTAATCAAATAACTAGTAATTGTTCGCACAATGCATGTTGCACAAATCGTTTATTCATTTCCTTGGAGGAATACAAAATAACCAACTTTTTATTATAAACAGCGGCATTTCTCCAATTTTGGGTCTCCATTGTTCAATATCCCTCTAGATAATCTCCCGGCGCTAGACTAGGGATTCCGAGATTTTCCCAAAAAATATAACTTTTTCAGTAGACTGTGTACCTCGACAAAATACGCTAAAATAAATGGCGTGTCAATAATAAATATATACGGGATATATTCTTAAATACAGCGTATCTATACAACAAACATATATCGTGCCCGCCATATTGTTCACACCATATGAGAAAAATTTTATCTTTGGGTTATTTGAAAATCTAAATCCGCCAAAAGTTTATGCATATTAAAAAACCCAAAATGGACTACTCGGGTTTTGCAAGCGATTTTTGGTTTTAGAGAAAATTGCATTTATCGAAACTTTAAAATATTTAAATTTTTTGACGAAATTTGGGTAACATTAATTAGATATTCAGTAAATACAATTCCAATTATGAAACCATATCAGTTTCTTCAACAGACGTCCAAAAAGTTGTTATTTTTCAAATTTCAACTTTCTCTTATAATTTTCACGTATAATTTCGAATTTTAATTATTTCAAATCTAAGCATAGTTGGTTGGTTTATATTTGTCTTAAAAAATTAACTAAATTAGTATAATAATCTAATATTACAAAAGAAATTTTTTATTTGAAAATAAATTTTGTCACGTTATTTCACATTTTTGGTGCAAAGCCTTTTTATCGTGAAAAACCTCATTTTAAGTTTCAGCTTGTTTTATAATTTACGCTAAATAAATGTAACTTAACAATTAATATGAATAGATGCAACAAAGAGTATATTTTTCCATTAAACGCACTAGAAGGTTATAATAATATCATCGTTATATTAGCTAAATGGTGTATTTCTAGCACTTCCGTAAGAAGAATTTTAAAGATGAACAAGTTCAGGCCTTACAAGGCAAAATTTATTCACACTTTACAAGAACGGGAGTACGCCCAGCGGTTAGAATTTTTTTTCAAGGAAAATTAGTAGAACAACGATCATTTGCGAAATATGTCTTGTTTAGAACGAGTTCACTTTTTCTTCCAAGGGAGTTGAAAGCTCGCAGAATTGTCGTTGGTGGGCCGATGAAAATCCATATTTTCAAATAGAAGAACCATATCAAAACGAAATGTGTGATGTGAAATCTTTAATAACCAAATTTTTGGACCTTGCTTTTTTAGAAATAATTTAAAGTCAGATATTTGGAAGATATTTGGAATTTTTACAAAATCTATTTTTCAACGAAATTAAAAATTATCCCCTGGAATTAAGAAGGAAAGTGTATTACCAACAAGATAGTTGCCCAGCTCACAGTACCATCGAAGTTAGAAATTACCTAAATGAGTTTTTTTCCAGCAAAATGGATTTTTCCTTAAAGGTCGCTTTTCTGAAAATCCATGGCCATTACGATCCCTGGATCTGACACCTTGTTATTTTTTTTCTTTGAGGATATTTGAAAAATCAAGTATACAAATTTAGACATTTAGAAATATTGACCACCTAGAGGAAACCATTAGAAGCTGTATTGTTCAGATTCCACTTGTATACCTAAAAAGTGTGGCAAATAAATTGTACAACAGAACTATTATGTGCATAGAAAACGAGGGAAGGCATGTGGAAATAGACATTTTTGTTACCAAAACTTGTCAATTTTTTATTTATTTAACTTATAAATAGCTTTTAAATATTATTTCTTCAACTAAACACCAGAATATACTAAATAATTTTTAGTTTTCCCTATAGTTTCCTTCATTTTGATAAATAAAGCCATTTTAAAATTTCAAGCGTCGTTTTAATGGTGGAACAAGGGTGCTATGAAAATTACTTTTTGCTTTTTGGTGGTTGAAGGTGAAACAGAGGCTAATGCCAAAAACAATTTTTTAATAAATCAATTGATCAAAAAATTTCTGATTTGGATTAGGCTTAGGTATAAGGAAAAACCTTTTCATGTACCCCAGTTTAGGTTTTCAAACATGCACAAACAACTCTGATCGAACACGATTTTTGAAAATACTCTACAATAAAAGATTTTCCCATATGGTGTGAACAATATGGCAGAGGCTATATAAAAGCACAACTATTAATAGATTTTTAGTTAAAAGTACTCCGGGTATGTTAGAACATAATTCGGGTTAGGCAAAATAAATGGAGTTAAAAATTAGAATATTCCTTTTTAATTTTTTTGTTTGTATCAAGTAAACAACGATCTGACAAAGTATGTTCGCTCATAAATGTTAAGTATAATAAAAAAATTATGTACTGGAGTTGATAGTGTTGTTATTGCTGCACATTCTAAAAAATGTAGACTTATACAAAATGTTCTGTAAGTCGCCGGCACAAAAAGATAATTTTTTTTTAGATTGAATGGCCTATATAAGTCTAATATTTTATTATACATTAGACTTGGAATATTTTTTATTACGGATACTTAGCAGCTGGAGCCAATGGTTATCGAGATATTTACAATTAAAGAGAAAAAGTGACGTCTTTAAGTACCAATAATTTGCATTGGCATAAAATAAAATAACACGGTGGAGTTTGCACAAGGTATGCTGTGAGATAATTTTGTACGGAAATTGTTCTAATGTATACTGAGTGTTCGCGAAGGAAATTTGCGCTAAAGCATTTACTGTATTTGCTCTATCTTTTTAAATAGTCATATTAAGTGAAGCAGCTATCTTCTTTGTTAAGTATGTCCTATACAAATCTTTCAATATTTTGGAAGATATTTAATATTCTTTGAAAAATTATTTTCTCTATACATTAAAAATCATAGTAGCCATGAAAAAACATGGTATCTGTTGAATTTAAGGAGAAAGATTGAACTTTTGTCAAAATAATATAATAAAAATCGTCATTGTAATATTGATTTCTTTTGTTCTATTGCTGCTGTATTTCTTGGTGTTCTGAAGATATTTAAATAGTTTTTAAACCAAATTCAACACAAAATTAAAAAAAAAAGTAGTTACAGAAAATTACTTTGTGGAAATTATTTATTTAAAGCATATTAAAACAACTGTGAAATAAATCAATAAACATACAGCTCTTGTGTACCTAAATTAATCTTTCGTAAAATTCTTGTTTGACTCTTTTGGAGAGTTTGGGCAGGTAGTTCTCTACAAACATTGAATAGGACAATTATTATCCTATTTTTCATATTCTCTCTTGTTGGTTCTTCCTCGTAAACGTTGCCCTTGATGTAGACCCATAAAAAAATCTAAAGGGATAAGATCACATGATCTCGGCGGCAATTCTATAAAACTACCTCGTCCAATCCATCTGTCAGGAAAAGTCACATTTAAAAACTGACGAACATTGCAGTGGTAATGTTCCGGCGCCCTGTTATGCTAGAATCACATTGCATTCCAAGTTAGAAGACCAACTTCTTCTAAAAGAACAGGTAGATGTCACTGAAAATGATAAGTAGGTGCCTCCAGTTAGATGTTCTTAAAAAAACAAAAGGTCCAACAATTTAGATATCCATAATACCGCACCAAACATTAAAACTCCAACATAGTTATTCGTATTACGTACCTAATATGGATTTTCCGTAGAATAATAATGCATATTATGGCGATTAACAAGACCAATACTTTCAAAGGTCGCTTCCTCAGAAAGCTTACGTACTCGTATTAAGATTACTATTAATTTGTCTTCTCATTGTATTACAAAAACGAATTCGATTTTCATAGTCAAGAGGATGTAATTCCTGATGTAGTTCTATATGATATGGGTAGAGTTTATACTTCTTCATTGTATGGTTTACCGTCGATTGAGATGTGTTTGCAATGACAAGTAAGAGTCTACTTCTAATGTGCGGATCTTGTTCGACATGAAGAAGAATTTCCAACTACCTTTTCTCTGTAGAGGTGTTTATTTATTATATTTTACTATATTTAAAACTACCATTAGCATCAAATCTATGTTTGAGGTTTTCAAAGGTTCTATTTGGCGGTTGACGTCTCTTCGGATAACGCATCCGATAAATACGTAATCACAAGTAAACAATTTGTATGTGCTCTTCCCAAGACGTATACCATGTCAGTTAGCTCTTCCTTTGAGAAATTCATTATTATTAAAATAACTTAATAAATTAAATAGCAAAAAAACGGAAAAACGATTAATAAGAACACGAACAAAAAATACAATAATAGTAGAAACAGTAACAACAATAATACATTAAAGATCAACAATCGTAGCTTTATACCTTTGCGAGTATATTGACAGAACTACAATATGTTATATCAATTTCTTTTCATAACTATCATTCTTCGTAGCTACTGTGATTTTTAATGTATAGAGTAATGTATTTTTAAAATAAAATTAAAAATTTTCGAAAATATTGAAGACATACTTAACAAAAAAGATAGCTGCTAAAGCGCTTCATATGACTATTCAAAAAATTTAGGCGGTTCCATTTAAAATATACGAGATTTTATAGAGCAAATTTCCTTCGCTTTATCAAACCCTCGCTAATACTCAATACACATTAGAACAATTTCCGTACAAACGTATCTCATGGCACATCTTGTGCAAATGCCGTACCAAGTGATTTTATTTTATGCCACATGGCACTCTCGAATTATTGGCAGTTAAGGATGCACATAGAATTAAAGAGAAATATCAACTTTTCTCTTTAATTGTAAATGTCTCGAAAACCATTGTCTCTAGCTGCTAAGTATCCTTCATAAAACATATTCCAAATTAAAATAATTAAAAATTAGACATAATATACACGCCATTCAATTTACGTATATTTCTTGTGCCAGGGATTTTCAGAACATTCTGTACAAGTCTACATATTTTTAGAATGTGCAGCAATAGTAACCCTATCCACTTCAGCATATGAATTTTTATTATAATAGCTGGTGAACTCTTTTAGAGTAACGTCTACTACAGTTCCAGCCTCTTGATTTATTAGAGCATGGGCTTCACCCCATTTAGTAAAATAGTGTATGACCACTATGATCTACCTATTTCCTTTATCGCTTTCTGGGAAAGGCCTGGCGGCATCTATGGTGATTCTTTCGAAGAGGCTTCCCACATTGTATTGTCGCATAGATGCACGTCGACGTCTCTGGGGTCCATTACTTCCGGCACAATTAGCGCATCTTCGGAACCACTCTTTCACATCTTGTGAATAATTTATAATTTAATCTTTGGGTGCACCTCCTCCAGTGTTTTATGAACGCAAGAAGCACCATTGTGTAGTTCTTGCAACACCTCTGGTATCCTTTTCTTGGGTACCAGCACTCGCACTTCCGCTCGCTTTCATCGTGCTTTTTAACCTCACGCCTCAGGAGATCGTCTTCCATGATCAAGGAATCCTATTGTGCCCAGTATGACTTCAATTCTCGTGAACGGAGAACGATTTCTTGCCAGGTTGGTCTTTGCCTATTTTTCTTCTAAACAATTAAGACAGCAAAGTCAGGATCAGCTTCTTGATCTGGGCGCAAATTTTCTGGTTGCCACTGGTGATTAACAACGGTGGTTTGAATAGTGTTGGCTGATTTGTCTTCGATTCGGTTACAATGTCGACAGTCCTCTAGACATGGCCTTGTGGAAAGAGAATTTGCATTTCGATGTTTGAGGCCTACTCTATATTCGATGTTGAAGTAATACTCCTGTAGCCTCTCAATCCATCTAGCTACTTGACTCTCGGAATTCTTAAATTGCAAGAGTCACTTCAAAGCGGCATGATCAGTATAGATCAGAAACTTCAGCCCAAACAGGTACATACATGTAAAAGTGCTCAATGGTCTTAACTACTGCTTGTAGTTCTCGCCTGGTTACGCAATAGTTTCTCTCTGGTTTGGAAAGGGTCTTGCTGAAGTATCCAATAACATTTTCTTATCCATCTTGGATTTGAGAGAGCACACCACCCATCCCAACGTTATTTGCATCTGTATCCAGAATAAACCCTCCAGGTGGCAGTGGATAGCTTAAAACAGATGCACTTATCAAAGTTCCTTTTAACAATCCAAAGGATGCTTGGCATTCGTTGCTCCAAATGAATGCTCGATTTTCTATTAGGCGGGTTAGTGGTTTCGTAATATTAGCGAATCCAGGAACGTAACGTCGATAGTACGTGCATAATCCCAAAAACCTTCTTACCTCATATTTGCGCTTGTGTACCACAGTCAGCAACCTCGGGAATACTAGTTCAAAATTCTTCATGTAGTTTTAAAAGGTCCTCTCTACCACAATCATATCATCGAGATATACCAGGCAGGTATTTCATGACAGTCCCTTCAGTACAGTGTCCATGAGTCGTTCAAACGTAGCTAGGGCGTTACATAATTCGAATGGCATTACTGTAAATTGCCAAAGTCCCGTGTCTAAACTGAAGGCAGTCTTATCTTTGTCGTTGGGCTCCATTTCCACTTGCCAATAATCTCTCTTCTTGTCGAGAGTGAAGAACCATTTTGCTCCTGCCAAGGTATCTAGTGTGTCGTCTATTCTTGGCTAAGGGTAACTGTCCTTTTTGGTCACACTATTCAGTCGACGATATCAAAATCTGGTAGATCCATCCTTCTTCTTTATAAGGACCACTTATGAAGCCCATAGACTATTTATTCGAAGGTTCAACTACTCCTTGGCTTTCCATATCTTGTATAATCTGCTCGGGTTCCTTGCGTTTCGCTAGTAGTAGCTTTGTCCTTGTCATATTGGAACTGCATCGCTGGTATTTATTTGATGCATGACGATATTGGTTCTTCCTTTCCTGCCACTTCCAGTTTCAAAGATATCTTCACATTGTTGGATTAGAAGAGCTAATCCAACAATATGAAGATGTCTAACTTGACTTTGTTCTTTCTTGCTTAATCCTTGTCAAGCTGAGTCGATGATCTTAGAAAATTTCTTAAGAACCTGCACGAATCCATTCTTCTTTGTCTCAACACGATTAGCGACGGCCGACACTGACGAACACCATTCCAGAATAGTGCCTTTCTTCAACGAAACAGGGTAATAGTTTTCATTCATTACCTTCGTCGGTATAATCTTCTGAGTCTTAATGGCATTGTTGTCAAAATGCTTATTATTCCTCGGCATACCTCGGCATCATCAGCCTTCTGTTCCAACATTGTAACATTTTCTTCAAGATAATCACCGTTCATGCAAGCCGTCAAAAATATCTTCCATCTTGCATCCAGAACAACATTATCTGCAGTAATTACTCTTACAGGTCCATAATTTTCTGATGAAGAGCCAGCTCTTTATTGTCTATTTTTCAAGTGTCTTCTTGCAAATCTAACTGCAAGTCGTATGTATTCAGTCTAGTCCCCAGATTATTTCTTCCTATATGTCGGTCACGAGAACGCGATGTTGGAATAATGATGGTCCTATGATGAAGTTGACGCTGATGGTCCGCTTCACCTGCTACAGAAGCTGCTTCTCAAGTTGCTGTCTTAAGCCTCCATTTACTAAAAAATAATTTTGTGTTTCTGGTATGGTATACTTGATCTAAATGCGCATGGCCATATCTCGTCTTCAACCGTTTAATAATTTAGGAATAATCATTTCGTTCTTCAGGAGGTACTGTCTGCAGAATGTCATTAGCACCACCCCACAGCGCTGTGGCCTTCTCTATAGATGACCATGCATTCACTTCTGCGGCTGCTACGAATTGCGTCAGGTAAGTTGCCCATGACGTCTTTCTACAAAAGGTTAGTGGCTTGATTCTGGTTTTTGAGATTGCCACAGCTTCTTCTTTTATTTCGATAGGCAGAGACATAGCATGTCAAGATGAGTCGTGGTCACATGTAATTTTATTTGAGTTATTAGTTCCTTTAAAATTCTAGAATGTTCCTGTAAAAGTTTAGACTTCTCTCCAATTTTATCCTCTATAGCTACAAAGACTTTTTCTTCCAATGCTTCTGAGTTTTCTACTAGTCACTTTTCGAGAGCTTTCTCCAAAGTCCTCGAATTTTCAGAATTCTCCTGTTCCATTAATTCCAGAGTCTGCTCTGTTTGTTCCAGATTTTCTTTGGGTTCGTTTAAATACAAAGGTATTTTTAATAATATAAAATATTATTAAAAATCTGGTGTGAAGAACACAAATGCAGGTTCACTATTAATATTTTCTGTGAACGTGTCCGAATATATCCTATCCCCAGAGACGTAGATACGTATTTCGCTTTTCTACAAGCTCATCGGTACGCCCCTGCTGGAGAAAGGATATTTCCAGACACATTCACAGAAAAAAACCACCTCACCCTATCACCGTAATTATCCAGACCGAGCGCAGAAGTAAATTCGGCGCTACCTGTTGTCAGACAGCCGAAGTACCTCGCATACCGTCCACATAATTAATGTGAAGTAACGACGCCCTTCCAAAGAGGTTAGCACAGCCAACTCTCTAGAAAACTGCATTTTGTTTGTGCCTTCACTCATACTACGGCTTAACCGCATGTGTAATGTATCAGAATAATTGAAACATACATGAGTAGGTAAACCCCACCAGTTTTGTATAATACAAAGGTATTTTTAATAATATAAAATATTATTAAAAATCTGGTGTGAAGAACACAAATGCAGGTTCACTATTAATATTTTCTGTGAACGTGTCCGAATATATCCTATCCCCAGAGACGTAGATACGTATCTACGTCGCTGGGGATAGGATATATTCGGACACGTTCACAGAAAATATTAATAGTGAACCTGCATTTGTGTTCTTCACACCAGATTTTTAATAATATTTTATATTATTAAAAATACCTTTGTATTATACAAAACTGGTGGGGTTTACCTACTCATGTATGTTTCAATTATTCTGATTCGTTTAAATAATTAAAAACACTATATTAACAATAAATAAAATAAAAATGAATACACTAATAACACTTAATAACTATAACAATAATAACATTTATTTATATTCACATTTATATAACAATGTTTGCATATTTATTTCACACTTACAGCTATTTTCTAACGCGACAGTCGCTGCTTGAATAATCCTATTTCTCTCTGTCGAGCGCCATTTATAGTAGATCAGTTTTCTCGAATTTTCTGTTCGGGAAAGTTCTCGGACGTACGCGTTTGGTGACAACACCCATTGCAATCAGCGCATGACTGACATCACAGTATATATTAATCTTTTCTAACATCTTTCTATGGTATTTACCTTTATATTTTAAAGTCCTGATGAAGATGTAAATATTAAATCGTAAGCATGACTAGTTTTTCAAAGCGCTTTATTTTATATAGCCCAGTTGACTGCTCCATCTGTTATTTTGTCCACCATAGGGCATGCCATATATCAGAATCATTAGTAAGTTGAAAAAGAAATTGCGTATTAAATCGAGTTGTCAAAATACCTATAGTATTAACGTGAAGCCTTACATACGGTGGGGAATTTACCTATAGTATTAAAGTGCACTTGTCGTTTGGTGGTTAGATTACATCCGTCCATTACTACTAATATATTCTCTTTGATTTTTTTTTAGATATGTGAATAGACTTAGTGTTTTGCTTTCACTACCTTTATCCCTGCAATACATAAGTGGATGTTTTGAAATATGCAGCATCATTATACAAATTACTTTTGGGGTAAATATTAGTTTTACTACTACTACTTAAAAAAAACTTATTAAAAACTGTTCACGAACTTAAAAATTGGTTTCCGATGTTCTGGAAGAACTATTACTTTTGCTAATAATTGCGACAGATTAATTTAGGTCTTCTTATTCTTGAAGTATACTATGCTTCTAAACCTGTATTTCATACATTACGTATTTGCAAAATTTAAAATAGAAGTCAAACTAATAGTTAAAAAAATCCCTTTATTAATACATGTTCGTAAAACGACAATACATAACAAGATAGAAAATAATCATGGTTAATATTATTTTACAACGTCTTTGAAATCTGAGAATTTACACAAACATTGTAGTGAAAATATGTCGCCCATCTGGTCAGCCCTTACTGTTATACTATAGTGTATTAAGCATGGTTATGTATAAAATTTTGTAATAACGGCCAGTTTCATAATATACTTAAACGGCCTCTTATTGTTTAAAAGGCCTTTGAATGAAATATTTCGACTCACAATTGCCATTTGACTTAATTGAAGAAATGCGAGAAACGAGAAAGCTCGTCATGAAACTGCTTGAAAATAAAATTAATGGCACGCACTTATAAAATTGCTATCTGGAATGTTAATGGTTTAGCACAGCATAGCCTTGAGCTTAGTAACTTCATTAAAACACACGATCTAGATATTATTTTCATATCGGAAAATCATTTTACAACCATGAACTATTTTAGATTACCTAATTATGCATTTTACAATACTACACATCCTAGTGGAAATGTCCATGGAGGAAGTGCCATAATAATTAAGAAGTCCATAAAGCATCACACTGGTAATAATTACCAAACACAACACATTCAAGCGACAAACATAACAGTAGAAGATTGGGAAGGATACATTACTGTATCTGCGATTTACTATCCACCACGTCACTCAATAAAAAAAGATCAATACAATGAATTCTTTTCAACTCTTGGTAACAGGTTCTTGGCTAAAGGCGACTATAAGGCCAAGCATACTCGGTGGGGCCCAATATTAGTGACAACTAAAGGCCGCCAACTATTAAAATGTATTGGAACTAACAACTATAGTTACTTATCAACTGATAAACCAACATATTGGCCCTCGTATATAAATAAAACCCCTGACTTGATTGACTTTTGCGTAACTAAGGGAATACCAACGAGAAATGTACTGGTTGATGAAACCTTGGATCTGCCATCTGACCACTCAGGAATCATGGTAACTATAAGCACTAAATTATTAGATAAATCTAAATCAGCATGCCTCACGACCAACAGAACTGACTGGTCAAAATTCAAAGATATAATTCACGAACGCCTTAAAATGGATATTTGTTTGAAATCTGCAGAAGATGTCGACTTAGTTGTCGAAAATTTAACACGAATGATACAAACCTGCCTGGCAGTCGACACCACAGGCTTTATAAATTTCTAGCACCAAACAATATTGCTCTTATGAAATTGAAGAAGCAGTACATGAAAAGAGGAGATTGAGAAGAGTTTGAATGAACACCAGAGCCCCACAAGATAAAACTAAACTTAACAGGGCAACAAAAAACTTGAATGAGATATTGTTAAATGTGAGAAATCACAATATACAGAACTACTTGGAAAATTTAACACCAACCGAAGCCACAGAATATTCCTTATGGAAAGCAACAAGGTGACTAAAGAATCCGCCTACTGAAATAATACGACCAATCAGGAAACCTGACGGAAGCTGGGCTAGGAATGACAAGCAAAAAGCTCGCACCTTTGCCGAACACCTTACAAAAGTCTTCCAACCACACCAATGGTGTTTGTCTCCGGAAGAAAATGAAGAAATAAAAGTCTTTCTTGACGCACCTTACCAAATGTCGCCACCAATAAAACCTATAAAAATGAGAGAAACCAAGGAATTAATTTTGAGGAACGTTACGCGGATATGACCTTATAACTGGTAAGATTCTAAAAGAACTCGCTGAGATAGTAGTGAAGTATATTACATATATATTTAATGCTATTTTGAGATATGGACACTTTCCGTCGCAATAGAAGGTTGCCCAAATTGTTTTAATAACTAAGCCTGGCAAACCTGTGGAAGAAGTGGCATCATACCGCCCGATTAGTCTCCTGCCTATCTTGTCAAAAATATTCGAGGAATTACTCTTGAAAAGACTGAAGCCTTTAATTGATGAACTCGCAATAATCCATGATCATCAATTTGGGTTTAGAGAAATGCATGCCACTATTGAGCAAGTGCATCGCTTGGTGGAAATCATACATAGAGCCTATGAAAGGAAAGGGTATTGTTCGGCAGCTTTTTTAGATATTTCCCAGGCTTTCGATAGGATTTGGCATAACGGGTTATTGTTCAAACTAAAATCTAAATTACCACACCCTTACTATCAAATTCTGAAAAGCTATCTTACTCATAGATATTTCTGGTCAAGTACCAGGATGAACTGACAACACTGAACCGAATACAAGCTGGAGTACCCCAAGGTAGTGTTATTTGCTCTATGCTTTATCAAATTTAGACTGGCGATACTACAACTACCGCGACATATGCTGATGATATAGCATTATTAGCGACAAGTAGTGATCCTACAGTGGCATCGCATTATCTCCAAACATCACTAAATAACCTCCAGGAGTGGCAAAGAAAGTGAAAAATAAAAACCAATGAACTAAAATCAATGCATGTAACATATACATTACGTCGATATACTTGTCCTCCTGTTTCATTAAACCGTGTTCAGATACCCCAGAGTGAAAGCACCAAATATCTTGGAATTCATTTGTATAGACGGCTATCGTGGACTAAGCACATCTTCTCGAAGAGAAAGCAGCTTGGGCTGACATTCTCCAAATTACAGTGGCTCATTGGCCAGCGATCTTCACTATCTCTAGAAAACAAACTTATTGGGTACAAAGTTATTTTGAAGCCAGTGTGGACCTATGGCGTTCAACTGTGGGGAATCGCGAGTGCCTCTAATCTGGAAATTTTTCAACGGTTTCAATCCAAAGTACTTAGAACAATTACAAATGCACCCTGGTTTGTATCAAATGCCACGCTACATCATGATCTTCACATGCGGACAGTGCGCAAGAAAGCAAAAAGGAACTGTATGGAATTTATTTATTAACATCCGAAATGACAGAGTGTGATGTTGGATCATGAGTGAATTGCTTCACTACACGTTGCTCTATTTTGTTTTTAGATGTGTTTGTTATAATGTAAAGTATAATAATTTTTTTGAAGGGTTTTTAAATTAATTATGACGTTTTGTTTGTGTCACGTGGGACAATTGACCTATTGGTTTTGGAATGTATAATTTTCTCATAACAAATAGTTCACTTTTGTAAGTATAATTTTTCTTATTATTCTTAGACTAAATAGCTAAGTTGTGTATATTTTTTCTTATTAAAGTGACCCCCGAAGAAGCTCTAAACCTCAGAGCGAAATATAGGGTAAAAAAATAAAGAACTCTCATTAATAATTAATGGTTTTTTATTGCCGGATTCCCCAACACTCATTGTTTTACATATATATATATATATATATATATATATATATATATATATATATCCAGAAACCAGCACCAGTCTTTACAAAGACCAAACAATGGAAACGCGGAAGAAAACCCGGAATCCAGTTACAACACATACTACTACCCGCGGAAATCTGAAAGGAAACACATATATATATATATATATATATATATATATATATATATATATATATTATATATATATATATATATATATATATGTATATATATATATATATATATAAATATAATATTTTCGTGACCTTGGTATGATATGGTAAACTTAATAAGTCGGCGATTAAAGGTCTGGTTTATTACAAAATATAAAAATATATTTTTATATTTTGTATTCCCTTGATAAAGGCATATTGCCGAAACATGTAGGGTTGTTTTAAATATATATACTTTGAAGTAATGAACCAGACCTTTAATCGCCGACTTATTAAGTTTACCTTATATATATATATATATATATATATTTTGGGAATACAAAATATAAAAATATATTTTTATATTTTGTATTCCCTTGACAAAGGCATATTGCCGAAACATGTAGGGTTGTTTTAAATATATATACTTTGAAGTAATGAACCAGACCTTTAATCGCCGACTTATTAAGTTTACCTTATATATATATATAAATATATATATATATATATATATATATATATATATATATATATATATATATATAGATGTGTAGCTTGATAGGCGATCCGTGTATAGACAAGGTGAGGGGAAGGAAATTAGTTATGCAACTTAAACATCACAAGGGTATTACATGTAGAAGTTGTTCTGGGGTAGGAATTTCATATGTTAACGAAAAATTTAATGTTGGCTATTTTGGTCGATTAATATTCGCCGTACTTAAATTTTGTGATCTCGTGCCCATGTTATAACGTTGGACTTATTGTTTGTTTGTGTAAGTAGCATTTAGGACTATGGGTAATGGTGTATAATTTTACCTTTTTGTTGATATTATTAGTTGTAGATTTTTTAGATTAACAATAACTGGATAGTGTCATATTCTGAAACGTCAAACTATACAATTTTTTAAAATATTATTGTATTTCTTTAATTCATCTGGCATAAGAGTTGGTATAGATCCTAAATATATTTTTATACGAATTACGTTTGCTTGTAATTTACATTTGAATTTACATTTTATGATATATTTTGAAGATATTCAAGAAGGTGGAAAAGAATTAAATAGAGTAGGTATGGAGAAAAAGAATGTTTCGTTCGATTAAATTCTACATTGAATATGTCTAAGAAGTTTATGTAATTCTAAATTGCATATATTGATTACAATAGAATGAAAAATTATTTTTCCTTCATACACAAAATTTGAATAACCCCAATAGTAATTTAACTACATCTATGCTGGTTGCACACACAATTGTTCCCTTTCCCTACACGGATCCTAGTCCACAAGCTATACATAGTGATCTATTTTACTATTAAGTTACACATCTATATTATTACTGGTCTGTGATCCTTCTCCTATTAAAGTAATTACATATTGGCTTTTTTTACAGCATGTGAATATGACTTTTATATAGCGATTAAATTACAATATAAAATACTGTTGGCTTTTGAAAAAAATCGCAATTGCACAGAAATTTCAAGTGTATGCGTTTTCTAATGCCGCAATTGTACAAACAGATAGTTAAGAACATCGCAAACCACAAATCCATTTGCTTGCATACGTATAAAGAACATTTAATTTATAAATGGTTTATTCCTTTATTACTAACAGTACAATAGATTAAACAACTTAATTTTCTTCGGAACTGAAGTTGTCTTCATCACTGTCACTTTCATTATATACATTAATAATTAAACTTTCTGTCGTTTCATCAACTAATATTTCTGATTCTCACTTTATGATCCCCTAGCAAAGACATTATGTTCCGTCACTGACAAATATGCTGACAATTACTTGAATAAGTGGGCGTGCACGTTTTTAAAATCGACTACTGCGCACCCCCAACCCTCGCCAACTTATTTGGCGCTTGCTATACTCGTATCGTGATTTTTCAATATTTTTGATATTATTAAAAATGTTTTTATATACGAATAAGTGAGGTTTCACTCACTCTAGTTTGTTTGAAAATATTTTTATTAAAACAATTGTGTCCCAATTTTTAAAACTAAAACAGTCAGTTAGATATCGTAATAAAAATAAATATGACCTAAAATTTTGTACTAAAGCATCATTTACAATTTCTTGCGAAATGGTAATTGATAATATATGTAAATTTCTTTCAGAAAGAAATAGATACGACGATGATTGGGTTTTTAGGATATGTATTTGTAAGTATAGGACAAATGACGACGTACCACTATCTTGGCAATGAAGTTATTTTCAAGGTTGTATGCCGAAATTTATTCTAACATGAATTTATTCAAGTATATATTTTTCAGAGTGGGAAAATTTTAGAATGGTGTTATCTTTCGGAATGGTATGAATTGGACTTAACGTTACAAAAGCGCATAATATTTATAATGGAAAAATCCAACAAGCCATTAAGCATTACAGTATATAAAATTATCTATATATCTTTAAATTCTTTAGGAGTGGTAAACGATTTATATTTACGTTCGATTGTATTTCATAATGACTAATTTTCCAGATAGTTCAATGGGCTTACTCTCTTTTAGCTTTACTGAAAGCTAAATATAATTAATCTTAAATATATACAGTCGACATTGTATATATCATTAACATAAATTGTCAGAAGTTAAGAATTTGGTTTATTTTCATGTGTTTAAATAAATGAATATTAAGACGTATGTTATGAGTTTTGTTCTGTATTTTAAAAATTGTGTTTTAATTCATATACACCTTTCAATTTTTTTAAATGCTTAAGTCAATCCGCAATATATATGGCAAAAGTAGATTATATTAGACACGTAGGTACATTTCAACAAAATCTCTTAAATTTGCGATATAAATCGAACAGCATAAAAAAAAATAAAGTTAATATATAACGATGGTGACATTAGAATGTAACTTGCTGTCTAAGAGTGCAGTAGTTTTTTATCCATATTACAGATATTGTTACGTTACTTTATCAGCAGCCCTTGTATGGTTTGTGATGTATTTGCATATCTAGTAATGTATTAGTATTTTTTTACTTCGATGCTATTTTCGACTAATAGAAGACGTTCCTGCTGGAAACTGTGGAGGGCGTAGTAGTGGTGTGGGTGTAGAAACGTGGATAGCGTCTTTTGCTGGCGGTATATTTTCGTTTTTAATGTCGTTCAGGTCAGTTGTGTGTAAAGAGCGGACAAAAAAAATTAAGAAGAAAGGAAACATTTATGGACAAAATAGCAGATATTTAACATGAAAGTCATAGAAAACCAACAAAAATATTCAAAAACTCACCGAAGAACAACATTCCGAGAAGATTCCAGCAAAATTGGTCTTTTCAACCAGATAGAAGGGTCTTCAATTTACATTAATGAGCATCTTATTCAACAGTTCCAGAGACGAGAATAAATCGTCTTGGAGGAGTTGGAACTGATTGACCTCAAATTGGGGACAGAATCTACAAATATTCACGAAAATCAATCTTAAAAGGTGGGAAAAATATATTCCAAACTTAAAATAAAATTCTTCATTCAAATAAATAATTAAAATACACAATTCCATTAGAATGGATTATTTATACTGATAAATTAAAATCTCCTTTATATAATCCGATAGAAACAGGTATATCCATTTATTGACTTAATTATTCTTAAAATCAAGAGATAATTAGGAAGAAGTTATAATATTCCTAGAAGCATTTATATTATTTTCATGAACATCTATAACCTCAATTAATAATTAAGCTAGTAGCACATTAACAAACAGGTTAATTACAGTATTTTATACATTGTATAGAAGTTTGTCGCAGTTACCTATTAGGTCGAAAAAATGACAAACGCAATAAAGAACTTTATTTGTGAATTTCCGGATTTAATGTATCATAGCGTAAAAGTAAAATGCTCAGTTTGCGATAGACCGCTCTGGACGAAATATGACTGCAAAACACACATGGATAGCGGGCAGTAAAAAAAAACTGGCGTACGATCGAATGAGCTATTTCTATTCGATCTATGTTTAACACTTATGGTGTGCAATCCACCGTTTCGTTTATTAGATAAGGAATCGTTTATTTTTTATGGAATAAATGCGCGAACTATATATTACCTAGTTCAACAACGCTCCGTACGTAAGCACGCTGGCTGAAGTGAACGTTTGAAAATACGAGATGTGTGTCCATGTATACACATAGAGATATATGTTTACATATTTGTTTCACTTGTAACAAATGCATAATACGTGCTTATATATTGATGTACTAAATTTATTTGGTATATTGCTGCCATCTGGCTTCGTGATAATGAACTTACATATATATAAGTATTTTTTCCTTTTTGTATCTGTATTGCCGGTCGAGAGAAAATCGCTATTATCAGGTGTATTCCCTTTTGTCCGAGTTTATCTGATGCCATTTGATAGAACAAAGTTTCCGAAAGGCGAGCCATTAAACTTCACTTCATTAGTAGAGTGGACCAATTCGGAGCGAAAGCAGAGGCGTATTTTGTATCGGCACCAGTGTCTCTATCTTTATGTCTTGCGCTATGCACGTGGCGTTGCAAATTTGAGTTCTGCTTTTCTAATTTACGGTCACAATCCTGGTAATATAAGGCCTTGTAATGTTTCCCAATATTTATCTAAAGCTGGTACACGTCTTTTGTGGCTCATTAATTGATAGCGGAGTATAAGATGAAAACAGTTCAGATCTTTGTAATATAAATTATACATGTTTTTTTTATATATTTTTTTTTAAATTCGTTTTTTTCCAAAAACACATCCAATTCATTCAAGTGCAAAAATTCTTCTCTCAAATTGTTTCAATAACTCACTATGGCAACCCAACAGCTTTTTCTCTTTTTAAGCCCATTGGTCGCTTTAGTTATACATAATTTTCCAAAATATTTGACATTTATACTACCTACAATTTTGATCCTTGATTAATATTATGAACTTATTGGTTTACCATTAAATTTTCCTTCACACATAACCTTTGACATTACCAAACATTAACAATAGTATACAAAATTAACTAAATTTACATAGTTCTATAATTTTAGTAAATGTAAGAAAGTCTACTTTTGAAATTTAATTATAGATTTGACACTCTTAAATTAAGAAAACAATACAAATATAATAGACTTCCACCTTCTAAGAAATCCCAATAACAGAAATGTAACAAATTAAAACTAGTGTTTTCAATAAGTTTATTAACATTTTTATTATATTTACCTTCTCTCCCTCATAAAAAATAATTTGTGGAAAGAATTGTAATAAATTATTTTTGAATTAATTGTTATAGTTAATCCTCTGTTTATTTTATATTGTTTATTTAATTTTTTTTTTAAGAAAAATAAAAGTAAATTATAAGCCTATAGAATATTTATATAACATGTGTTTCCTAATCATTATAATATATGTAACGGTTTAAATATTTAAATTTCCTTTATAGTGTATCATTGTAGTATATTAACATTATTTATATTATTTTGTTTAAGATGAATCTTCTATTTTGTCTTATATTATGTATCAAAGTTTAAAAACATTTGTATTATTTTGTTATCATTTGAATCAGAACTAGCTAGGTAATAAGTATTATTGTAATCAATTATATAAATAAACCATTTAACAAAATCAAATTTGCAACGCCACGTGGATAGCGCAAGACATAAACATAGAGACACTGGTGCCGATACAAAATACGCCTCTGCTTTCGCTCCGAATTGGTCCACTCTATTCATTAGTCAGACCGATGACGTCTGTAAGACAGAAACACGTATTTTTGGCTAAAGTGAACTTTGGAAAATACGAGGTGTACATCCATGTGTACAGATAAATATATGTGTTTAGATAGTTGTTTTATTTGTAACTTAGTTATTAAGTTTATTATGAAGTTTATTAGGTCTATTATATGCAGGCTATTTATTAAATATGCAGGAAAAATTCAGGCGGTTATTCCTTGGGCTATTTCTAGATTTTTTTTTGTTACTGGATGATTTTTCTTAAAATACGAAGTTTCGAAAAAAGAGGGCGCTAAAAGCTTTCAAAAAACACAATACTTTATTACTTACTAATACATCTAAAGATCCACAATCAACAAAAACTGCTGAAAATAAGTGCCGCCAGCTACCATGCATTCATCCAAACTTCCTCTTATTGACTGTCGGATTCTTTAAAAAACATTAGGGTTGTTTCTTATTGCGTTATACTCATCAATCATGGATGGAAAATGGCAGTAGTTGATCCGAGTACTTTAACACCTTAAGAAGAGGTTCTGGGGTATTGACAAGCTTTAAACTTAAGATATTGGGTCGCTATACATACAAACAAAATTATTCGATTGCTCAAATCTTTTTCATTTTCCACTGATCTAACGTACATCACACCAATGACTTCAAATTGTCCCATAGAAAAAAATCCAAATGCTTTAAGTCTGCGGATTGTCACCAACAAGTCGAATAATTTCTACTTCTTTAGCAATACTTAAATGTCTATCGTCCATTACTCAACTAAGATTAATATTTGCAACCGAAGTAAACTGTTCAGTAAACCGACGATTCTGTGCTTCGAACAATTTGCGAATTGTTTTAATTTAATAACAAAAATTGTTCAGCGAAATTTGGCATTTGGGATTTCTTATTGATTAGTAACAACTTTTCTTAATACTTTTTTGTTCTATATTCATCTTTACTATAACTTTACGCTATCATTAATTTTTAATCATAGTTGGCCAGATTTTGATTTAATAAAAACTCTAGTCGTACAAAAATATGTATTATCGTGGCCTACACAACTAATAAAAATGTTATATTCATTGCTTTCACAACAAAAAAGTTGCTTAAGTGTCCTTATGATAAGTGAAACACAGTGTATGTTAGATTTATGTACCTCTTATTTATTGATAAAATGTCAATTATATCTAATATATTATTTTATAAACAAACGTTAGGTATAATTAACGTTAAAGTAGCTATTAAATCAATAATCTTACAATTATTTTGTATGCATTATCTCATGTATATTTACTGGTGGGGATGCATAAATATAAAATCGTCTCCGCTCTAATAGCAATATTGTTTTGGTAAACGTTAGAAAAGCTTTTACTGGAAACACAAAATAATTAAATTCGCTATGGCTCCTATAACTTGCATTAAGACACTAAAAATACCTATTTGGATGTTAAAAAAAAGCAGTTTGTGGCCAGAGAAGACGTTTACAAAAACTCTAATATTTAAATTAACATTGATCATTATTCTTCATGTTACAGTATATACTTTCCTTGTACTGGATGTTATTAATGCTATAAAGTTAAATGATATTAAGTTCCTTAATTGGGTAACTGGAATATTAATACCATTAACAAATTATTATGCAAAAGCTATAGCAGTGGTTCTTAAGAGAAAATGTTTCTTTTCTATATTAGAAGACCTTAAATGCGACATTTTCAATTCGCATTCTGAAAAACTAAATAAATATATTCAATTAATATACAGAGTATCAAGAATAATAACTAGATATCTGGCAATAACAATAGGAGCTTATGTACTTACTTTCAGTATATTGCCATTTCTTACCGACGGGTTAATGATAATACCACCCCCTTTTGAAACAGGAAAATTTGATATTCCTTACAAAATCATACATTTCTTTTCTTGTTGTTACATAGGCTATAATAATGGAGTATTCGATGTATTGTACCTTTCTTTGATAGCTTTATGTATGGCTCAGTTGAAGATATTGGGAGAACGACTACATAACATAATGCAAGATGCCGTAGAAATAAGCAAAGAGAACAAACTCCAAAGAGATTTGGATATGGTATTAGACGATCTCCTGAGGCAATGCATTATATTACATGAAAAAATAAATCAGTAAGTATATTAAGATTAATTAACGGCGGATTTGATAATATAAATATTACCGTAAACTTTTTATTGGATATTGTAGTCATTTGTTGATGAAACATTGGATTTAGACAGATATATTTAATACGAATTCTAATAAAAACACTCGAATAACATTAAAATAAAACAGTGAAACTTATCAAATGTTTCTATTATTATTCCTTTTAAATATATTACAGTAAAGCTTTTTGTTTCTTTCTAAATATTAATTAAATATAATAAATATTTATTGGATAGGAAAGACTTCTAAACAAACTGATAAGCGTAAAGTATATACAGGGTGTAAACGAAATATTCCGACATACTTTAATATCTAATAGCTGTTGGTACAAAGAGAGGTGTGCTCAAGTGCCTGGACGTTCTGGCATACAACCCAAAACAGAAGAAGAAGATGTAATAGCTGTATAAAATATTAATGCACAAAAACTCTATCTCGAACGAAACCAAAGAACAAAAAGATTTAATAATGTGCGTGGATGGACCCAACTCTGGTAAATTTAGTATTCCTTTATAACTGCAGTGCTACCCCTACTAAATAATAGTAATAGTGGGAGCTGTAGATGCGATAATGCATACTATCAGTCAGAAGTCAGTCTGTTATCAACTTCCGTGAAGTATGACTTATTCTAATCACGAATTAACAGATGTCATCTTATACTATACGGTGAAACAGGTGGAAATGTTAGAGCTACTAGACGTATTTACGAAGTGCGGTTTCCAAACCGAAGATCAAATGATTTAATTTTACAAACCGGGTGCAGTTTGAGAAATCGCGGTACATTGCATCCTAGTTATGAGGTTCTTCCGGCAACTGAACTCGTCGATCACGCATTCCATTCTCAATCATTCGGAAAGGAAAAAAGGACCTAGGTCCGAACTATAAGGAGGATGATTTAATAAATAGATATTTTGTTGTTTCAAAAAACTCAATTATCTTTGGAGTTATGTGCGAACTCGCATTGTCATTATGCAGAATGATTCGCCGTTGTGGGTTAGTTTCTCGATTATTTCTGGCAAACAAACGGTTGTGTACCAATCCCCATTAACCGTTCTTCGATAATGCAGGGAATTGTAACTACATAACCATCTTTTTCGACACACTTCGCGAACGGATAACTTTTCTCGGATTCTCTTCATCTTGAAACACCCAAACAGCGGACTGATGTTTATTTTCGGGTTCATTCATCGCCACTCACCATGCTATAGACGTTTTTTGAGTTTGCGTTATTGAACCGGCCCAAAGCTTTTGGGCACCAATTAATGCGAGCAGACTTTTGCTCTTTGTTTAAAAGATGCCGAATTCAACGGGAAACTAATTTTCTCACGCCCAGTTCATCATGTAGGATCATTTGGATTGAGGTCTTTGAATTACGCATGTATGTCTCAATTTCATGATATGTTACACGTCTATCTTCCTTAATCAGGCGACGCTGAGCGTCGAAGTTTTTCTGAGTAACTACTGTTTTTGGCGAATATGTCCTAGGATCGTCGCTGATACTGGTACGTCCTCTTTGAAATTCACAGTCTCAACGAGAATTGAAGATGAAATACCACATCAATAAATTATCGATTGATGTGGTGCTTTATCTTCAAAAACAGAAACCAACTCTGCAAAACATTGTTGTTGGGTTGATCTCTTTCGAAAGTCGACTCAATTCTATTGTCAGGCAAACTTATAATATTTAAAAATTCACTGTAATTAAATAACTAGCCGTATCTTGATGAAACTTTAGATTTAGATTAACGAAAGATTGGGATTAATTCGCACCTGACATTTTTATTACTGGTGCCCTCTAAGAGGCTATATGCAATATGAAAAAGATATCGCTCGTATTGTATGTAAAACTCCTCATTCCATAATTGAAAAAGATCTGTACCACCCGGCTATTTGTTTTAATTTTAAGTTAAAAAAATTACCATATTATCAGTTCCAAATGAACTGTGTTTAGTTCCAAAAAGGCAAATTTTCCGTTATTATACAACACCTTTCTACAATTTGTCGGTCGATACTTACATTTGAACTACCCTTCGGACAGATTATCCTCCATGATTTGATGGAGAAATTATTAGGTAATTCGACAATTAATATTCAAAAATAATGAAATTTAAAAACATAATCCTGCCATGAACAATTTAGTTAACAACATTCTCGAAGCAAGTACTTGATAAGTATATTACTGATATTGAGTATAACATAGCGACCAGTTCGAAACTATTTTGGTTGTACATTCAATCTAGAATACTAAGAATACGATACGCCAGAGCCTATTGTTATGGCCTTTGGGAAGATATTTTAGAAATGTGTACACTACAACTTAAGATCAAAATTTGACAACCATTCATGAGTTTACTAATACAACAATTATTGCTTCAGTTATATTTAAGGGAGGAATCAAATGTGCGTTGCGATGCTCCAATTACCTAAGCAATTCGTTAATGGTTAATTCGTTAATTTTTGCAAATTGTTTTATATATGTACTTTTGTTACAATATTCTATTGATTAGTCCTCGTACACATTTGGGTGCTTTATTTTCATCGTTGGCGGCGCTAGTGCGTATTGAAATTTTCCGAAGAAGAGGTGGTAAAGGTTGTGCGTGACTTTTGTTCTACGAATATCTCAAGATGCACATAAACGAAGTCTGAAAATCTTAATCAAATTCTTTGCGAAGCTGTAAAAATGATTAATTTTATTAAAATTTAGCCATTACAAAACAGGCTGTTTGCTAAACTTTGCGATGAAACCTGCGTACATAAAAAATCTCTTCTTTCCCATGCAGAAGTTAGATGGTTATCACGAGTAAAAGTGTTAACCCCGGTTTTGGAATTACGAAATGAATTAATATTTTTCCAGGATAAACAAATGCCATTCTTATTGTTTTTAGAGAATAATGTGTGTATGTTGTTGTTGGCTTACTTAGCTGATATATTTTCGCATTTAAACGACTTGAGTGTGAATTAACAAGGACGTGATAAAAACATTTTATTAATGGCAGACAAAGTACATCTGAAGATATAAATATGTTTTGGCTGGCTCGTCAAAATGAATATGGAAATTTTGTCACAAAAGCATTGAAAATATTAATCGCTTCGCCACGTGTTATCTCTGTGGAAATGGTTTTTCGGGTATGGTTGCGCTAAAAACTAAATACATGAATCCTTTCTTATCTCTCGAAAACTATTTGCTTTTGTGTGTTTCTAATGTACATCCACAAATGGAGAAACTTTTAAATGAAATACAACCATCACATTAATTTATTTTCTTTGCATGTGTATAGCAAGCGCCAACTAAGATGGCGGGAGGAGGGGGTGCGCAGAAGCCATTTTTATAAACGTGCACGTTATATATTTTACTCTAATAAATTATTAATTTATTAAATGATAGATGTGTAGTTTACGCCACCTATGGTATCTTGTAAATTGATATAAAACTAAATACAAATCTCCCCAATACTTCTAATCCTGCGCGGATTTACCACTCCGCTCGCCAACTTATCTGGCGCTTGCTATACTTATTGAAAGTAAAACTCCAACCAAGTAAATCTGACCCCCGAAAAACATGTGAACTAAATTGCTAACGTCTTGTCCGGTAACACCGCCGGTCTTTACTTTGAGTGTAGTCCCGTTCTATGCTTTGGTGATTTTAGACTGCGAATTATTTGAATCTAACACGCTAAATTTTTTTCTGGAAACGTGTACAATATATCGACAGTGCTACTTATGGGTCATATTTGCTTAATTGGACTATATGGATTGGTCTACGTCCACCGGTGGTGAATTTAACCCCTCAGGACCCGACTTATAGAGGTATTGAAGCCATAGACCACGCGGTGAAAAGAAAATGCGTATAACCCATGGCTTCCGGATCTTATCTTCGGTGCACGAATCCCGAAACCATTGCGTTTTAAATGCAATATAAAACAAAATTTACTTTATACTCTTTTTGTTTCAGATTTGTGGAAAAGCTAAATGTACTACTCTCATTACCCTTATTCGTTCAGTATGTAAGTGGATGCTTCGTGCTATGCAGTAGCATAATACAAATAACTATCGGGGTAAGTATTTTTTAAAGAAATTAAATTTTTGAAAATTACGATAAACCTACAATTTATTTTTATTTATTATCTTCATTTAATACATAATACTAAATTATATGTGCTACATCTCTCAAGTAATTAAAAAAAAGATTTTTACGCTACAAAACTACAAAATTCCTATTATGCGCAAAATTGCGTAATAGCAGACTAATACAGTTAATAAAATGAAACTTGAATCAATTTTATCGATTTACTGAGTTCAACGCCTTGAGTTTCAAGTTTTCGTACTTTTTCACTAATAAAACCATAGTTTGCTTTGATAAAAGGTAACTCTGGCGCATTTGCGGTTTATTTAGTATATCTTTTCGATCTGCAATTGCTATCGAATCGTTTGAAAAGGAGAGAATAAATTCTCTTAGCTGTTCAAAGGTAACTGCATAAAATGCAGCGGCATCAAGCTACGTGCCCCATCTTATTATTATGGATTGTGGTGGTGGTGCCACACCAGGTAACTTATCTTTGTATAATACCAAAGTATTTTTAATAATATAAAAATATTATTAAAAATGGGGTGTGAAGAACACAATACAAGTTCATTTATGTATTTTTGAATGTATCTTCTCCAAAGACGTAGATACGTATTTCACATTTCTACATGATTCTCAATACGCCCCTGTTGGAGAAGACACATTCAAACAAACATAACTACGTTACTATCTAGCCGAAATTATTCAGACAGCGCGTGAAGGAATATTCAACGCCGTCTACATAATAACAGCCGAAGCAGACGTGTTTTCTATAGTCGGTAACCACCGTATCTATACAAAACTGTATTCTCGTGTCTTCACTATTTATCGGCGTGAGCCGAATATGTATATGACAACATAATTTGAAACATACTTGAGTGGGTAAAACCTCACTACATTTGTATAATACCAAAGTATTTTTAATAATATAAAAATATTATTAAAAATGGGGTGTGAAGAAAATACATAAATGAACTTGTATTGTGTTCTTCACACCCCATTTTTAATAATATTTTTATATTATTAAAAATACTTTGGTATTATACAAATGTAGTGAGGTTTTACCCACTCAAGTATGTTTCAAATTATGTTGTCATATACATATTCGGCTCACGCCGATAAATAGTGAAGACACGAGAATACAGTTTTG
Source organism: Melolontha melolontha (assembly GCA_935421215.2). NCBI lineage: Eukaryota > Metazoa > Arthropoda > Insecta > Coleoptera > Scarabaeidae > Melolontha > Melolontha melolontha. The sequence goes on along the minus strand of OW285236.1, from coordinate 81,453,165 downwards.
TATAGATACGGTGGTTACCGACTATAGAAAACACGTCTGCTTCGGCTGTTATTATGTAGACGGCGTTGAATATTCCTTCACGCGCTGTCTGAATAATTTCGGCTAGATAGTAACGTAGTTATGTTTGTTTGAATGTGTCTTCTCCAACAGGGGCGTATTGAGAATCATGTAGAAATGTGAAATACGTATCTACGTCTTTGGAGAAGATACATTCAAAAATACATAAATGAACTTGTATTGTGTTCTTCACACCCCATTTTTAATAATATTTTTATATTATTAAAAATACTTTGGTATTATACAAATGTAGTGAGGTTTTACCCACTCAAGTATGTTTCAAATTATGTTGTCATATACATATTCGGCTCACGCCGATAAATAGTGAAGACACGAGAATACAGTTTTATATAGATACGGTGGTTACCGACTATAGAAAACACGTTTGCTTTGGCTGTTATTATGTAGACGGCGTTGAATATTCCTTCACGCGCTGTCTGAATAATTTCGGCTAGATAGTAACGTAGTTATGTTTGTTTGAATGTGTCTTCTCCAACAGGAGCGTATTGAGAATCATGTAGAAATGTGAAATACGTATCTACGTCTTTGGAGAAGATATATTCAAAAATACATAAATGAACTTGTATTGTGTTCTTCACACCCCATTTTTAATAATATTTTTATATTATTAAAAATACTTTGGTATTATACAAATGTAGTGTGGTTTTACCCACTCAAGTATGTTTCAAATTATGTTGTCATATACATATTCGGCTCACGCCGATAAATAGTGAAGACACGAGAATACAGTTTTGTATAGATACGGTGGTTACCGACTATAGAAAACACGTCTGCTTCGGCTGTTATTATGTAGACGGCGTTGAATATTCCTTCACGCGCTGTCTGAATAATTTCGGCTAGATAGTAACGTAGTTATGTTTGTTTGAATGTGTCTTCTCCAACAGGGGCGTATTGAGAATCATGTAGAAATGTGAAATACGTATCTACGTCTTTGGAGAAGATACATTCAAAAATACATAAATGAACTTGTATTGTGTTCTTCACACCCCATTTTTAATAATATTTTTATATTATTAAAAATACTTTGGTATTATACAAATGTAGTGAGGTTTTACCCACTCAAGTATGTTTCAAATTATGTTGTCATATACATATTCGGCTCACGCCGATAAATAGTGAAGACACGAGAATACAGTTTTGTATAGATACGGTGGTTACCGACTATAGAAAACACGTTTGCTTTGGCTGTTATTATGTAGACGGCGTTGAATATTCCTTCACGCGCTGTCTGAATAATTTCGGCTAGATAGTAACGTAGTTATGTTTGTTTGAATGTGTCTTCTCCAACAGGAGCGTATTGAGAATCATGTAGAAATGTGAAATACGTATCTACGTCTTTGGAGAAGATATATTCAAAAATACATAAATGAACTTGTATTGTGTTCTTCACACCCCATTTTTAATAATATTTTTATATTATTAAAAATACTTTGGTATTATACAAATGTAGTGAGGTTTTACCCACTCAAGTATGTTTCAAATTATGTTGTTATCTTTGTATGCTTGAACCCTCAACGGTGCTTTAATAAATACTTTTTTTTGTCAAATTGATCAATGAATCAATATCTGGAAATGTGTAACGTATTTCTTCTGCTACTTTGTTAATAGCATGGGCAAAACATGTTACATATATCAGATTCTGGTAAAAAATATTCAAATTCTGTACTGACTTTACCATATATAACGTAGCATCCGATAACATCAATAACACCTTGTCACTTGTAACGGCATTGGGAAAACAAAAACCTCGTTAAACTATCGCTTATATACCATGTTATAATAAAGTTATTTGTTTTCTCGAATTCTTACCAATTAAAAAGGATTGGCCGGCGCAATTTTTACTTAAACTGCCAGTCAATAAGTTGACAATATAGCGTCCATAACCGTCTGTTGTCTCATCGACTACGAAATAAATATAATTTTCACCTATTGTTTCCTCAAACAATAGATTAATATATTTTTGTCTTGTAGTTGAGCGACTAGAACTGACAATTTCGTATACTTTTTTAAACGTTGAATTATCCAATTTTGAAAGTGGAATGTTTGTACACACACACAAGCCATAATGGAAACTATTGTTCTATATTTTTAGATGTTGAAGTAAACGATTGATTCAGAGTAGCTTGTGGTGCGTTTTTAAATCTTGTGATATTCCTTTTAATGCAAATCAGTTCCTACATGCCGCGTTAATTGAAATTTTTTGTCGCATCGATTTTACAATAATTAACTGCAGCTATTAAAATATGACACTAAACGTAAACAAATATAAACTTACAATTTTACTGCAATACTTACAAAACACTGCCACTATCTACGAAAAATTTCAAAATTTAGGATAATCTTTTATCCAGATCGACATGTGCGAATATGATTTAAACATATCAAAAATAACAAGGTAAAATTACGTGTACACATACTTTCGAGAACTAACTAAACACAACTGGCAATATGACTATATAGGTCAACCTCATTCTCATACATTCACTGGAATTTCCCCTAGTTGATAAACACAAATCTGGGAATTCCCACTGAACGGAAATGCTCATACGGACTGAGTGTAATTTTGATATATTAGTAATAAATGGATTTATATATTTTTTACGGTGCACTTTAGAAATAAATTATAAAATATGAACAAACATGCAATTTTATATGAAATATACTCAAAGCAGTATTTATATGCAACATATGCCAAACAAAAGTAGTCGCAAATGCTTTCTTTTTACGTGATTCGTATAGATCTGCAAGAATTTTGGTAAACATATCGTAAAAAAAAAAAATATGCATTTTCATATACTCCCAGCTTTACTTCTTAGTCATACCCTTTATTTCAAAATACAGTGATGGGTAAATGTGTGGAACCATGTAAATATCCATTAAATTAAAAAAGATATTCTAACAAAATTTTTGACAGGAAATTAAGGATGAAGAGCCATTAGTTGAAGTATTTTTTAAATCTAATTTTTTAAAAAAATGTAATGTACTAAAGTTATAATTTTTTTTTAATTAAACGCCCTATTTTCTTACATTTTGGGATTCTCCTCGATATCACGATTTCAACAAACTATAACACTTGAAGTCTAAAATATTTAGCTTGAGATTTATATGCAAACGAAAATCAGAATTTTTAAAATACACTACTCAAAAATGAATAGGGAATTAGATCTTTTTTTAACAGATCTAATTAATTCGATTAAATTTAACGTATTTTCTCAAACTATAGATAAATTAGAAGGCCCACAGTCGTTTGTGGACATTTTATTTGGTAAATGTCTTTTCTGTGTGATAAAATATTGAATCTTGTATTTTAACCTAAAATTAATTTTGAATACAATATTATAGTAAGTATTATTCATTTTAAACGTCATTTCACATTTTCACGATGCCAAGACGTCATTTAAATAAAGAAACTTTTGATTTAATTGCGCTATTGCATCAGCGAGGGCAATCTGGAGCAGAAATTGCCGCAATTGTTAATGTGTCTCCAAGTGTTGTTAGTAGGGCTCTAACAAGATTCCAACAGGTAGGATCTGCAAGGAGAAGACCCGGTAGTGGATCTGAGAGGAAAACAAATCAGAGACAAGACCGCTACATATGAATTCAGACAAGGATGAATCCGTTTAGAAGTGCTGTATGGTTGCAAGCACAGTTACGTGCAGCCACTGGAGTTAGAGTTTCGGATCAAACCATCAGAAACCGTCTGAGGGAAATGGATCTTCATAGCTGCAGGCCTATGAGACGCCCAAAATTAACTAATGCCAATAGAATGGCTAGAAGAACTTGGGTTAACCAACGACTAGCGATAGTTGTTGAATTAAATCAAAGGGAAAGAATACGAATATTAATGATGATCCGTTTTGGTGATAGGACAAGACCTCATCAGGCAGGAAGTACAACCTTTTTAATGTTATACATCTCAATCCGCAGCCAATTTCGCGTTCTGTTGTTGCCAAAAGAATTTGTCGTACAAATTCTGTTACAAATGATATTAAAGTGCAAGATGTTGCCATATACGAGATGTAGAGGAAAAGCCCCATTTACTTACCGCAAAAGTATGATATTAGTAATCTTCAGTATGAAAAGAAAAATATCATCCTTATAAAATTTGGCTCGTTTAAGAACTCTCTGAAGATTATTTCGACAGAAGACAATAGTTTTGTGAAACATTAATGAACAATTTTGTAAATAACGTAGTATTTTCGAATTAGGCAACCTTTTATTTGAACAGTAGAGGGTTACAAGAGAATTTACAGATAGATAGGCTCGTTTAGCATTTTTTGGAGTGAGTTGTGGTTTTAAGTAAAGCTACCGGGGCCCGTCACCGGATATGACATAAAGTGAATGCCTAAGACAGAGCTGTTTGTTTCAGAAACAGACCTGTTCTTGAAACTAACAGACCTGTCCTTGAAGCAGAGAGACTTGTCTTTTAAAACATACAGACCTGCCCTGGAAACAGTCAGACCTTTCATTGAAATAGACAGGTCTGTGTGTTTGAAACAGACAAACTTGTCTTTGAATCAGACAGATCCGTCTTGGGCATGCGCGTTATATCATATCCGACGGTCTCGAGTACCTTCCCCCAGAACTCACCTCAAAAAAATGCAAAATGAACCTTTATAAGAAAATACATAAGATTTTGGCAACGAATCCCCATTGATTATCTACTGGCACCCCTTCACTATTCAGTTATTGTTCGTGATCGAATAGATCGAACTTTTGCCCACAGTTGTTTTTGAAGAAAAGGCAAAACTGAAAGGCCTGCACGTTCTCCCGATCTCAATACACAAGATTACTTTCTAAAACAGAAAGTGTATCTTACCCTACCCAGAAATTTGCAAGATTTAGATGAAAGAATTAATGAAGAGATATGAAGCATTTCATCAAATGTCGTAGTGAGGGTTACAAGAGAATTTACAGATAGATTGGTTTACTGTCAGGAAGTAGGTGGCGCCCATTTTGAAAATCTCATAAATTAAGTTTAGTTTTGTTTGTATGACAAGTTAATTTCCTTTCCTTCCAATTAATAAATAAAAATACATTAGATCTCAAATATTATAGTTTGTTGAAACGCGTTATCGAGAAGAATCCCCCAAAATATTTAAAAAGTACAGGCCGTCCCATTTAAAAAAGTGTATTTAAATAATAATTCAAATAATAGCTCTCGTCTCTCTCGTCTCTAAAAGTTTATTACAATATTTTTTTTAATTTAACAAATATTTACATGATTTCCACCCCACTCGCTCATAAATATATAAAGTTAGTTTCACACAAAGATCAAGGAAGTAGAGAAAATATGATATCAAATTTCCAGTAATTAATACGTATTTAAATATTAAAACATATAATGAAAAAAAATGTTAATAAAATAATCTCAGGCAGAAGACAGGGTATTACGTAGTTTTGTAAAAATAATATTATTTATAAGTTAATTGTACGTATGTATATGTAAATTCAAAATTTTCATATACATATACAAATCTATAAATAAAATTAATTAGAAACCTTTTACATAGTTAAAAATAGAAACCTAAAACCAAAAATAAAATTCAATTAAGAAAAATTAAAATAATTATACTTATTTATGTGTAATAAAGCAGAGTATTAATGCAAGAAGTTGAACTATATTGAACTATGTTTAAAATTGTAATGGGTATAATGTTGATATTGTATACAAAATTAGATAAATTAGAAATTAAATTAAAATGAAAATATTATTTGAAAAACTTAAAAATGTAATGTTCAAATCAAGCTAAATAAATGAGTAGTAAAATTAGGATAAATTAGAAACACGTTTTGGAAGAAAAGAATAAGTTAGAAATGTATTGTAGTTAGTGTTTTCTAGTAATAATAATAGTTAATAATTAAAATATTATGAAAAAGAAATATGTAGACAGATAGCATAAATGTCACATAACCAAATCCATGAAATTTTATGTAGACTTAAAATATTATAGTTATTTTCAGCTTAAAGCGAATTAGATTTGTTTTTTCAAAAATAAATATAAATTTTTGTAGTAATTATATTCATATGAACAAGTGCGAACTAGTAAAACAAAGGGGGTCGAAGCCCAAAAGAAGTACATATATGAAAGAGATAATTCGCTAAAGATTATCTAGAAATAGTGTTTATCATATAAAAAATATATATAGTTAGTAACTATTTCATATCTATTAGGGTAATAAACTAAAAGTTGTTAAAAGTATTAATAAAAATAAAATGGACTATTAAACTAATATACAAAAAAGGGATATTTATCAATACGTTTTTGCCGTATTACGCAGTTGTTATATAATGAAACAGATATGCAAAATACATATCCGTCACTGTAAACATGGACAAACACCTCGTATTTTTAGCATTTACTTCTGTTCAATACATATGTTTCAGCCATCTAGGCCTCATCGGTTGAACTAGTGAAGCAATGTGTATACAAATTAATACAGATCTGTTAAACAACGGATCTGTATCTGTATCTACATTTACGCTAAAATCGTCTCCAAGCTGTAACCAGTTTCGTTCTATCAGGCGACACCAATTTAATCAGTGACATCTGACGGAAGAAAGCGACTAGGCCAGAAAAGGCGATCTTCCGCTCGAATAGCAAGGCTATTACTATTATCCTTGCTATTCGAGCGTAAGATCGCCTTTTCTGGCCTAGTCGCTTTCTTCCGTCAGATGTCACTGATTAAATTGGTGTCGCCTGATAGAACGAAACTGGTTACAGCTTGGAGACGATTTTAGCGTAAATGTAGATACAGATACAGATCCGTTGTTTAACAGATCTGTATTAATTTGTATACACATTGCTTCACTAGTTCAACCGATGAGGCCTAGATGGCTGAAACATATGTACAATGTACAATGTATTGAACAGAAGTAAATGCTAAAAATACGAGGTGTTTGTCCATGTTTACAGTGACGGATATGTATTTTGCATATCTGTTTCATTATATAACAACTGCGTAATACGGCAAAAACGTATTGATAAATATCCCTTTTTTGTATATTTACCGCCATCTGGCGCGTGTTAATGGACAGCACCAATATATGTATTTTTCCGCTTTTTTTCGTAATAGCCTTGCTATTCGAGCGGAAGATCGCCTTTTCTGGCCTAGTCGCTTTCTTCCGTCAGATGTCACTGATTAAATTGGTGTCGCCTGATAGAACGAAACTGGTTACAGCTTGGAGACGATTTTAGCGTAAATGTAGATACAGATACAGATCCGTTGTTTAACAGATCTGTATTAATTTGTATACACATTGCTTCACTAGTTCAACCGATGAGGCCTAGATGGCTGAAACATATGTATTGAACAGAAGTAAATGCTAAAAATACGAGGTGTTTGTCCATGTTTACAGTGACGGATATGTATTTTGCATATCTGTTTCATTATATATTAAACTAATGAAAAAGAAAATTTAGCGAGGAAATAAAATACTTGGATGCCAAGAACTACATATTGTAGTATATAAACAATAGAGGAGTGTAAGAAAAGGTAAAGTTGCAGTAGGAAAAGAGGAAAATGATTTTCTTTTTATATTATAATATTTATTTAAACAGATTAATAATACAAAATTAATCTAAATATATTTAGTAATAACGCCATCCATAAATAGAGTATAAAACAAATTTGGTTTGAAATATGTTCTTAATAATAAGATTTTCATATTAATGTATCTAGATAAACAACAGCTAAAAATACAGTGTAATAGAAAGTTATTTTTTTAATGTTTTATAGTAGTGTTTAGATGGTTATTTGATTTAAATAATAAAAGAATCATTAATTAGTTCTAACATTTCTATTTTTTAGTTACTGACAATATTTTCTTTTATACGACTAACAAAAATATATATATAAAAAGAAAATATTGAAAAGAAAAAGAAAATTTATATACATAATTAAGAATGATGTATCTTCCGCGCATGTTATAGTATACGAGGTGCATTTAAGTTCTAAGGCCTCCGATTTTTTTTCTCCAGACTGGAAAGAGATAGAAGCATGTGCATTGTTTTAAAATGAGCGTGCGTTCGTTGTCAATACGTCACAGAGATGGCAGCACTGTACGGCAGATGGAATTGTAGCGGCAGCGTCGAGAATGAGAACTGTTTTAGATACTTAAAATGACTACGTTTTCCTTACTTGAACAGCGTGCAAACATTTGTTTTCTGAATTTGCATGGTGTGACACCAATTGAAATTCATCGACAGTTGAAGGAGACATGTGGTGATGGAGTTATGGATGTGTCGAAAGTGCGTTCGTTTAATGAAGGCAGAACATCGTGTGACAACAAACCGAAACAACCTCGGGCTCGCACAAGCCGGTCTGACGACATGATCGAGAAAGTGGAGAAACTTGTTTTGGAGGATCACCGAATGACAGTTGAACAGATCGCCTCCAGTGTTAGCATTTCCGTGGGTTCTGTGCACACAATCCTACATGACGACCTGAAAATGCGAAAAGTGTCCTCCAGGTGGGTGCCACGAATGCTGACGGACGACCACAAGGCTGCTCGTGTGGCATGTTGCCAAGCAATGTTGACGGGCAACCAAGGCATGAATGGCACTTTCTTTTCGTCGATTGTGACAATGGATGAGACGTGGATGCCATTTTTCAATCCAGAAACAAAGCGCCAGTCAGCTCAATGGAAGCACACAGATTCACCGCCACCAAAAAAATTTCGGGTAACCGTCAGTGCTGAAGAAATAATGGTGTCCATGTTCTGGGACAGTGAGGGCGTAATCCTTACCCATTGTGTTCCAAAGGGCACTACGGTGACAGGTGCATCCTACGAAAATGTTTTGAAGAACAAGTTCCTTCCTGCACTGCAACAAAAACTTCCGGGAAAGGCTGCGCGTGTGCTGTTTCACCAAGACAACGCACCCGCACATCGGGCTAACGTTACGCAACAGTTTCTTCGTGAAAACAACTTTGAAGTGATTTCTCATGCTCCCTACTCACCTGACCTGGCTCCTAGTGACTTTTGGCTGTTTCCAACAATGAAAGACACTGTCCGTGGCCGCAAATTCACCAGCCGTGCTGCTATTGCTTCAGAGATTTTCCAGTTGTCGAAACAGACTCCTAAAGAAGCCTTCGCCGTGGCCATGGAATCATGGCGTCGACGTTGTAAAAAATGTGTACGTCTGCAGGGAGATTACGTCGAGAAGTAACACCAGTTTCATAGTTTTCGGGTGAGTAGTTAGTTAGAAAAAAAAATCGGAGGCCTTAGAACTTGAATGCACCTCGTATATTTGATAATCAATCAAGTCTCTAAACATATTTTATTACGTTAGAACGAGGTAAAAATAATCACATAGACAAACCCTAAGATAAAAGTAAAGATAAGATAAAATTAAATAAATATTAGTACCTATACAAGTAAGAAAATATTTTCATTATTCAATAACTTGAATACGATTAATGACCATAAATTTAACAATGTGGGCATAAATATTAATTTTGTGATTCATTATTCATTCTCTATTACGAAAGATCTATATGGTCTACAATCATTTACTTTCTCATTTTGTTAAATCCTTACTGTACCATTTTATTAATTTCTTTATATTTTGTTTATATCCTGTCGGTGTTGGTTAATTTCTGTAGCTGTTACTTATTCTAAGAGCGGCAATTCATTAATAGTAATTTACAATTTACTGATTGTATAACTACTACCTGTAATTTCCTGTATTATTATATTTTTATTTTTGTTCTGGTATTTATTTGTGTAGATCTTGATATTTTATCTTTTTGGATATTTTCGAAAGTTAGTTTAATCACTGTATCCATTATGTTTACAACAAGAAGTTAGGTCACTAATAAAGCTTATCAAATTGCTATTGTACTATACATTTAGCGTACCACATCTACTGGGAGGCATTGGCTATCATCGCAGTTAATTCAACCTCCTTGAATTAATGATTGATTTTGGTCTTTGATTATACCATAGTGTGAATAAAGTACAAAGCAAGAACTTCTAAAGTTGCAAGGTAGAAACCTTCTATGTGTAAATCAAGCCAGCAAGGTAAGGATGAACTATGGTCATCTACAGAATTAAATAAATAAATCGTAGAGGAAGTAGATTTGATGTCTGATGGGGAATAAGATTAGCAAAGTTATTTGGAATTTTCAAAGCTGGAATGCAAGGGTCTGTGAATTAGGGCCAGGACTACATATAGTCTTAAAGAGCCTTGATTAAGATTAATTTCTCCAGTCAAATTCAAAGGAGGCAGCCAATTCCAGAAAACGAATCCAATGTTCGATCCAATTATAGGAATAAGGCTACAGAATGTACGTATAAACGAGATACGCGAACTACAGTAAGCCTAAAAGGGTCACAGCAGAACAAGCTCTATGGCCACCTCAAGTAATCTAATTCTTTCAAGAAAAGTTTCATCTGCGGCCTGGTCCTATCTATCTTAAGAACCATCTTGAAAAATTGATACTTTGTTGATTTATCTTTTGCAACAACTCTAGAAACTTTTTTTTTAATAATGTGTTAGACATATTCCAAGATTCTACTCTAGACACAACAATTTACGATCGGTATATTTATCATATATTTTCCCTAATATTTCAATGAGCAACAGTAGATGAACTAAATGAATTCTTAATGTAATACATGATACTAATTTCAGGGTAAAACAAGTAAGCTCGTTATTGTTGGCCTTTGTGGATACAATACTACAATACTAGGGCAGCTATTTGCGTATCATTATCTTGGTAACGAAATAGTTCACATGGTAATTTAAAAGGTATTCTATTTATTTTGTGCAAGAACATTAATTTTGCAGAGCAATAGAATAGTGGAATCAACTTATCTTTCAAATTGGTATGAACTAAATTTAAAACTTCAAAAACGAATAACAGTCTTAATGGAAAGATCCAAAAGACCCTTAATTATTACTGCATACAAGTTTGTTTTCATATCCTTAGCATCCTTAGGTGTTGTAAGTAATATTCTATCATTTTGGGAAAAATACGAATTGCCATAACTTTTTAGATCGTACAATGGTCGTACTCACTGTTTGCAGTAATAAAAGCAAACTATCGATAACGAAACCAATGTCCAAATACTGCAATCTCTAGAAATCATGCACACCTTTTGAAATATATATATATATATATATATATATATATATATATAACAATTGATAAATTATTGGAGTTTTTTGGCTATTATATGAAATATTTACAAATATCAAGTTAGTATGTATGTAATTGCAAAGTAAGGGGGGATGTAAACATTGCTGTCTACAAATTACAAAGAAAATCATACGAATTTTAAATTTTCCAGGGCAACTTATCTCCAACAGAGGTGACATTTCGTGGGCCGCACACTCGCCAAATTTAGCCTCATTGTTTTTATGGGGTTACCTTAAATCGAAAATCTGTAACAACCTTCTTGCAGCTCTTGAAGCACTAAAAAGCGATCTTCGTCATGAAATAGCCAACATACCGGTTGCTATGCTGGAGAAAATCCATTTACATTTCAGAAATCGACTACAACAATCCATCGACAGCAACAGTGGACACTTGCCAAATATTTTTTTTTAAATCAGTTTGATATCAAACTTCCTATGTTAATGCATAATCCTACTAAAAGAAAATCTTAAAATGTACAACATATACTTTTATTTTTTGCCTTTAAAAAAAAAGTTTCAATGCCGGACCCTGTATTATAATGCGTACTTATTTGTGTTAATAAGAGATCATGTACAATTTGCAGTTCGCACTTTTGGCTGTACGAACTGCAAAGAAATACTTTATCAACTGTACCTTTATTTCTTTACATGTCAAAATATTGTTACACGAAAACAGAACTATTTTGTAGTAATCAATTGTTTTCTTATATATAAATTATTATTTTAAGAACACTTTTGTATTTTAAATAACTCGTAAATACACAAATAATAGGAAATTATATACTGTTTTATTTCGATTTAATAAATTAAATGTTTAATTATTATATGATTTACTTTTTGTTTTTGTGAACACAACGAAAACACTTGTAAAATAAATAGGATTAAAAATTACTTACTTTTTATTTATGTATTATTCATTCGCTACGCAGACAAGTAATTAAGTTCACGTTAAACCTGAGGAAGAACTAGGAGTAGAAAGTTAAGTAGAAAGAGTCTGACTAGGAAAAAAAACAAGAACTTGCCCTGAATCCAACTTTAATGGTTTCTAACAAAATTCCCCAAGGTATTGACAATTGTTGTCATAAGGGTTGAGAATTGCATGAAAAAGTATCCATTTATAACATTTATTTAAGTTGAATAAATACATAGGAATTAAAAAATATTAATACCTACAATAACTACAAAAACAATAATAATGAATACTTATATGAATAATAATAATAAAATGAATCGTAATAATAAATATTTAAATAAACATTTAAATTGTGTGTTATATTAAGCTACCGCCAGTGCTGCCAACCTTAGTTAAGGTGTTCTTCAAATTACTTTGGTTATTTTTATATAAGTTTTTACAGTTGAGTAGATAAACACTTATTTATGTAATTTACTTATAGGAAACTAGCATTTAAAAATATAACAAGTGTTCATTTGAAAAGTCAATCTAGGTTACTTTGAAATTTTGATAGAATAAGACACAAATATATTAGTATGTGTTTGTTGTTCCGTAAACGTAAATCCAAATGACATTTGATAATGTCAACCACAAATATCAGTTAGTGCATAAAATAATCGTGCGTCGATTCTGATTTAAATAAATTGCTTCTCAGTTTTAAAATGGCTTTCACTTTAGAACATAAATTTTTTTTAGTCCAGGCTGATTTTCGAAGTGGTAATAAAATTAATGGTTTATGGGTTCATTCAGTTCAAGATTGCATGGTAGAATTTCAAGTTGAGTTTCCACATTTTGTAATAGATTATATACAATTAAAGAATACTTTGGATAGAACTTTAAAACTTTTTTCTGAAACTGGTAGTCTCTTAAGAGAATCAGGCAGCGGAGCAGTCAAGAAACGTACACCTCAAGTTGTCAATCGTGTTGAACAAATAATGGAAAATGAACCACAAACATCTGTTCGACATTTGAGTCAACAAATAAACCTTTCTGTTGGTACATATCACAAGTTATTAAAAAAAGATATGCAACTTTATCCATACCGTGTCACAGCAGTACAACAATTGTTAGAAATGATTACCCACGTAGACCACAGTTTTGTAATTGGTTTGCAAATATGAACAATAATGGAGAACTTTCGCAAAGAGTCATCTTTACTGATGAAGCATAGTTTTATAGAACGGGGGATACCTAAATTCACAAATACAATAATTTGGAGTAGTGAAAATCCACATGTAATTAATGAAGAATAGCTACATCCAGAGAAAATTGGTGTTTGGACAGCGATAAGCCAAAGGCGAATCATTGGACCAATATTTTTTAAGGGAACGTTAATTGCTCAAAGGTACCGTACGGAAATTTTACAACCATTTGTCAATCAGTTGCATGATGATGAACTTCAAAATGCATATTTCCAACAAGACGGAGCACCTTGTCATTGTACTGCAGAATCTTTGGATTATTTAAGAGAATTTTTTGATGAAATATTAAATTTAATCGAAATACTGAAATTGCCTGGCCTGCACGTTCATGCGATTTAACACCTTGCGACTTCTTTTTGTGGCCTTATCTAAAAAATAGCATATTTCGAACACATATATTGAATTTGAATGATATGCTACAGAGAATCGAATAGAAATGCATGGAAATTAATAACAATCCAGTAATGTTGCAGAATATCATCAGAAATTTTGAACGGAGGATTTTAAAGTGCATTGATCTTGAAGGACAACAATTTCCACAATTGTTATAGTTTCAAATAAATACCTATTATTTGTTATTTATTTGTATGTACGAAACTGTCAAAATATACGACTTCGTAGGTTAAGTAGTAAATTTTAATTTACGACATACTTCAAAATGTTCTCAGTAAATAACATGCTACTAGATTGACTTTTCAAATGAACACTTGTTATACATTTAATTTTCCGGCGATATTCTTTGTTTTATTTATAAACATAATTTTCACCTATTTTATTCGCATTTAGTAAGTTTGATTAATAACTAAATCAAAATTTCTTCAATTTTCTCCATCATAACACAATGGAGTCTTGTTTAGTCAGTGGAAATTTCCAGCCAGCCTTGCGTATATATTCGCGACAGTTTCACTTCATATAGGGCTACCGTTGCATAGCGCCCAAGCTATGCGAATCTGAAGAATACGTACACGTATACAGAAATTTCTTTGCAATTCACCAAAAATTTCCAAATGTTTAGGACCGAAAATGTAGTTAAAGATAACAATGGTGGAAAGCCTCATTTACTGATAGTGAAGGTAATATAAAGCAAGTTATCAAAAATAGAATTAAAATTGTGAACAGACTATATCATTATCTTTTTAGATAAAAGAGAAATAGCCAAAACAACAAAGATCGAAATTTATAAGGCAGTCTTTACTCTTCATTGATTTATGGCAGTATTGGGTGTTAACGAAAAAATTAAAGACCAAAATTGCACTTGCTGAGATAATAATTTTAAGAAAGTAAAAGGGATCACAAGACTTGATAAAATAGAAAACGAAAGTTTTAGGTAAAAGCTTAGGGTAATCTTAATAATCTAAAAATCGAGGAAACGCAATTGGACTGGTTCTGTCATCTGGTCCAAAGAAAGGATAAAAACCTAGTGAAGAAAATGTGGCGGGAATGGATAGAAAGAAAAAATGAGAAAGAGCTCGAGGAACTGCGATACTAATAGAAACGAAAAAAAAATACTTGGAACAAAATTCAAATAATGGCAATTGAACGAAAGAAATAAAAACTTGACGCTTAACATTACAAGAGGGACTGGATAAGTTCAGACCTATCTATTTCCAAAAAAAATGCTTTTCGAGTGTAAAATTTGGAGGAAGGAATGAGGGATAATTTTCTTGTTGGCGTTTGATTATTGTCATCATTGTTCTCTGCTAAATATAATCCACCATAACATGGTGGGTCATTTATGGGCTATTGAATGATTAAATAAGAATGAATTAAACTGCGAAATTTCACTAACACTTTTGCCTCTTAATTACCAACCCAAGAGGAACAGGGCATTTGGCAGTTCCTAGAAAATCCGTATCGACTATTTCTTACCATTAAGCCCTTCAGACTAACTCACCTTTCTGATATAATCTTCCACACAAACCCTAAAAAAGCGCTAAGTTACAACTTTATCACAGGCTATGTATTATGTCAAGTTCCTCAAAATTGAACCCAAATCTTTAACGCCGTACCTAAATTGGTGACTGAAATAATAATGATCCCAAAGATTGGTAAAGCTCAAGACCAAATATCATTACCTAGGCTATTAGCCTTCTATTAACTTTATCCAAAATCTTTAAGAAGAATTCTCTACCAAAACTAACTTGTAGCCGATCACCAATTTGGTTTTCGAAAACGACATAAAGCAGTGGAGCAGGTGCATAGTGTTGTTAAGATCATAAATCTGGATCTACAGGAGAAATTATTGTTCAGCTAATTTCTTGTACATAACGCAGGCGTTTGATAAAGTGTGGAATCTGGATGATATAAAATTTGAAAAAATACTACCATTCTAATATTTTAGAATCCTCGACTTCTACATAACCCACAGCTACTTTTAAATAATCTCAAAAAAGTTAGCTAGAACAAACTGTTTATAAAGTTATTTACAAATCCATTTATAGGTCCAAAGTGGAGTAGCGCAGCTATATCAAATATTGAGATTCTTCAAAAGTTCTAATCAAAAACATTGATTCGCTGTATTTTAAAGATAAAGTAGAGCTAAATGCCAAAAACAGTTGGAAGTTCATCCAACAGTTAGTGAAGTGAACTTACTTGACAACAGCAAGTCAGACGACTCAAACGATTTAATGCGTAGGTTTTAACTTTTGTAATATCTTTATAAAATTAGATGAAAGGTATACTATATGCGGGCTATTTATTAAACATGCAGCAAAAATTCAGGGGTTATTCTTTGATTTTAAGATTTTCTTGGTCATTGGACGCTTAATGACATGTACATAAGTGCTCCATCAAACATACTGTATAAGAAGCTTAGATTGGGTATAACCAATTTGATTTAAATTCATCTAAAATGTAGGGTAGGAAATGATATTAAATTAAGTCTTGTAAAGTCAAATTGGTAAGTCTGAGGTTATGAATGTTTTTAACCTGTGTACTTCGCCGCTTTGTAGAAATAAATGCCGGTCTAACATATATTAGGGTATTATGAAACACTATCGTGATAACGCACACTATAGACACTAATCACCGTTTTAGCACTAATAATTGAAATGTTTCAACATCATTCGCCGTATCTTGTTTTGGAACCTTTGCAAGATCTTTATGTTGAAATTGGAAGTTGTTTTCCATAGTTGTATGTCACTTAGAACTTTATATATTAAAAGTTTATTTTGACAGGACGTTTGTGATTCTCCGCACATTGTCCAATGCGATTCCCTCAGTTTAAGGCCTAACTATTTACGTTTCGTAAAAATTAGTTTTTGCCACATTAAGTTTTGTCTAAGTGCATACTAAGGTATTTCATCCCAAATTACAATTATTAATTTCCAGATGTGGGCAAGTTTATTTCCACAGTGAAAACGTGACATGGACGAATTTGACGAGATTACTTTCATACGACATTATCACATATCTAATGAATTTTATTAATTTTTTTTTGCAAATTCCTCGATGCTTTCACAGGGTCAGTATGAGAAGAGAGAATTGCAGTATCATCCGCAAACGTTGCAGCAGTTACTGAGTCGTGTTGTAGGCAGATCACTAGTGTAAAGCCAATACAAAACTGATCCTGATCCATAAGTACCCGAGGTACTTATCCATGAATAGTTCGTATTTCCGAGGACTCATTTTTTGATTCATCACCGATGAGGATAAGACATACTTATTTTCATTTTGTACATTAAACCAGTATTAGAGGCCTAACTCATGTCGATCAAAGCCAGCTACTTAGCAAATCTCTTTTAGAAATAGTTATTTATTTTATGAACGACCCTATGAAATTTTTCAACAGTACTATGTTTAATTCTGAACCTAAATTGATAATTTAGTAATAATATATTTTGCATTAATTGCTGTTAAGATAAAAAAATATTATTGAAATTAATTTTGTTGTTATTATTATTGGGTTGATGCATAAGTTGATGGCGTTTTTATTGGACTCAAAATGTATTAATTTCGTAACAAAAACACATTAACTAATCAAGAATATATTCTTCACTATTATTTACGATTGCCTCCTAGCGATCTGGCAATTTTTCGAAGATGCAGGGCAATAAAAACTTTTCCAAAAATAGGTCACAATAAAGAAAAATACTTTATTGCTTACTATTACATCAAAAAAATCTTGATCTACAACAACTGCTGAAAATGACTGCCACCAGCTACCATGCATGCATCCAATTTTCTTCTTATTGATTGCCGAACTCCTTCAAAAACATTAAAGATTGTCTGTTATTGCATTACATGCATTAATGATGGATGAACGGCACCAGTGATAAGAACGTCGGATAACTGCAGTAATTAGTCGAAGGTTAATTTATTTTTGGGATCGGTGTTTAAATTTTGAAGAAGTGAAAGTCAAATCAACATTTCTACTCTCTTACGGCGAGCAGATGTGGTAACAAAGCCATGGAACACTTTACAAACAGCACATACACATTATAAAAAGCGGTCCTGGGATATTAACAATGTTTAAGCTTAAGACACTGGGTCGCTGTACAGAACGTATGTCAGTTGGGCCAGAAAGCAATTATCATGGTCAGAGGGGGGATTAAGGTGACCGTTCAGTTGGGCCGGAGACTTTTAATCCTTTATTTTGGCATACAATTTCTAGATCCTCAACAAGTTGTTGATTTTTTTAATGAAGAATTATATTACTTAATTCCAGACAATGATTCTAGAATCATAGAATTTAGAAATTATTTATTTGAAAACTATATTTCAGAAACTGCAACATTTCCTCCAAGTGCATGGGCTTCTAATTCAAATTATTTATATAGAACCACAAATAACTGTGAATCATTTCATGCAAAGTTTAATGGTCACTTTTATAATACTCATCCCAATATTTTTTTCTTTACACAAGTTTTATTATCATACCAAACTGAAATCTATATCAAAATAAGAACTGCTAATATATATACAAAGAAAATGAGGAAAGACACTCGTAATAAAGTAGAGCACATTAATAATAAAATTTGTGATTACATGCATGGTAGAATAAGTCGTTTTACGTTTGTAAAATCTGTTTGTTTTAATTATTTACCTGTATGATATGCGTATATATAAGTATGTTAATTTGTTTCAGAATAAAATTGTAAATAAATATTTTGTTTCTCTCCCTTGGTGATAATCCCTCACCTCACTAATGACCGGCCCAACTGAACTATAGATAAGTCCGTCTACCTGACGTCTGGCCCAACTGACATCCGCCCGCTGTACATACACAAAATGAATTATTCGATTTCTCAAATCTTCTTTATTTTCCACTGCTCTAATACCACTAATGACTTCAAATCGTTCCATAGAAAAATAATTCAAAGGCTTTAAGTCTAGGGAATGTCACCAACAAGTCGAATAATGTCTACTTTTTCAGCAATACTTAAATGTCTATCGGCCAATACTCAGCAATGATTAATATTGGCAATCGAAGTAAACTATTCACTGAACCGATATTTCTACGCTTCAAACAATTTGCGAATTGTTTTCTTGACTTATGTCCTATTATTGCAATAACAAATTATTATCTACTGTCGGCATAAAAATGTTAAAATATTTAATAACAAAAATTGTTCTACGAAATTTGGTATTTGGGATTTGTTAATGATTTGAAACAACTTTTCTTAATACGTTTTTTGTTCTATCTTAATCTTTACTATCACTTTACGGTACTTTTTATTTAAATCATAGTTGGCCAGATTTAGGTTTACAATAAACTCAAATCATACAAAAATATTCACTATCGTGGCCTATAAAACTGATAAAAATATTATATTGATTGCTTTCAAAATAAAGAAGTTGATGATAAGTGAAACACAGTGTATAAATGTATGTACTTTTCGCTTATTGATAAAGTGTCAATTATATCTGATATATTATTTTATAAAGAAAGGTTATAATTAACGTTAAATTAGCTATTAAATCAATAATCTTACAATTATTTTGTACGCATTATCTCATGTATTTAATAATATTTACGGGTGGGGATGAATAAATATAAAATCGTCTCCGCTCTAATAGCAATATTGGTTTGATAAACGTTAGAAAAGCTTTTACTGAAAACAGAAAATAATCAAATTCGCTATGGCTCCCATAACTTGCATTAAGACACTAAAAATACCTATTTGGATGTTAAAAAAAAGCAGTTTGTGGCCAGAGAAAACGTTTACAAAAACTCTAAAATTTAAATTAACATTGATCTTTATTCTTCATGTTACATTATATATTTTCGTTGTACTGGATGTTATTAATGCTATAAAGTTAAATGATATTAAAATCCTTAATTGGGTAACTGGAATATTAATACCATTAACAAATTATTATGCAAAAGCTATAGCAGTTGTGCTTAAGAGAAAATGTTTATTTACTATATTAGATGACCTTAAATGCGACATTTTCAATTCGCATTCTGAAAAACTAAATGAAAATATTCAGTTAATATACAGAATATCAAGATTAATAACGAGATACTTGGCAATAACAATAGGAGCTTATATACTTGCCTTCAGTATATTACCATTTCTTACCGATGGGTTAATGATAATACCACCCCCTTTTGAAACAGGAAAATTTGATATTCCTTACAAAATCATACATTTCTTTTCTTGTTGTTACATAGGTTACAATCATGGAGTACTTGATGTATTGTACCTTTCTTTGATAGCTAT
Source organism: Melolontha melolontha (assembly GCA_935421215.2). Taxonomy (NCBI): domain Eukaryota; kingdom Metazoa; phylum Arthropoda; class Insecta; order Coleoptera; family Scarabaeidae; genus Melolontha; species Melolontha melolontha. The sequence goes on along the minus strand of OW285236.1, from coordinate 81,433,124 downwards.
ATGTTTGGCTCAGTTAAAGATATTGGGAGAACGACTACACAACATAATGCAAGATGCCGTAGAAATAAACAAGGAGAACAGACTCCAAAGAGATTTGGATATGGTATTAGACGATATCTTGAGGCAGTGCATTATATTACATGAAAAAATAAATCAGTAAGTATATTAAAATTTACTAGCGGCGTATTTGATAATGTAAATATTACCGTAACATTGTTAATGGATATTGCAGTCATTTCTTGATGAAACTTTGGACTTAGACAGATATATTTAAAACGAATTATAATAAAATACTTGAATAAAAATTTTTATTTGAGAATGGTAGAAATTACCGAAACAATATTGTCAGAACAATAAAATAAAACAGTGAGACTTAGCAAGTGTTTTCATTATTATTCCTTTTAAATATATTTCCGTAAAGCTATTTCCGTTTCTTTATAAATATTAATTAAATATAATAAATATTTACTCGATAGGAAAGGCTTCTAAACAAACTGATGAGCGTAAAGTATATACACCGGGTGTATTTTTCAACTTGAAACTTTCAAATATCTCGAAAAATAAGCAGTTCAGGAGAAAATGGTTGTGTTGAAAATAATTTTTATAAATTTGTTTTTTATGTACAATGTATATGTAATTAACATTTGTGTTATTTCTTCCATTTGTATTTTTTTAATTTCAAAATCACAAAATTAACGTACAAAATAAGGAAATAACTTTTAGAAACAACTTATTTTACTCAGTTCGAAAAATATTTCGAAAACTAAAAGACCTGTTTCTGTTACGCTGTTAATAGTACCTACTACAGAATGGAGTATTTAACTGTACAAGATATAATTGAAATGATGGAGAAGCTGGCAGAAGTCTTGATAATGCTGTCAATCTCTACGCTCGGTTTCGGTCACGTGCTTCATTTTACCGTACTATGAAACAATTCCCTGTTGATGGAAGTGTTCAATTGAAAAATGGACCCGTCGAGCAACAGTCACTGGAGAAAATATTGAAGTCGTTTTATTTGCTGCAGTAGCTGTTAATCCTCATGCTAGCACAAGAGAAATAGCTCGCGATCCAGGATTGTCCCACACCAGTGCTTGGAAAATTTTAAGACATCATAAATATCATCCATATCGTGTGTCTTTACATCAAGATCTTCATGGCATTGATTTCCAAAACCAGGTAACTTTTTGCCGGTGGACATGTGAACAATTACAACAAAACCTCTATCTTTTTCGTTACAAGTTGTTCCCCGACGAGGCGTCTTTCATTAACCACGGAACGGTTAACGACGTAATACACATTACTGGAATGTTGAAAATCCGCACTGGCTTCCTCAAGTTGAACACTATTGCCCTTGGACTGTCAACGTGTGGTGTGCAATAATTGGAAACAAAGTCATCGGCCCCCACATTATTGAAGTTTTCGGTGGTAGCACATGAAGTATTCGATAGGAATTTCAATTGTCGCTGGATCGGTAGAGCTGGTTCAGTAAATTGGCCTGCCGGATCACCAGATCTTACTTCGCCAAGCTTCTTTTTATGAGGTTATCTCAAATACAAAGTATACAATCAAGTACCAACAGCACGTGAAAATATCATTGAACGAACCAAAAATGCTTGTGCCAGAATTCAAGAAGATGCACACTTCAATTGTGTACACTCATTTGAAATGCGAATCAGCAATTGCATTGAAGTCGAAGGCCATCGTTTTGAGCCTTACTTTAATTGAAAGATGATGAGGTGAGGAAAATCTAGCACTCTAGCACTCTAGAAAGGCGAAGGGACTTACATAAATGAAGCACCCTGATACGTGAGAGGCGAGGTGACTCAAGTTAATCAAGCACCCCAAGGTGATACAACGTACACGTCGTTGTAGTTGGGTTACGCCAAATGTTAAAATTAAAAAGTAAAAGTTAATTTATTCGCCAGAAATTTAAGATTTCAAAGCTACCCCCGCCCCGCCTATATTTCCTCTATTGAATCGTTAACTTTTAAATGTGGACATTTGTTCGTGAACTGTTTATTTTTCGAGATATTTGAATGCTTCAAGTTAAAGAATACACCTGATGTTTACGCATTTATACTATTTGTAAGAATGCAAAAACACCGGTCAATATTTAAAAAATAGTGGCTTAGGAAATATCTTTTAAATAAAAACTAATTTAAAAATTAATATTAATATCAATCCATTAATATATTCTACATTAGCTTTTTGTATTAGGCTAGAATCCAATATCTCTTCTTGTTTACATAAATATTAATTTTTGTGTCCCATTCGAATAAGAAGCCAGGCTCCGAGAAGTGGATTCGGCCTATAGTTTCTAACGCAACTCATATAACACGAGGAGAGTACCGTAATAGAAAATTTCAGAAATAAACAGAAATGGATGAGGAAGAAAAACTTAACAAAGTATTAGGAATGTTACAAGAAATGTCAATGGATTGGCAACAAATGAGGAAAGAATTACAAGAAACAATGAAAGAAATGAGAATAATAAGTAAAGACAATGAAGAAATACGTAAGGAAAATGAAAAAATTAGAAGAGAATATGAAGAGATGAAAGCGGACATGGTAACAATGAACGATAGAATAGATTATCTAGAAAAGGAAAAGAGAAAGAAGAATAGTGATAACAGGTATGGATATGGAAGCACAGCAAACAGGAGAGTTAAAGACAAAAATGAAGAATATACAAAAAGGTTTAAGTAACGGGTGTTCAGAAACATTCGAAGTCAAAGTAGTCCTTGAAAATATGAAGTCATGTCTGAAATAGATTGATTTTTGACAGACAACTGTTGACATTTAATAATTTTTACAAATTAGATACTTAAGTAAAGATATACGATTTTTTGTTCAGAGCCCACTTGACTGCGAATGTTTCTGAACACCCGTTATATCAATACGTTATGCACGTATTACGCATTTGTTACAAATGAAACAGACATGCAATATACATATCTGTAACTGTACACATGGACAATACACCTCGTATTTTCAGCATTTACTTCTGCTTAAGACACGTGTTTCTGCCATCTATAGGCGTCATCAGTCAAGCTAGTGAAGCAATGTAATACAAATGATACAAATCTTTTTAAGAACAGATTTGTATCTGTATATACATTTACGCTGAAATCGCCTACAAGATATAGCAAATTTCGTCCTATAAGGTGGCACTATTTAATAAGTGACATCTGACGGACGAAAGAGACTATGCCGAAAAAGGCGACCTTTCGCTTGACCAGCTATGCTGGTAAATAAACGAAAAAATACGTATAGGTGTGGTCCATTAACACGAGCCAGATGGCGGTAAATATACAAAAAGGTTTAAGTATATCAATACGTTATGCACGTATTACGCATTTGTTACAAATGAAACAGACATGCAATATACATATCTGTAGCTGTACACATGATACAAATCTGTTCTTAAAAAGATTTGTATCATTTGTATTACATTGCTTCACTAGCTTGACTGATGACGCCTATAGATGGCAGAAACACGTGTCTTAAGCAGAAGTAAATGCTGAAAATACGAGGTGTATTGTCCATGTGTACAGTTACAGATATGTATATTGCATGTCTATTTCATTTGTAAAAAATGGAGAAGTACATCGAACAGTAACTAGAGATTAAAACGAAAATAAAAACGGCACGTAAACTGCGGAGGAGAGTATGTATGATCTCGTTCGAAAAATTCGACGATAAAATAAAAATAATGAAAAACAAACACAAACTTAAAAATAGAAACAGCAAAGTATACATAAATGAAGATAGAACACCATAAGAACGCGAAATACAAAAGCAAATAAGAGGTAAAGGTATGGAGGAAAGACGCAAGGGGAAAAGAGTCAGAATAGCATACAAGAAATTAGAAATAGACGAAGAAAAATGGAAGTGGAATACGAAAACAAACGCAATAGAACAGGAACGACAACAGTAAAAAAAACTGAGAATAAAAGAGAGGAGGGTAGAATTTATGATGGAAATGGCAAGGGAAAGGAATAAGAGTAAGGGAAAACAACCAATTAATGAACTAGGAAGGACAAACAAGCGAAGACTAAAATCAAACAAAGAATCCAAGAAAAGAGAAAGAAGAGGTTGATGAAATAATAGGAATAAGTACATGGAACATAAACACTATAGTGGGAAAGGAAATAGAGATAATCCAAGAAATGGAGGAAACCAAGTTACAGCTAATAGGACTAAGTGAGACAAAGAAAAAAGGCAAAAGATTTAGTAAATGAATATAAACTATATTACGCGGGAGTAAAACTAGAAAAACGAGCAAAAGAGGGAGTAGAAATAATAGTGAATAAAGAAGGTAGTAAAATATAGGGCTATAAATCCAATAAAATTAACAGAGTTAGATAACATAATTCAAATATATGGACCAATAGAAGGAGCGCTGAAAGAGGAGGTAATAGAATTCTACTTGGTTCTGCAGAAAACACTTAACGCATGCATGGAGGAAAGTGAAAGGACAATTATAATTATAATTGCCAGGGTAGGATGTTACCAAAATAGTAGAATGTGATGCATGGGGAAACATCTAGAGGAAATAATGAATCTAAATGGAATAAAAATGATTTCTGCAGGAGAAATGATCTGATAGTAGGTAACACAAAATGGGAACAACGACTAGAGGATAAATATACATTCGTGTCAGAAGAAAGAAACGAAGCATAATAGACTATATAGTATACGCACATAATATAGAGGAAATGTTCCAAAAAATAGAAACGAAAAAGGAATCACAGATCGGATCAGGGCATAGGCTGGTAGTTGCCTATTGCAGCGCAAAAGCGAAAATGAAAGGAGCGGAAAAGCAATATAATAGCAGAAACGCACAATTTAAGGAAAATGGAAAAGAGAGAGGAATATGAGGAAAATCAAATAAAGGATTTTAAAAAATGGAAAGAAGAGAAAGAGGAAAGAACACTAGAAGAAAAATGGAATACATTTAAAGAAGTGATATTTATATTTATCACTTCTTTAAATGTATTCCATTTTTGGAAAAGATTTTTACAATCCAAAACACAAGAGGATAAGGAGATATATTACAGAAAAAGAAATAAAGCAGAAAAGACAGTGAAAAATGCAAAAGCAGAAAGTTGGAAGAAATTTGGAGAAGAAATAAATACAGAACAAAGAACAGATAACAGAAAATTTTGGAAAAAAATTAAAAGATTAAAAGGAACGAAAAGCAACGAAAAGCTACATTCGCTCAAACCATTTGTTAAAGCAGTTATTCCAGTCTTTAGTTGGGACAGTCAAAATTGCCATTTTGCAGGCATCTACTGCTACTTCCGGCGACTGAAATCGTTGACCATGCATTCCATTCTTAATCTTTCGGAACATAAAAAAATTGTTGGGACCTAGGTCCGGACTATACGGAAGATCATCTAATAATTCGATATTGGTTGCTCCAAAACACTCAATTGTCTTTCGAGCTGTGTGCGAACTAGCATTGTCATGATGCAGGCTGATTCGCCGTTGTGGGCTGGTTTCTCGATTATTTCTGGCAAACAAACGGTTGTGTACCAATCCGCATTAAGCGTTCTTCGACCTAGCAAAGAAATACGCAGCAACACGATCTGTTTTTTAGACAAACATTGTGACCATATTTCTCGACACACTTCGCGAACGGATAACTTTTGTCAGTTTCTCTTCATCTTGAAATACCCAAATAGCGGACTGACGTTTATTATTGGATTCATAGAAATAAATCCATGATTCATCACCATAATCTGCCCTAGGATCGTCGTCAATACTGGTGCGTCCTCGTTGGAATTCACAGTGCCAACGTGAAATTATCGATTGATGTGGTACTTCATCTGCAAAAACAGAAACTAAGTTAGCAACATATAGTTGTTGAGTTAATCCTGCGCGAAAATTTTCTCGACACAGTTTCATTTTAATTAGAATGAATTTAAAATTTCACTGTAATTAAATCACTAGCCGTATCTTGATGAAACTTTAGAATTAGGTTAACAATTAACTGAGATTAATTATGACACCTGACGCTTTATTATTGGCGCCCTCTATGATGCTATATTCAACACCAAAATAATATCGCTCGTATTGTGCCTAAGGCTCCTTATCTCATGATTGACGAAGATCTGTACCACCCTGCTATTTGTTTTAATTTTACGTTAAAAAAATTACCATATTTTCAATTCCAAACGAATAATAACAACAGTGTTTAGTTTCAAGAAGGCAATTATTATACAATACCTTCCTACAATTGGTCGATCGATACTTGTGACGTGTTGTGTAATATTTTATAGAACGTGTTTACTGAATCAGTTCCTACATTTGAACTACCCTTCTAACAACGCATATATTATCCTCCATGATTTGATAGAGAAATTATTAGGTCATTCCAGAATTATTATTCAAAAATAATGGAAATTTCAAAACATAATTCTACTATAAAGAATTTGGTTAACAACATTCTCGAACCATATACTCAATATTACTATTATTGAGTATAACAGCTACCAATTCGAAACTATTTTGGTTATACATTCAATCTAGAATACGAGGAATACGATACGCTAGCGCCTATTGTTATGACCTTTGGGAAGATATTTTAGACTATTCATGATTTGCTAATACAACAGTTATTGCCTCAATTATATCGGGGAGGAATCAAATATGCTTTGCGATGCCCTAATTACCTAAGCAAGTCGCTAATGGTTTAATGATTTTAGCAAATGTTTTATAAACTTTTGTTACAATATTCTATTGATCAGTCCCCGTATACATTTGTGTGCTTTATGTTAGTATCATATTTCATCATTGACGGGGCTAATTGTGATTAGAATTTTCCGTAGAAGAGGTAGTAAAGGTTGTACGTGACTATTGTTCTGCAAATATCACGAGTCGAACATAGACAAAGTCTTTTAATATTAATTTGGCTGTTTCGTTGATGAGATTTTTTTTAAATTAATCACCCTTCTGAGGTGGATGTGACTTCGATCAAAGCACCTAATTAAGATATCAGCTTTGGTTGGCTAATTACACGGCGACTGAAACAAAACCCAAGAAACCCTCTTGGTAAGGGATGGTACAAAGGCGATAACTGGAAAGAACAGTCGATTAATGAAAATATTAAAAGATCGTTTTATACCTAAGGTAAAATGGACGCACTGTTTCCTTCATAGACACGCACATACCGCAAAAAACGTGTCGGAAAATCTTAACCAAATTGTTTGCGAAGCTGTAAAAATGATTAATTTTATTAAGAGCCGACCGTTAAGAACAGGCTGTTCGCTAAACTATGCGATGAAATCGGCGAACATAAAAAATCTCTTCTTTTCCAGACAGACGTTAAGATGATTATCGCAAGGGAAAGTATTAACCCAGGTATTGGAATTGCCAAATAAATTAATATTTTTCCAGGACAAACAAAGGCCATCCTCATTGTTTTTACAGAATAATCAGTGTATGTTGTTGTTGGCTTACTTAGCTGATGTATTTTTGCATTTAAACGACTTGAGTGTGAATTTACAAGAACGTGATAAAAGATATTTTATTAATGACAGACAAAGACATGCTTTCATTTTTATAATACACAACCTACAGAGTAAATTAAATTTACTTGCTTACTAAATAAAATACCAGCCTTTAGTACATTAATCCCGAAACTATTACGTTTTAATTTTTTTTTAAACAATTTTAAACAAAATTTACTTCGTACTGTTTTTGTTTCAGATTTGTGGAAAAGCTAAATGTACTACTCTCACTACCCTTATTCGTTCAGTATGTAAGTGGATGCTTCGTGCTATGCAGTAGCATAATACAAATAACTATCGGTGTGAGTATTTTATAAATAAATCGCATTTTTAGAATCAACGATAAGCCTACAATTTACTTTTATTTGTTATCTTAATTTAGTACCTAATACTAAATTAGATGAGCTACATCCCTCAATAATTAAAAACAAGAGTTTTATGGCTTTATTGGCTTTTATAGCTAAAATGGCACAACAAAAGGTGAAAAGTTATATACTACCTTAAAACCAAATTAGAAAATACTTCTCAGTGACTCACCTCTGAAAGTTTCATTTGACATTATATTTATTAAAAGTTATTTATATATTAAGGGAGCATAGTGTTAAATTTCCTCGTGTGGACAAAGTTTGCGACCCGACGCGAAGCGGAGCCTTGTAATTGTACAAGGGAGGAAATTTACTTTGCGTCCGTGAATTGGCTTTTATTGCTCCGTTTGGAGGGAAGTAACAGCTACTTACAACTTATGTGCGTTTCTAACCCTTGACAGCGGAATGTATTATTTCAAATTACTTACCTCCCTAAAGTAATATAACATTAGATTTGGCAGTGATAGATGAAATTTTTATGCATGCGATAATTTCAATATAACTGGTAACAAAGACCTACAAGCAATATGAGCTGCCTCTTTGACATCGCAACTACTTGTATATTCACAGATTGTTTATTGCTGTTGACGTTGATAAACATTAATTTTAGTATTTAATATGTGATTTGTTTATGAATTTATTTATATGACTTAGCTTCCATAGTGATAGTTATACGACGCAAGTTATAAATAAGTACATATTGCTATGAATTATGATTTTAAATATTGCTTATTCACAATTCACTACCAAACTGTCCAGCTTAGATATTCAGTCGGTATATTTCCCAGATGAGACTGTTTTCCCTCAGGGTTCCAATTGGAAAACGTGGTTTTTCTCTTCTACAAATTTATAATGCGCCAGTAAAAGAGTTCGAACACATGTTTTAATTAAATTGCTTTAAGTTACTTGTAAACTTCTTGAAATAATGTTAAATAAAAAATACAATAAACTTTAAATGAAACTTTAATCCAAAAAAAAAAAAAAATGTCTTTATGAAGTATAAAGAATAATATTGCGTCATTAAACAATATTATTAAGGTAAAAAGAACGCGTGGAATTGACAACTGCATGCGATCAAAACTTCCTTAGTGACTTCCAATCAAAATTAAAACTAATAAATTACAGAGACGCCTTTTAATTTCTCCCTCAATAAACAAAGTAAACAAACTTATATGACAACCCGAAACAAACTCTAAACGCATATGCAAACCACATGAAAAAATATGCCCTTGATATACCAACGCATAAAATTTTAAAGTTACAGAATTTTTATATTAGAAATTTTAAAAAACAATCTTTGTCATTTAATTCAAATACTAATATTAAAATATATATCAAAATTAACACAATGGAAAAAACAAAATGCAAATCATTCAAATTACTAATAATGAAGATAATAAGAATAATATCTTATAAAATAATTTACTTACTGAGTTAGAAAGCCACTAATTAAACAATTACGAGTTCTACACTCTCGTAAATAAATCGGTAATGAAATTAAACACCATACACAAATTAAATCAAATCACGAATTTACTTATCAAAGATAAAAATTTATCTCCTCAAAACACGACCTTCTAACTTCAGATAACAATAGTGTCTGCGGAATCAGCCAGGCAAAACGGCGTGCTTCAACTACATTAGTCAAAAATAAAACTCAGTTCAAAATAAAAATACATTCATAAATAGTAACACGGGGAAAAAACCATAGCAATATGTACATAGCATCTTGGGCACCTACTATTTGACAGTTATTGAAGTACATAAGCAAACGTCAAATATTTTTTCAGATTATACTTATTTTCTAGCATCTCGAACCCGTAATAGGAAAAATATTATATGAAACTCAGAATGTAATACTTTTGCGGTCTCGGATATATTGTACACCTTGTTCTATATTGTAGACCTTGATCTACAAACTTATATCATCTACCGCAAAATTGCACTTACATCCCTTGGCATAAATAACTATTACATCAAACAGTTTAGTCAAAATAGCACTGGAACTGATGATCTACGGATGTAAAATCAATAAATGTGTACATAAAAGTACGTGTATAATGTGTTCTGTTACTATATATTTATCACGCTGAGAATCTTACTTCACTTATGGGCGATATAGCATAACAGCAGATTAATAAAATTAACAAAGTGTAAAAATTGGAAAAATAAAAATTATAAATCATCTTTTACGGTCAACAAATATAATAAGTAGGGACTTATAGCAATCTAAACTTTGTTTCTTCTTAGTTATACGCTTTATTTAAAAATACAGTTAAGGGCAAATGTGTGGAACCATGTAAATATCTGTTAAAGCAAAAAATATATTGTAACAAAATTTTAGACAGGAAACTAGGGGTGAAGAGCCATTAGTCGAAGTATTTTTTAAATATACAGAGTGTTTAAAAAAATGTAGTATATTAAAATTATACTTTTTTAAATTAAACGCCTTATTTCTTTTACATTTTCGGGTTCTCCTCGATGTCACAATTTCAACAAACTATAACACTGTCTAAAGTATTTAGCTTGAGATTTACATGCAAACGAAAATCAGAATTTTTAGAATATTCATCTCTCGATATTTTCAAAATCGTAAGTATTGCTCGATACTTAGATATGGTCATTTAAATAAAAACATTTACAACTCGAAATGTAAGTACTACAATTTCTTTTATTTTTTCTTTTGTGATGGCGATTAAAAAAAATTGTTTTTTATGTTGCATAAAAAATTTACGTGAATATTATAATTTTTAAATTTTATCATAAGGTCTAGTAGTTTGTCCCATTTAAAAGTGTCAATAAATAATTGTTGCTTGCCAATAGTGGTTGACTTAAATGAAAAAGAAAGAATACGAATATTAATGATGACCGTTTTGGTGATAGGACAAGAACTCGTCAGGAAGAATGTAACGTTTCTAATATTATACATCCCAATCGACAACCAATTCGGCGTTCTGTTGTTGTCACAACTTTAAGAAGGTTCAACATAAATGGCGATGTTCGCAATTTTCAGAGAATTTCTTGTACAAATTCTGCTACAAATGATACTAAAGCGCAAGATGTTGCCATATATGAGATGTAGAGAAAAAGCCCCATTTATTTGCTCCAAAGAAATGATATTAGTAGTCGTTTAGTAGGAAGTTTTCTTAAAAAAGAAAAATTCCATCCTTATAAAATTTAGCTCATTTAAGAACTCTCTGAAGATGATTTCGACAGAAGGCAAGAGTTTTGTGAAACACTGATAAACATCTGTAATCGTGATCAAAAATGTGTAAATAATGTAGTATTTTCGCATGAGGAAGCCTCTTATAAGAACGGTAGTATTCATAGACATAACTGTCGGTATTGGGCACAAAGTAATCCTCACTGGATACAAGGAGCGCATACGGAACACCCTAGAATACCTAATGTTTGGGTATTTGTTGAAACAGAATAATATAGGTTTTTTATAGAAGAAATTCTAAATGTTTTTTAAAGAAATTCAGAACAATTAAGTAACCAGATAATTCCTGGATCGGAGGCAAATGGCCACAAAACTTCTGGTTTCAGCAAACTGGGCCGCCAGTAGATAAGCAATGAGGATTTGGGGCCAAAATCCCTTGTATTTTTTACGGGGGTTCATTTTGAATTTTTTGGAATGATTTATGGTTTGAAGTAAAGGTACCCGGAACTGCCGCCGGTTATGACATAACGTGAATACCTAAGATAGAGCTATCTGTTTCAAAGACAGACCTGTTTTTGAAGCAGACAGACCTGTCTTTCAAAACACACAGACCTGTCTTTTATAATTATTTTTTGTGAACGTGTCCGAACATATCCCTCCCCAGATACGTAGATACGTATTTCGCCTTTCTGCAGGCTCATCGGTACGCCCCTGCTGGAGCTGGAGCGGACACGTTCACAAAAAATATTAATAGTTGAACCTGTATTTGTGTTCTTCACACCAGATTTTTAATAATATTTTATATTATTAAAAATATCTTTGTATTATATACTAAACTGGTGGAGTTTACCTACTCATGTATGTTTCAATTATTCTGAGACAAAATTGTCTTTGAAACAGATAGCTCTATCTTAGGCATGCGCGTTATATCATATCTAGTATCAGCGGGGGCGATCCAATATACCAATGTTAATGACATAATCTCAGGCATAAGACATAAAGTTTTAAGAAGTTTTGTAAAAATAATATTATTTATAAGTAAATTGTAATTATATGTAAATTCAGTATTTTTGTATGTACAAATCTATAAATAAAATTAATTAAAAAGTTTCTTAAAAAATAGAAACCTAAAACCAAAAATAAAATTCAAATAACAAAAATGAAAATATTTGTATAATAAAGCAGAGTATTACTGCTAGACGTTGAACAATGTTGAACTATGTTTCAGATTGTAATGGGTATAATGTTGATATTGCACACAAAATTAAATAAATTTGAAATGAAGTTATAAAGGAAGTTTTGAAAAACTTAAAAATTAATGTTCAAATCAGACTAAATAAATGAGCAGTAAAATTAGAATAAATTAGGAAGACATTTTATAAGAAAAGAATAAGTTAGAAATGCGTAGTGTTTTCTAGCAAAAATTTACGAATAATTAAAATATTGTGAAAAAGAAAAATATTTTGACAGATAGCATAAATGTCACATAACCAAATTCATGGAATTTTAAGATTTCAAATATAACTATTATCAGGATAAAATAAAACAAATTTTAACGAATTTCACTTTTTAATTTACTCCGTAACGATCGTTTCGCTACAACCTGAGCTTCATCAGACATATAACTAACTTATGCACAAACGTACCGTAACAAACACATGTATTGTTTTGAATAGTTGAAGGAATGGGTACTTTTTATTACTAAAATGTCTATGCACAAAACTTTCACTACGGTTTATACAATACTGTTCTTAAGTGATAAAACTGGGGGTTTACATTATGTTACAGGGAGGTAAAGAAGTTCTATGGAAAAATACAATATATGGCTGTCTGAATATCAAATAAATAAATTGAGTAGGGGTGAATTATTAGTTTTTAATTGATCATTGAGGATCTTGTCAGTTTTCTTTAATTTATTAATTTCAAGTGACTCTAATAAATTAAGTTTTTTGCCCTTATTTTCTACGTGTAATATTTTAAATTCTTTTTTAAAATTGTGGTTCGCTAAATTAATATGAGACGCATATGAAGAGTCACTTTTATTATTTCTAAATGAAGAAAAATGTTCTTTGATGCGTATTTCAAACGATCTGCCTGTCTGTCCGATATAAGTCATGGGGCAACTACCGCAAGTTAACTCATAGACTCCTGACTTTTTATTGTTGTTTGTTAACTTGCGGTAGTTGCCCCATGACGTATATCGGACAGATAGGTAGATCATTTAACGAACCACAATTTTAACAAAGAATTTAAAATATTACACGTAGAAAATAAGGGCAAAAAGCTTAATTTATTAGAGTCACTTGAAATTAATAAATTAAAGAAAACTGACAAGATCCTCAATGATCAATTAGAAACAAATAATTCACCCTTACTGAATTGATTTATTTGATATTCAGACAGTCATATATTGTATTTTTCCATAGAACTTCTTTACCTCCCTGTAACATAATGTAAACCCCCAGTTTTATCACCTAAGAACAGTATTGTATAAACCGTAGTGAAAGTTTTGTGCGTAGACATTTTAGTAATAAAAAGTACCCATTCCTTCAACTATTCAAAACAAAACATGTGTTTGTTACGGTACATTTGTGTTAAAATTTGTACATAAGTTAATTATATGTCTGATGAAGCTCAGGTTGGAGCGAAACGATCGTTACGGTGTAAATTAAAAAGTGAAATTCATTAAAATTTGTTTTAACGCTAAGAAATTTTTTATAATACCAGATTTAAATTTATTATTTGAATAAATTTATTCGTAAAGTTGTTATTCAGAGATTTATCCACTGTTTATAATACCGGCCCTAAGACTAACAAAAATATATATACAAGGGGCAAGCTACAATTATTGAGAATAGAAAGATTGATACAAGTTTTCAGAATTGTTATTTTAAATATATTGAAATTAATTGCCATCACCAATGATACACTTAACCTTTCCCTCTATAGTCCAAAAGCGTTCAGCCAGCTGTCTTTAGGGGTACTATCAAAAAAACATTTAAGAGCAATATCAATATTTTCTTCTGACTGGAACCTTTTCCCTCTCAATTGTTTTTTGAGCTCAAAAAATAGCTAGAAGTCACATATCGCCAAATCCGGTGAGTAAGGAGGATGTTCTATAACTTTGATTTTGTTTTTAGCTAAATACTGAACAGTTATCCCTGCTGTATGAGACGACGCGTTATCATGGTTCCCTTTCTTGGCACTTTACTGAACACAGTAGGCAAACAATTTTCAACATACCATTTAGCGGTAACTGTCTTCTGATGTTCTAATTTAATTGCGGCCACTAAATCCGTTCTTCTAAAAATACTGCGTACATTACTTTTTTCATTGCTCACTGTTTTTTCACCATAGCAGAGGTTTCCTCAACTACTTGTATCCAGATTCGGCTTTCTTGGCGAGTGGGAACATCAAAAAACGGTATGTACGGTTCATCGCCAGTTACAACTTTAGAAATAATTTGATGGCCTCCAGCATTCAACATATCTAAAACTTCTTGACAAATTCTAACACGTTCTGCTTTTTGTAAATCTGTCAGATGATGGGGTACAAACCGAGCTACAACCTTTTTCAAATGTAAATCTTCGTGCGATATTGATCTCACTTACGAGGATCCAATCTTCAATTTGGACTTTATCATTTCATAGGTAATGTAGTTGTCCTCTTCCACCATCTTCTTCACTGCAGCAATATTTTTGGGATTAACAACAGTTGTAGGTGGGCCAGCTCCCTTTTCTATATACAACCGAGTTACAACCTCGTTCAAATTCTTTACACCATCTATAAACAGTAGCCAGTGATGGTGCGAGATCCCCAAATGCCGATTTTAAAGTCACCTCAAACAAACCTTTCTTGAATTCATAGTAAATCATTATCCGAAAGTTCTCTCGTCATAATTAAATTTTTTCGATAACAAAAGAGTTTTCTATAGGTTATTTCTCAGACACTATTCAACCCAATTGCACAAACTAAATTTGTGTAGATTTAACAATGTAGGCATAAATATTAATGTTGTGATTCATTATTTATTCTCTATTACTAATGATTTACATAGCTTACAATAATTTGCTTTTTCATTCTTTCTAAATCCTTACTGTATAATTTTATAAATTTCTTCATATTTTGTTTATATACTGTCGGTGTTGGTCATTTCTGTAGCTATTACTTATTCTAAGAGCGGAAATTCTTTAATAGTAATTTACAATTTACTGGTCATATAACTACTATTTATAATTTAGCATCTTCTGTAATTAGCTTCGTTAGTAAATTACGCAGAAAATTTACTACCTTAAAATTTTATATTTTTCTCTTGAGAAGATACAAAAGAGATTTCTCAAGTTTTTATGTTTTAGATTTGATGGTATTTACCTTGCTCAAGATCTTTTAACCTGAACGTAATCCTGGTCCTATTTCATTTAGAAGAAAACTTAAATTGTATTCAAATAAACATACGTGAGTAACCAATCACATGTTAAATTAAATATTGAATAATTATTTCGCAATATGTATATATATTGAATGTTTAAGCACTTGCCTAACCATACTTATTTTATATTTTATAATATCCGGGTTACCTATAGATAACAATACCAGCTGTTTGACCTTTTGACTCAATAGTCAATATACTGAAATACTATACTAAAGTAGTTATAATCTTATTTTTGTTGTGATATTTATTTGCGTAGATTTTAATATTTTATCTTTTTATAATTTTCGGAAGTTAATTTAATCACTGTCCCCATTATGTGTATAACAAGAAGTTAGCACACGAATAATGCTTATCAAATTGCTGTTGTAATCCTTTTAACGTGCCACATCTATTGAGAGGAATTGGCTATCATCACAGTAAATTCAACCTTCTTGAATTCATGATTGATTTTGGTGTTTGATTATACGAGTACCATAGATTTATATTCAGTATGAATAAAGTATAAAGCCATAACTTTTAAAGCTGCAAGGTAGAAAACTTCCATGTGTAAATCAAACTAGCAAAGCAAGGATGAACTAAATACAGAAACCGTAGAGGAAGTAGATTTGATGTCCGACGGGGCATACGATTAGCAAAGTTATTTGGAATTTTCAAGGCTGGAATGCAAGGGTCTGTGAAATAGGGCCAGAACTACATATAGTCTTAAAGAGCCTTGGATGAGAGTGATTTATCTGGTACAAAGAAGGAATAAGGCTACAGAATGTACGTATAAACGAGATACGCGAACCACAATGTCACAGTGGAACAAGCTCATTCACCACCTCAAGTAATCTAATCTAATTCTTTGAAGAAAAGTTTCTGCTTCGGCCTACTCCTGCCTATCTGAAGAACCTACTTGAAAAATTGATGCTTTGTTGGTTTATCTTCTGCCACAATTCTATAAAAAAATTTTTTTTAATATTGTGTTAGACATATTCCAAGACTCTACTCTATGCACAACAATTCACGATGGGTATATTTATCGTATATATTTGCTAATATTTCAATGAGCAACAATAAATAAACTAAGTGGATTTTTAATGTAATATATGATACTAATTTCAGGGTAAAACAAGTAAGCTCGTTATTATTGGACTTTGTGGGTACAATACTACAATACTAGGACAGTTATTTGCATATCACTATCTTGGTAACGAAATCATTCACATGGTAATTCAAAAGGTATTCTAATTATTTTATGCAAGAACGTTAATTTTTCAGAGCAACAGAATAGTGGAATCAACCTATCTTTCAAATTGGTATGAACTAAATTTAAAACTTCAAAAACGAATAACAGTCTTAATGGAAAGATCAAAACGGCCTTTAATTATTACTGCGTACAAGTTTGTTTTGATATCCTTAGCATCCTTAGGTGTGGTAAGTAATATTCTATCGTTTTAGGGAAAATACCAATTGCCATAACTTTTTAGATCGTACAATGGTCGTACTCATTGTTTGCAGTAATAAAAGCAAACTATCGATAACGAAACCAATGTCCAAATATTGCAATTTCTATAGAAATCATGCACACATTATGAAATATATGTACACACATATTCGTGTATATATATATATATATATATATATATATATATATATATATTGATATGAAATACCACCCTCGAAGCTGGTGACAAAATGATATAATACTATGTTAATGGTAAAGAGAATTATGAATATAAAATTTAATAAAATATCTGAATAACTGGCTCCAATTCGTAAATTTTTAAATAAACAAAAATTAACAAAAGCACTACTTAATCTCAGGTTTTAAGGTAGGTTCTAGATACTCAGACAGTACACATACACACATAAAATAAAAAACGATTTCATAGAGTAAAATAAATATATAATTAGAATGATTATTAATTGTTTTCTTTACAAGATACAAACAACAGGATATAAGTATGCACTTAATATGCTAGATCATACATTAATCAAAGTTGGGTTGCTTGTATACCCCTTCTTACAAATTATATTAGGTTGCCTACACAGTACACGTATGGTTCATAAAGTAAACACAACAAATTCAGGTTATTTAAGAGATTATTATAAAAAAATATAACTGTTGTTTGAAAATGGTATTTTGCCCCTCAAGATAACGTGAGTTTAATACTTTATAATATGAATCAACAAATGAGTTAATATCTTTTTAGAAAATAAGAATATCTATTTCCACTTGTGTACCTGTTGTATACGAAGAGTATGGAGTTTTCAGGCCTTGTATATGTAAAAGATGATGAAAGTTCTGGAAATATCAAACGGGCTCTGGAAGGTAGGGTGTTGTGGTGCACCTCTCGAATGGCTGGAAAATATCCTTTCCGTAGAACTGCTTTCGAGACAAGTTCTTGAAGATATACACTCGGTTATGTTAATTTAATCCTTTTATATGGTTCTTGGTGTTCAGAAAAGGATTTAAAGTTTTTCTTATAAGCCAATGCTTCTATAATAAAATGGCTTTGACGCAGTGGAATTCTTGTTGATGGTTATTATATTTTAAAAAATGCTTTTTCTGTCGAAGTCAGTCTTCCAATAAGGTATTTATATTTTCTATTAGCATTAACACAACATTTATAATACAATTGGGTATATATAATTGATTTTTAATTATTTTAAAAGATACGTTGAAAAATCGTCGTTTCTGTATCACCTTTTGCAAAAAATCTCCCTCGTCAATAACTTTTGTTTTGTTGTCTACCACAGGAAGTTGTTGAAAATTAATTATATTTTCCTAAAATTCTGCAATAACTCCAAATAATTTAGATAAGGTAATTTTGTCAATTTAGATAAAATATATTTCCGGATATTTCTATATGCATCATTTTAGTATGTCAACATTGAATATTTCTCCTTCAGCCTATTTTCATTCTATTAAAACACTCTCACGTGGTCTCAATTGCATACTTTTTACAGGGTTCCGCCAATAGTCAAATTTACAATTATGTTTACAATTATTTGCACAAAAATATTTTAATCATAATTAGTTTTAAAATTCTTGATTTCTCGCGATATTCAGTTATGATAAATTAATAAATGACCGAATAAAATAAATAAACAAATAAAAATATTCAAATAAGTTCGGCATCGTGATTTAAAAAACTAATTTTGATCTTACATCGTTTTTACATACTTTTTAGTTAATCATTAACGTTTTTCTTACCATTATTTTTAAGATATTACGATCTTGGGACATATAAATTTATTAAGTTATGTATATACTGTTGGTATAAGCTGTAGTATATCAATATAACGGGTGTTCATTTGAAAAGTCAATCTAGTAGCATGTGATTTACTGAGAACATTTTGAAGTATGTCGTAAATTAAAATTTACTACTTAACCTACTAAGTCGTATATTTTGACAGTTTCATACATACAAATAAATAACAAATGTGATTGACATTATCAAATGTCATTTGGATTTACGGAACAACAAACACATACTAATATATATATGCGTCTTATTCTATCAAAATTTCAAAGTAACCTAGATTGACTTTTCAAATGAACACATGTTATATATATATATATATATATATATATATATATATATATATAAAGATAATTATTTTTTCACCTTTATATGTTATAGTAGATTAAATTAGTTGCCGATTTAAGGTCTGTTTTACTTTGATATGTATATATTTAAAATACTCTTACATGTTTCGGAAGATAGTGCCTTTATCAAAGAAATTAAAAATATAAATGACAGTATATTAATGTCACCTTTATATATCTGTAGTTGTCATGGCCGAAATTGAAATATTCAAATATACATTCAAGTTTAATAATAATAATTCATAATTCAGAACTCCAGACAGCAAGACGTCGATTGCGGGAATTGGCAAGCCATGAGTTATTATTATGACTGCGCCCGTGGAGCGATTTAAGATGTTAAGCTTCCGGCATTCTTCTTGAACGGGAAGGAGAATCACGAAATCCTACTGAGACAGCCTAGTCAGGGATCTAAGCAACTTACAGTGTGTTGCCGTATAGGAAAAACATTTTTATTGAAGATTTATGAAAAAAAAGACATTCTTTATTAAAGTGTTTGCTTGATTGAAGATACACAAATAACACTAGGCTTTTAAAATAAATTTTATAGAAATGCGTAAAATAGTTGTTTCCTGCAAATTTTTGAGAAGTTCTTACTTGTGCTAATATCTAGTTGCATTGAACGTAATGCATTTCACATCGTGTAAGGCATGTGTTAGGTGAACTACTGCCATGCAGTATTTAATTGTCAAAATGCCTTCACAAAAAGAAAATTCTTTTTTATTATGGATTTATGAAAAAGATTATTCTTTATTAAAGTTTTTGCTTAATACACAAATAAGTACAATAAGTTCTTATTGGTAATTTTTTAAGCATAATCCTTTTAATTCCATGTAATGTTTAAATTATATTTAAAATATAATTGTCTGTGGATATTATGTGGAAGTGCTTCAAATTCTTCTAAAAAAAGTTATTTAGCAAATTCAAATAAGTACGTTGGCTGATAGTAATTGCAAAAAAATACGGGACAATAATTCTATCGTATAGTACCGCATACCACATATTTACTTTTTTATAATATTGCCAATTACGGTTAATAATAAAGTTTGAATTTGTCACTTCAATACTGAGAATTTTGAGACGACACATGTCAATTTGTACTAAGTATACACTCATCAGAGAATACAATGTTTATGAAAATATTGACCACTTGCAATTTCGTATCCTAGCTATGGGTAGTGTGATATTAGTGGGGCCTTAAGCCCTAAGGCAGAATCGCCATGTGATGTTAGTGCCGTTTGTGCACGTTCGTGGCAGGACGCCACGTGATGTTAGCCTGGTCCTGAGGGCTACATCGTTGAGCCTTCACGCAGATATCGTTGTCCCGATAAATGATACACAAAGTTCGGGTAACATCTCTAATTTAATACATAACAACACTTAAAACTGGTTAACAATTATATACATTCTTACTAACTAGGATGTAGACTGAATGTGTGAATGTGAATGTGAATCTGAATCAGACTCTGAATGATCCTTCTTACTTACATTACAGTATATATACATAAGATAAGATCCTCGGACTACTTAGGGAATGTAATACAAACCCTGACATGTAGTTGGTGTTTGCAAACAACTCGCGTTAGCGAGGACGTATTTGTAACACACGTTACACTTGCGTTACGGGAACGAGGCTGTGACCTGATTGAGATTGTTTGCATACACACAAACTGCATTGCGTTATCACAGTAGGCTACGAAATTGAAAGTGATCACAAGTCTAACCGCTTAGCATCATCGCCAGGTTTGCCGAAAATGTGTTTTATGCGCCTTTATCTTGTTTCCTGTATAAACACGACAGAGACATGATGCGCTCAAAGGTATATTGGCCGCCCGTTTTCTTGAAGATTGTCTAGGATTTTGTCTAACCGAATCCAAAGCTAAAAGCAAAGCATCTTCATTATCATAGTTTTTTTCGATTTCTTTTTCGGATTGACAGTTCCCGTTTTTTCGAATCATCTCACCAGTCTGAGAATGGTTTTACAGTGAATAACAACATCAGGATACTTGTTGTGAAATTTTTCAATTGCGTATCTTGCTGGTGCTTCGCTTGTACCATAACATTGTACCGCATAAACTTTTGGCGTATGTGACAGCATTTCGACAAGTAAATACTGAATGACAGTAGTTCACCTCGCACATGCTCAACATGTGAAATGCATTACGTTCAGTGCAACTAGATATTATCTCAACTAAGGAATTTTACTCAAAAATTTGCAGAAAACAACTATATTACTATGAAATTTATTTTAAAAGTCTAGTGTTATTTGTGAATTTTCGATCAGGCAAAAACTTTAAAAAGAATGTTTTTTATTATAAATCTACAATAAAAATGTTTTTCCTATTGGGACACCTATACGGCAACACACTGTATAGAATTCACCAAATATACAACACTGTAGATATCAATAACAATTTAAGCAATGAAACAACATATATCACGATTCTATATATCCCACTGTTACGTGCGAGAAATCATTTTGAGTTCATGCAGGAATTTTTTAATCCATTTACTTCATTATTAACCTCTTCAAGTTAATTTAGTCCTATCATTTTTCTACATATACGTTTAATTCTATTTTATTTTATTATATTGTTAATTATCGTGCAACTTATGCTATTCCAAACTTTAATTCCTTCAAATTTTATTCATGTTCTAATACTTTGGCCGACCCTATATATTTCCGATTTATGTATCATTCACGTCGAGGCGTTCGACACCTGTTATTTTAATGCATAGTCACGATGGCAGTTAATATCTGTTTGTAATTCAGAATTTGTTCCTTTAATTGATTACTTTATTGTAGAAATTCTTTTAGAAATTCATGCATTTATTTTAGAGCCTATACGTCTTTTATCTCATTTAATTTACTTAATATTACGTTAATATTTTCTCTCGCTCGGAGCGCCATCTCACAACATTTGATTTATCTAGCTTTTGGCAGAAATCTAGACTTTCGTTTGGTTTAATTTATCGATTTACAACCTAGTTAAGGGAGTTTTAATTAACCCCTTGACGTTTTTGGCTTTGCTATACACTCCTGCATCTGTTTTTGTTTTATTGTAAATTAATTTTCCTTCTTTTCAAAAAATTACCGTTTACCGATCATACCGATGACGTAGATCGAGAATGTATCGATTCTTTCCTGTGTGTCGACGGGCACTGGTCCTTAAATCTTTGATAGCGCTTGCTTGTGTTTTCACTTGTGTGGAGAACCTTTATCTGCGGTAAGGATTCTTTATTTTCTTATGAACGTTGTTTTATTTGTTCTTTTATCCTTTCAGGATTTCATTTGTCGAAATTTTAATTCGATATTTTGATCGATATTTCGTGATTACATTGTTTTGCCGCCTTCTGTGAAGAGGATACTTCTTTTCTATTGTTCTTGCGAACCTTTATGTAAGGCTGGTCAATCGTTTCAAACTTCGAATTGCTGAACTTGTTAAAACGGCTATCGTTGGAAGGGAATTCCGTTGAATTAAATCACCTTCCGCCAACTTTAGATTTCCGATTACCTGCGAGACTTCATTAAATTTTTGGAAGAAGAATTCACCACGTTTAAGATGGCGACCTATGTGGCGGGAAGACGACTTTACCATCATGTTTATGTTTTGGGGACGTTTATTGGGTCTATAATTTAAAGTAGGTGAAGATTTACTATTCATTTATAAAAGTACCATAATTTAAAGAAGGTGAAGATTTCCTAATTTTTTTTATTAAAAGGTTTACTTAATGTTTTCTTATGCAATTTAGTTAATTTTTCACTTAACTATCTTTTGTTTAAATACTGTAATGATCTGTCTGACTGCTCTCCGGCGGTCAGTAGAGTTTATTTACCTTTGAGCAATTTACGAGGCAACAATCCCTCAGATTGGCTCTCGATGAGTATCTTCGTTAGCTTGTTGAACGATACTCATGATTTATTTCTAATGATCTATGCTGTGTAACCTTTTTGTGATGAACTAAGATTACGTATACCTAATTAAGTTCTGATTTAACATAGTCAAGGTTTGTTAGACTTTTATTTGAAATTTATTGTAATTTATATCTCACCTGGATATACAGGGGATTTCAATACTTGTTTTGACCGATCTCTTTTAGATCACCCCTAAACCCTCCTGCTTTTAAGGGGGTTAATTGTACACTTTTCAAACCTTATGTAAATTACTCGTTACCATCCTAAATATATACAGGGTGTAATAATCTGGTAGTCTCTCGGACAGAAATAAGTTTCGAATAAATTTATTCTCCGTCCTGGCGGTTATTTTAGCATTTGGGTATTATTTTACAATTTGAATTTACCAATCTTTAACACTCATGTAATTATGGACTTTGACCTGCTTTAACTTGTATTAAATATTATCGTTTCTGTTAATTTGGTGTATTGTGATTGTTTATTTGCCCTAGTCCTTTGAGCAAAAGAGTTAGTTTTATTCGTATACCAGGTGACCGAACACCCTTTATCTAAGCCCTTCTGGCCCGTGGGTGTTCTGCGTCTTTCCGGAACTTGCAGGTCGAACGCAGTGGTGCCCTAAGTTAGATCTAGCGTTGTGTTAGCTCACGTCGCTCTCTCTCTCATATCAAGCTGAGCTGGCCGGTAAGTTTTTCTGGTGGGGCCTTTGAGACCTAGGGCGGAATTAGGACTCGTCCGAATTCCAACCGGGGTTTTGTTACCTGGACCGTTTGAGGGGTAGCACACAATTATCAGAAAAAAATAAATATACTTTCAAACAATATGATATAACTACAACATATATACCTAGTAATACTAATAAATATCTATTTTCAAAACTAAAACCTAAAACAGAAAAAAATCGAGAAACACATGTCATCTATAAAATACCATGTCGCGATTGCGATAGTTACTATATAGGCCAAACTAAACAATATTTATACAAAAGAATATAGGCCCACAAATATTCCAAAGCAGATAAAACTGCTTTATTTACACACAAACTACAGCGCAATAACCATTTCGATTTTGACAACACACAGATAATCGATAAAGAACAACACACAATGAAAAGGGAAATTAAAGAAATGATTAATATTAAACAAGAAAAAAATTCAACTAACAACAGAAGCGTTACAAAAAATCTAAGCAGTAAATACTACAACCTAATAATGTAACGATTTGCAATTTACCATCCTGGATATATGTTGTTGTTATATAAATATGTCATATGTTATTTAAATATCTATACGCTGGCTTATCATGCTGGCAGTTCCGTGTTTAGATCCCTGACTAGTCTGTCCGAGTAGATTTCCGTGGTTTTCCTCGAATGCCGACAGCTTATCATCTTAAGTCGCTCCACGGGCGCAGACACAATAATAACTCATGGCTTGCCAATTCCCGTAATTGACGTATTGCTGTCTAGAGTTCTGAACCATGAATTATTATTATTAAACTTGAATGTATCTTTGAATATTTTAATTTTAGCCATGACAACTACAGATGTATAAATCTGACATTAATACACTGCCATTTATATTTTAAATTTCTTTGAAAAAGGCACGATGTGCCGAAGCATGTAGGAGTATTTTAAATATATACATACACACGGGTTCTTCTCCACGTGTGAGTTATGTTATCTACATTTCAATTTTTTTGAAAAGGGCATCATATGCCGGAACATGTAAGATTGTTTTAAATATATACATTTTAAAGTAAAACCAGACCTTAAATCGCCAACTATCTTGAATCTACCATAACATACAAAGGTCACGAAATAATTATATATATATATATATATATATATATATATATATTGTTATGGTTCAAACTGCACCCATATATCTGCATCTGAAACGGAAAAACAGATAGAACAATCCATATAACACAATTATAAAAAGGGTGAAATTGGCGAATTTCGTTTGTAAAATTAGTATCACCATGTATATAAATTAATACAACGAGAACAGTATAATTCAAATTAACTTATTTTTATTTTTATAACTTACTTTTATATTTCTATTTTAAATTTCTTAATTCAAATAATTCGCGCGAAACTAACGGTATCTAATTTATCTACATTGAAATAATGTATTGATACTGATTGGACACGCCCTCTTTTTAAATTTAGCATGAACTCGTAAGAATGCAACTTTGAACACATGATAATGACATAACCTACATTCAAAAGTAAACAAATTGTATTTGTAAATTATGTTAAAAATTTTATAATTTATTTAAAAATGTAATATCAATTAAATTCAAAGCACAAAGCGATGTTATGATAATAAATTTCGAGGCTATTTGTCAATATAAAGATAGGCCTTGAAAAATAAATGAACGAAGAGAAGCCGAAAAATAATTTTACAACGTATGGCCGCGTTTTTGTAATTATCCAAGTTAAAAATTCAATTACCATAATCAAACTTAAAATATCTCGTCGAAAATATATATAAAAGAAACGCAGAATATTGGCCAACCTTTTGAAGTAACAACAAGCCCGGCATCATCAAAAATACGCCAGATATTGAGGATAGCATCATTGCAAGAATCCAAACTGCAAAGCGTGGGCAACTCAATCAAACGATATCAAGAATCCTAACGCCGTACTTGGTGCTGCACAACCACAACGCTTCCAGCTTGATCCTACACGTAAAATCTAGGAACACAGTTTCTTGAATGACCAATTTATTCTTTCATTGCCTATAAAATTTATATTTCAATAATCAAGATCATCATAACCTAGTTAAACATTAATAAAACTTCTATATTTATTATCTACACATCGTCAATCCTAGCTTAATAATTACAAGCATAATTTAATAAAGATATAATACCATAGTACTTACCGAATTTGTATCAACAATACTACATATTCTTTAACTTAGTTTTCTTTGTTCACCAACACTATATTTAGTACTATTAGATTTACACATGTTTAGATCGTAATTCTCTTTATAGACACTTGTCTGCGTAATATAATTGTTACAGTTTTCTAATTTTTATTTCAATATATTTTATTTTTATCTCTTTAATCTGTTTTTTTTATTTGTTAGCATTTAGTTGTTGAGTTAAACACATTACATTGACACCAAACTACAATTAGGGAGGTAATTCACAGACCGACTAAGAACCTTGAGATATTTTATATCAAATCTATTTAACAACCATGCTCTCCGACTACTGTTAGTGTTATTGGATGTACACAGAGGACGTACTTATTATTGTGATTAATTTAATCGCTGGCGCCCAATATTTGAAAATTCTATATCGTCAACATAACATATTATTCTTTGTTATATAAATTAAAACGTCTCTTAGTGTATCGTATCATTTGGCGCCGAACGTGGAAGCCATTCGATATCGTATCAATATATATATATATATATATATATATATATATATCTATATATATATTGTAGCGAACCCCGTAGTTGAGTTCGAGTTGTTTGGACAATAGTGTGCGGCCAGCTAAGTGAAATTACGTTCCCAACAGAAACTATTGCCAACTTTGACAGTCACTATATAGGGATTACTGGAAATGTATGTTGTATATAATTGTATTTAAAACACTCGAGTCATATGTAGAGAGGTTAATTCGAGTAACATCGCACGGGCGTGCGTATAAATATTTTGTCAATC
The DNA here is from genome assembly GCA_935421215.2 of Melolontha melolontha. Classification (NCBI taxonomy): domain Eukaryota; kingdom Metazoa; phylum Arthropoda; class Insecta; order Coleoptera; family Scarabaeidae; genus Melolontha; species Melolontha melolontha. The sequence goes on along the minus strand of OW285236.1, from coordinate 81,406,464 downwards.
GCCACCGAACAACTTTGGGTGTAGATCGCTCGTGGGATGTTACGCCGATGGGTGGTTACTCGAATGAACCTCTCTAGTCATGGGTGATAATTGTAATCTCAGCTTAGCCTCACTGATCGAAGAGGCATAGTTCATATGCGCCCACGTCTCACTTACCCATTTTTCAGTATTTTTGATCATTTGCAAATGATATAAAGGGCCTGTTGCGTGGTTTATACAAAATAGAAGAATACCTTCAAATAACTAACGTGTGTAGTATAACAGCGCGTATTTATGTGACTTAGAAAGAGATTAAGTACAATTTGCGGTTCGTACTTTGGGCAATACGAACTGCGAAGAAATACTTTATCAACTATACCTTTATCTCTTCAAGTGTAAAAATATTGGTACACCAAGACATAACTATTTTGTAGTAATTAATTGTTTTCTTATATATAAATTGTTATTTTAAAACGAATCGTAAATGCAGAAATAATTGAAAATTATATTCTGTTTTATTTTAATTTAATAAATTGTATGCTTAGTTATTATATGATTTACTTCTTCTATTTGTGAACACACTGAAAAACACTTGTAAAATAAATATGGTTAAAAGGTACTTACTTTTTATTTATGTATCCATTTACTACATATAACAAATAATTAAGTTCACGTTAAATCTGAGAAAAAACTTGAACCGCGAGCGCTAAGTAGAAAGGGTCTGACTAGGAGTAAAAAATTAAGTAATTACCCTGAATCTAAATTTAAGGGTTTCTAATAAAATTCATTTGGAGTTGGCAATTCTTGCTATAAGGGATGAAAATTGCCTGCTCTACGCCGATGCTGACAACCTTAGTTAAGGTTGTCAGATAAGGCGTTCTTAACCACGACTTTATACGCACTCATCCAGATGAGCAGCATTACAATATATTTATGTATTGCCTCTACTTTTCATTTGCTTGATAAATCTCTACTTACTGCTAATTATTAAATTAATACCAAAATATGAATACGTATATCTAGTATATTAAACCAATTAATAATCCTAATAGAGCATCGGTTAACATATTTTACTGTTTTTATTTCTTGAAGTTAGTTTAGATATTTTTATTCAATTTTTTTAGGTTGAGTAGATTAACACTTAAATAGTTATCTAATTTACCTATAGGAAATTAGTTTTCAAATACTTTCAAATTTTACTGTTAATAAAAACAGAATTTGGGTCAATGTATAATCGAATAAAACGATTTGATGCTACGTAACGTTTCGAATCTTTATTCGTTTCTTCATCAGACCTATTAAATTACTTACGGATTAACCATACAAAGTAAACTAAAATATAAAAATGCACTTACATTAGCAATTCAATTCATAAATGATCTTGTAAAATGAAAAAAACAATTTGCAATCATATTTTGGTTGTATTTACATTAGAATAAAACAAAACTATAGCGAAAAGCTATAGTTTTGTTTTACTAAGAAGAAAACGGATCCACAGGTCTTAATTATACTTTCTGCTTGTTAAAAGCCATCTTCATAATTTTCCTATTTATTTTTTTGGAGTATATATTTATACTCATCACATGATTATTGGTTCTGGGACAATATTAGCTACAATATTTACCACTACTCTGTATCCAGTCAATTGAGAAGGAATTTTTCAATGAGAAAAGTACCCGAGGACCATATAGATACCTTTGGACAGAGCAATCGGAGAAGATCTAGTTATCGTCCGGAGAGATTTAAAGTTCAGCAACAAAGGATATTTTCAAGTTTAAGAAAAGGTACAAACCAATAAAGAGCTATCGTTCATATCAAAAGTTATTAATTAATATTACAATTTATCTTTCATATTGAAAAAAAATAATGAGTAAACAAATGCATATTATTGAATGTAATAAAAGGATACAAATACTTGACAAGTTATGATTTAATAACAATATAATTAAAATACTTACTTAATTTGTTTTTCTTTGAGATAGAAGATTAACCAAGATAGTTTATGGGAATTTCCTTATTTTTTTCAAATGCTTTGTATGATTCCTTCTGATTCTTATATCATCCTTAAAAATATATATTGAAAAAATACATAAATACGTATAAAGTAAATGCCAAATAAATAAAGTGTATAAATTGATAAACATTGATTAAATATAAAATAAACTTATCCTAAACAATAACATTGAAACATTTTATTTTAAATAGGAATACATAATAGTAATAAATTATGAGATATTCACTTGTTAAATAAGATATTAAAGAAACCCACCTGAGAGAAAGACTACAAATATGTTTACATTCTTAGTTAAGCCGGCAGAGAATATATTAATATTCTGTCATTTATATTTTAAATTTCTTTGAAAAAGGCATCATGTGCCGAAACATGTAATATTGTTTTAAATATATACATATTGAAGTAAAACCAGACCTTAAATCGCCAACTAATTAAATCTACCATAACATGCTAAGGTCAAGAAATAATTATATATATATATATATATATATATATATATATATATATATACACTGTGTCCATAAAGTATGGACACAAGCCCGTAATAACGTTATTGTGCATTATTTGACAATATGCAAAGATATATCGATTAATGTTTTTTATTAGCTATATTTAGATGCGAACGTGGAAGCCAAGTATTATCCCGAAAATCAAATAAACTCATACAATTTAAGCATTAACAAATAATTTTTTTTTTTTAAGAATAAGTAAGCTGTAAGACAAATTTAAACGTATTAAATATATGATTATTGTTGTGTGCTGTATTGTGTATCTGACTTTCCCATTGTAAAGCTAAACTAATACCATTTCACGAGGGATCCTCAACTTTAAAAGGGACGAACAGGAATTTGAGGTTAGTGAAAGGGAAAATCAACTTGAGCGTACATATAATTATTTTAAAATCTTCCAAACTTACATTAATTTTGTGTGTCGAATAATTATTCAGAGAGATATCAAAATTCATACTTCTTCACTATCAATTATAATAATTCTTATCAATTTCCTATAAAATTATAAACTTATTCACTTATTTAAACGATTAAATTAAAACCATAAGGGACACCAGACATCGATCTAAGTCAACGAAAGATAACGTAGATGAGGATAGGGCAGAGCAAGGAGACGTTCCAATTGCTCAAACTTCAGGTTCCGAAGTGGTAAGTGCACCAGAAGATAGCAAGGTAATGAAAATGTTAAATGCTCTTATGACACAAATAAACGATATGAATAACAAAATAGACACCACCAATAATGAATTGAAAAGTAATAATAATGAACTTAAACAAGATAATATTGATCTAAAACAAGACTTAACTAATATGACTAACAAACTAGAAACCACCAATAACAAACTAGATACCAATAACATTGACTTGACTAACAAAATAGATACTACTAATAAAATAGACACTACTAATAACAAATTGGATACAACGACTACAAACTTAAAACAAGAATTAAATAACTTAAGCAATAAGTTAACGTCCAAATTAGAAACAAACATGCAACACATTAATGAAAAATTCGAACTAAATAATGCTAACATAGACAACAAATTAAGTGCTTTTAAAATAGACTTGGAGGGGAAAATAGCAGAAATCTCCATCGCACAAAAAGCTATGGAAGAGAATGAATTAAAATACTTAATTAAACTCGACGAAACAGTCAATCTTCTAAATTCACAGTGAGCAAAACGATTAGGCAAAACTAACAAAGTAGAAACCAATTGCAATGAAAAACGATTAGACATAAACAACAAAATAGAAACTAATTACAATGACATAAGCAAGAACTTAGATATTACAAATAACTTAATAGAAACTAATTGCAATAAACAGAATAACAAAATAGTTTCCAGTAATGCCGATCAAAAACAAAACATTAATAATATGTTTGACATACACAAAGAGGTACAGGATAAGAATACAATCAACAATATACACAATATTAACAACAAGGACGCAACTAAAATAATACTTAATCAAGATATTAACAAACCGCTTAAAAGTAAAACTAAACCTATTTCACTTAATCAATTCTTGATAAACGAGAGCTTACCAGAATTTTTAAAAAATAATGCAAGGGAGAATAATAATTTTAATATAGAGGAAACTAGGATTAATAACATTAATTTTAACATATCTCATATCAAAATCTGGAATATTAACCATAATTATGCAACCAACAACACACAAGTAAAGAACACTTACATACCAAACATAAATTTAATTTCACCAAACTTAACTATACATGATAATGATGATGAATAACATAATGAGTAAAGAAGGTATAATAAACAACTCTATAATATATGAATATTTAAATAATAACAATTTCCTTAACACAATATCCAACACAAGAAGCAACACCAATTCACACATTCACATAAAAATTGCAATTACATACACACATATTAACAAAAACTTACATATATCACAAGGTAGAGGTAACATGATATTTCTACACAGGGATAACAGCATCAATATCCTTAAAACAGTTCGTCGAAAAATAAATATCTAAATAAATAATGACAGAATCTCGGTGTTCTAATACACATACAACCAGGCCCGTCAACACAGCAAAATTAATTCCTATCGACTGTAACATACCAAATAAGTTCCAGAATATCTCTTTTTACCAGCCGCCAGAAGAATTCATTTTGATAGAAGATGCAGGAGACCAAATATCCAAAATTTATGCATTACCCATAATCAAACTAAGATTTGAAAACATATATTTGAATTGCTTAATCGATACAGGGGCTGAAATTACTTTATTAAAAACAGAGAAAGCAAAACTCATACGGGGATACGAAAAGAACATAATAAAAACTAAAGGGACAGATATAGTAGTAGCGAATGGAAAAAGAATGGGGACAGTAACAAAACAGGTATGTACTGAGATATACATTGAAAAATCGAAATATTTATTACAATGCTATATTATTGAGAAATTGCAATATGATTGTATAATTGGAATAGACAACATTAAAGGACTTATGATGATCTTAGATTTTGAACAGGGTATTATAAATATAGATAATAATAAAGTTATAATTGAGAAACAGTTATCTGAAAAAGAGATTATGAGATATAATTTATATAAGAAAGATGTGTTAATGAAGGAAATTAATAATATATTATTAGAAAATGCACCGTGCTATAGTGGAGATAAGGATTGGAATTATGGAACAGATGGATATATAAATGGTTTAATTAATAATAATATTGGAATGGAGAAAATGGATGATTTGCAAGGAACGATGAATAGTCACGAGGGAGGAGATGAAGTCGAGATTAAAATAGAGAATCAGACAACTAAGATAATAAATAATTTAGAAGATATAAAAGAATTAATATATGATTTAAAAATACCCTATTCTACAGTCATACCCGATTTGATAGCAATTTTAAATAACAACATAACTTTAATAAATGATGATGTAGTGTTCGCTAAAGGATATCAACATCCAATTAATATTGATAATGATGAACCCCTGATTAGTAAAAATTATCCTATCCCATATCATTACCAACAAAGAGTTAGTCTCGAACTTGAACGTTTAGAACAAACAGGAATCATAGAAAAGTCTAACACATATTTTATAAACCCCATAGTAATTGTCCAAAAGAAAGATTTATCGTTACGGATTTGCTTATATGCAAGAGCATTGAATAAAAGAATTAAACCCGAGTTTGAAATGCCTCTAAACATCGATGTCTTATTAACCAAGTGTGGAAACAAGCGAATTTATAGCAAGTTAGATCTCAAAAATGCATTTTGGCTTATTAATTTAGAAACCGAATCAAGAAAGTACTGTGGTTTTCTAGTAAATGGTATTGTCTACCAATTTCGAGTGTGTCCATTCGGTTTGAAAACTTCACCAGCCGCCCTTATTAGATTTTTACATAAAACATTAGACAGATACGACGAATTTGCCTTACATTATTTGGATGACATAATCATATTTTCTGAAGGAATAGAACAACATTTACAACACTTGAACATTATCCTAAGTACATTAACATCACAAGGTATGAAGCTTAACTTATCGAAATGTCAATTTTCCGACATGAAATAAATTACCTAGGTTACATTATAAATCAAGAAAATATCTTATTAGATTCTACACGCCTTGATGAAATAAAGAATTATTCTAGACCAAAGAACTTGAAAACTTTACGAGGTTTCTTAGGTGTATTATACTATTATAGAAAGTTTATTTCCAACTATAGTGAGAAAACGATACCTTTATTAGATCTCCTTAGGAAAGGAACGAAATGGACTTGGACTCCAGAATGTGAGAATTGTTTTATACATTTAAAAGAAAATGTTGTAGAAAATTTAAAACTACATCATCCAGACTTCCCATTACCTTTTATTGTCCGAACAGATACATCACATCAAACAATTGCAGCAGAACTTATACAATTAAAAGATAACATCGAAACACCTATATATTTTATCTCTAGAACTCTTAAAGCTTGTGAGACCAGATACACGATATCTGAGAAGGAAATGTTAGCTATTGTTTTCGCTTTAACCAAATTAAGATACTATCTTATAGGTAAAACCTTTACGCTTGAGAAGGATCATAAAGCATTGGTTAATATTATGAGCTGTAAACTGAATAACAGCCGAATATATAGATGGACGCTGCTTATACAACTGTATAAATTTACTATAGTCTACAAACCAGGAAAAGACATGATAACCACTGATGCTCTGACAAGACAGGACGGGCATGTGAAAAGACAGAACATATTGCCATGGATTTTTCCATTTAGAAGAAAGAAGAAGAGAAGAGAAAAATTGTAGAACAAAATTGAACTTTATTTGTAGTACAGTTATAAAATTATATTGTATTTTGGTGTCTATTTTTATTTCAGACGGGGATCGATATAAATATAAAATTTTAATGATGTATTTTGTAATATTTGAGTTTTATCTATGTCTGTAGTTTCAGGGGAGATTAATTTCAAAGTTGGCGCCATCCTGGATACTAGAGCGTGTATTGAGAATTATACATTTTATTGTTAGTTTGAGTTATATAGGTGGGAGGCCCTTGAGGTTCCAGAACCTTCATTTTAGAGATTGATGAAATGTCCTTGAAGATAGGTCATTATAAGTGAATATTAGACACGACTTAATTTTGTCTAATATATAATATCTTGAATAATTCGTTATAGTTTTTGGTGCGTCGATTGTGTTGTTTAAAAGTAATTTGTCGTGAATTTACAAATCTTGTATATTTGTAATTTGATTTTGTTTGAAACACCTATCTAAAGAAAAGAATCTCTCATGTTTGATTGCAATACATTAATTAATGTAGGCATCTTTTATAATTATTATTAATATATTGAAGAAAGCGCTATAAATAATTTGTAAACTTTTGTAAAATTTTTTGTATGTTCAGAAAAATATCTAGAAAATTTGTTGGACTGTTTTTATGGAGTTTGGATTTTTATTCACAGTAAATAGTTTAATACGTAGGAAGGTGGGGACGAGTTTGTGTGATGTCATGTTATTGCATGCATGACGGTCAGATTTTGATTTCGTGCGCAAGATAAACAATTCTTTGTTTTGACGTTTGAGTTTTTGGGTTAAAAATTATTGTTGACATCTGATGAATTTTCTTGGATATTATTAATTTTGTTATCTTTGCTCGTGATTTGTCATTCAAGGTTTTTTACTGGTTTGTATCTTCATATGATATCCAAGCCTTTTTTATCCTCGATTTGCTGTGTCTTTAACAGTTCAACGTTACACTTTGTAAAGTTGATTTTTTTTTATTTTTTTTTTTAAATATAAATATAAGGGGGAAAATGTTTGTATAATTTATCTGACACCTCGTGTTTTATTTTATGATATAACCTGCATCCGTAAGGATCGACCCGAGAGAAGTGAGCTCAAGGAAATCTACGAGACTGAACAGCCGGAAGATTAAGTTGTAGTGTGAACAAAAAAATTAATAAGCAATCAAAAGCACATTCCACTGCAATATGTATAAATCTAGTCCAACTACAAAGACAAGGTATATTTTCAAGAAACAAACTTTTACACATACAATCAGGCCCGGAATTCAATGAAATACACCATCATTTGAGAAACATAGGATCATACAAAGGCACGTCAATTAAAGATAATTTGATAACAAAACAAATAGGTAAAAACACAGTATATGTAACCAATGAAATTCATACTAGAGAAATAATTAACTACATTCATCTTGCATATACACACATTGGAGCAAGGAAGTGTTGGTTATTGTTCAGGGAAGCTTTCTATTGTATTAATGATGAACGTATTATAAAAAGTGTTATTAAACATTGTCGAACTTGCGAACTTGCCAAAGATAAAAATTTTAGAAACACTAACATCAGCCATAATATAATAACATATGACAAACTTGAACTTGTATCAATAGATTTTCTATCTAATCTAATACCGAGTACAAAAGGATACAAAAACATCTTAGTGATTTGCGATATATTTTCAAAATTTATAAAACTAATTGCGACTCAAAAGTGCAACACTAATACTGTTTTACAAGCCTTAACAGAATATTTTACTCAATATGGCAAACCCTTGCCAATTTGGTCTGATCACGCAACTTATTTTACAAACGACAGATACAAAGACTTTTTACACACACATAACATCCAAACTCTTTATACATCAATACGATATCCACAGGGCAATCCAACCGAAAGGTACATCAGAGAAACTTTGAAATATTTACGAGTTCTATTGAATGAAAATCACAATAGATGGCCAAAATATCTTTCCCATATCGAATTTACAATCAACAATACACCCAGTACAGTTCATAATCATTGTCCTATTACGATTTTTACCGGACAACTACCACAAAGGCCATGGACAGATTCAGAAGCTATTAATATAAATGAACGCTTATTAGAGGTGAGAGAAAAATTAATTGCTAAGAAAATAAAATGGGAAAATAAGAGAAACACAGTTAATAAGATGTACAAAACTTACAATATTGAAGATAGAGTAATAGTTAAAAACTTAAGGGTAACTGATCTTAAAAACAAAATAATGGGTAAACTATTAAAACCATACCAAGGTCCATATGTAATAAGGCGAATACTAGGTAACAACACGTATGAACTTATGGAAGAAGAAACTGGCTATATAAAAGGAAGATATCATATTACTATGTTGCAAGATTACTTAGAAGAATAATAAATTACGTTATAATTATATATACAGTCGCTACGATTTTAAAGATATTCTAATTGGTATGTTACAGCTCGAACAAATAATAATAATACAAAGTATAACACTAATCAATAAAAATATTAAACTAATTTAAAAATAATACTAATATAAATATAAAACTAAACAAAAGGAGAAATCTCAATCAAAGATACGTAACTATAAAAATATGTAGATTACTTAACAATAAAAAGAAAGGTGAAACAAATAATTTATACAACGCCAATCAATATTGAAAATATCAATAAACAAATGAGAAATCAATTAATATAAACTTATACATATAGGGAAATGAAAATTGAAACAAATTTAATAAAGAAAAGAGATGAATTAAATTATGAAGACAAGGAATTAACAATGTTTGAAGTTTATTATTATATATTAGAAAAAAAAAAAAAATTACACATTGATTAATAATTTTTACACTTAAGTTAATTTGTTATTTTTTGTAAATTATTTGGCACATGATAAGGAAGGTATTACAGGTTGATATTCTTATTTCATTCTTCTTAATTGGGAAAAGAAATATCTTCAATTACTTTTTGATATTTTTTTCACTGGGATAATGTAGTGGGTCAAACAGCACCCGTATTCCAGCCCCTACAATGTGAAATACAGGTATACAACACATTAAAACACCTTGTATAAAGAATAAATTAGCGGACGTAATTTGTGAAATTAGTATCGATATGTACATAAATTAATATGACGTTAACTTTATAATTTATAATTAACTTATTTTGATTTTCTTACTTACTTTTTATATTTAAATTTTCAATTTCATAATTCAAATTATACGCGAGAAATTACAGGTATTTAATTTATCTACATCAAGTTTTATATCGATGCTAATTAACCACGCCCACTAATTTAAAACTATAATGAACCCGCGAAAGCGACTTTAACTGTGCGAATTTTAACTAAATATATATTTAAATGTATATTTTAAGCACTTCAAAATTATTCCACCAATTTTATAAACTTATTAAAACCGAAATATTATATAAATTCTTATTTTATTTGATGCAAAGAAAGTAAAAACTTCGAGGCTTTTTGATAATAATTAAAATAGGCTGTGGAATAAAAAAGCCTAAAAACGGGGTCTGATATAAAATTCTACAATAAATGGCCGCATATTTCTACATCGATAAATTTAAATTATTTTTATAAAGTATAAATCAAAAATATCATACCGATTCTTCGATTATTCAGTACCTAAAAAATAGGCCCATCTTTTGATAAACTAGTCAAGAGTTTATCACATCAAAAACCGGATTTATCAAGCATAGCATCATTTTGAAACGAGGACTCCGACAATCATTTGAAGCAGAGATATCGCTCGCCGCAAACTCCGACATCAACATCTGGAGACGCCGGACTCTGGTGATCCCGATAATTGCATTTCCAGAACACACATCAAAGCTGTATACATCGGATAACCAGGTTCCCATCCACGTTATTCCAAATAAAGTCTATAATTCAATAATTATCTAAATTAAACTATTCAATATAACTTTTTTTTTTAAATTAAATCCTTGAATTTTTACATTTTGATACATCAATTAGAATATAACAATCATACATTCATAATACTCAAAGATAATTTCGTACTTACCAATTTTATGACCAATTTAAGTTCCATCTAATATTTATTTATATCGTTATCACTTATCACTGTACCTAACCTTATCGTTATTTTATAATACATGTGTATTACTGAATAATTCCGTTTTTATGTCAAATAGCACATATCATTCTATGTATATTACAGTTTTCTTATTTTAATTCAATATCTGTTACAGTTATCTAATTTTACATTAATAAATTTTTATTTCTTTAATTTAATTCAATCTTTTATTTGTATTGTTTAATTGTTGAGTTTTGCTTAATTAATATACTTATTACATTGTTCTTACGGGAAAAATACATCCACCGACGAAGATCCTTTAGATTGAAGATCCGTTGTTTTATTTGACGAACCAACGTGGGGCTTATATTTTATATACAGCTTCACTGAACTGTTTCAATATATATATATATATATATATATATATATATATATATATATATATATATATGTATATATATATATATACTGATATAATACGTTGATGGTGTATTAAAAGGACCTCTGAGATGCTGTTTAGATCTAAATATGAATAAATGAAATGATAAAAGTAAAGTAAGTTGAAGTAATAAATTTGAATTTTTAACTGGGCGCCTTTTTTTTAATGTGACAAATATATTTAGATCAACGTATCTATATGTTCTATGTGCCAACTAGTCGTCGTGAGCATGAAGTACTTAGAATGTGACTCTCTCTGGATCTTCGCCGGTAGAATGGTAGTTAAGCCTCTGTGTTGTGTTGTGTTTAAATAAATAAATCATATATTAAATAACTCCTACAACTTAACACTAACAAATAAAAGAGTGACTTAGTTAATAAAAATAATATTATTTATTGACATAAAAAAAGGAAACTGTAAATAGAACAAATAACTGTATCTAGCGATAAATCAAATTAACTAATAAAAAATTTGCACGTGTGTTATTATACTTAATAAGGTTAAGTGTGATAAATAAATGTGATCTTATACTAAATTATTACAGTGAACAAATTAATTCAGGTAGGTACTACTATATTATTAAATAATCATAAGGATAACTATTCAAAGGGATACTATGAAATGATAGGTTTAGATATAAGTAAAAGTAAAATTCAAGTTTTTTATTTTATTGATAGTATAGTTTAAATTTAAAATATTAACGCTAATGACTTTGTTGTAGATAATTGGTAGTGAACCTTTATTCCTTGGATCCCTGCGGTTGATGTCCAGGAAAAGGTGCAAGATCAACGAGAAATACGAGTGCGGGTCTTCCGAATATGATGTCGGCGTATGTAGCGTACACGGCTTCAATTCTGCTTTTTCATCGGTACTCCAATTCTTATGAATCTTATGATGCTCGTCTTGTATTTTGGAAATTACCAAGTGTTGGGCTTCAGGTTTGTTTATAAATGTTAAATCAATTATTTAGCTCTCGATTTAACTTGTTGGAATTGAATTCAGACTTGTGCCCGTAAGCCAACAGAAAAAGTACTTATTCGAATTTCATACTTGTTTTGTCGGATTTGCTCGGCAGCCAGGTGAATACGATCCAACAACTCTTCTCTTGTGTTCGAAACTTACGCGTAGACTAAATTTTTCATGTACCCCCATAAATAAAAGTCAAGGGGATTAAGATCGGTTGATTTGGGTGGCCATGCAACAGGACCACCTCGACCAATCCATCTTGGATAATTGACGTTAACCCAATTTCAAACAGCAATTACGAAATGTGATGGTGCCCCATCCATGTGAAATCACGTGTCTCGTCGAACATTCAATGGGACTTGCTCTAAAAGACCTGGCAGTTCGTCAATATGAAATTGAAGGTAATTGTCCGCATTTAACCTCCCAGGAAGAACGACAGGCCCAATCAACAAGTCATCGATTAGGGCCGCAAAAACTTTAATAGAAAATTCATGTTGAAATATAGATGGGCGTATAGCTTTGGGATTTTCTGATGACCACCTGTGCAGGTTTCTCAGATTTGTAACACCACTTCTCGTGAACGTAGATTCATCTGTCCAGAGGACTGTTCTGCAGAAATTAAAATGAAGCCGTGACTGTCTTAATATCAAGGTAGAATAAACTAGACGAACATAGCGGTCTGCCTCAAGCAAACCCTGTCCCCTGCGATAGTGATATGGATATAAGCCCTCACGTTTTAAAATTCGCCAAGCTGTCGTTCGTGGCATTCCTTCTTGTCTAGCGATTCGACGTACACTGAGAGTTAGATACCTTGTAACAATAGCTACTGCTTCTTCCTCTAAGCCTGCTGGCAAATTTACTCCTCGGTCGAAAAGATAATCACGCAGTCCGCATTCCCGAGATTGTCTGTGTACTTCCAGAAACGTTCTGTAATGACGAATGCGCCTATCGATAAACCGATGTCGGTATTCAATAACTGCTTGACGTGCACTGCTGTTACAGTAGCCATACACAAAATGCATGTCCGCATACTCTTGGGAGGAAAATCGGTAAGGCATTTTAAATAAAGAAAACCTGTTCACTCACTAATAAGCTGGTGTATGAACTGAAACGTAATGTAAATTATTAATATTTATTAAAAAATGCATCGTTAACGGTCATCTGAACATTTGTTTATTGCATGATATTCATGGTTCAACACTTACGAAATAAGTAAGAACCTTCTTTATCATAAATCAATTTCCAGTACTCTTTTTTGTAGATCTCCAAGAAATTACTGTATGCCCTTCAACACGTGTTTATTTATTTTAGGATAACATTTTATTATGCGACGTTAACAATCACTTGCCTGTTATTGAATCGTATAACTTTTTTTGAATAAAATCGCTTTGTATTGACTTTAGGATTACATTTTTTTTCATGATGTGACAATCACATTCATAGATCTGTAACTTTGAAATAAATAAAGATGGATATACAAGTTTTGCGTTTTTGTTACTTGAAATGAAGACAACTTTACAGTCCTAAAATTTCAACATAACGATACGGGACACTTGTATATGAAACTTCTTTTTTAGTCAATGTTACTAATTAAAAACCAGTAATAGATGTATGTATGTATATATATATTTTTCTGACGATATTTTTTGTTTTAATTTTCTGTAACGCGATCACCATTTCGATTTTGAAAATGATTGGTATTAAACAAGAAAAAAACTTTACTTATGAGTATATAATCCACATTATGTATAAAATACCACGCAATAACTGTAAGACTGTGTACATTGAAAGGCTGTGTGACAAGATTTTAATAAATCGAGGTTTCTTTTGTTTTCGTAGCTTTTATTGCATTTGGTTATAAAAATAATATAATAAATAGTAATAAACACAGCTTCTAATCTAGTAATATATTATCAGAATGTGTTTTTCTGGATTTTAGTTAAATTTACACCTTGTTTTAGAATATTGTGAATGAACACTTTACAATTGACTACTTACAACATGGAAATTCAATGAAACTAAAACTTCAACACTAATAAAAGGCCTTTGTTGTTTATAATAATAGTTCTTAACGACAGTAATAAAATTTTCTTAGAATAGGGGCTTTACTTCAGCTCCAAAATGTCCATTTTCGATCAATTATGGAAGTTATTCGTAGAGTTGCACACTTTATCTCGAATGCATGTATTGTAAGGACGGCTTGTCGTTAAAATATTACGATTCGTTTTAAGTTTAAATTGAATTCACAACCAAATACAAATACATGCGTATTATTATTTATGATCCATAAATACAAATGGCTATTATGATTTTGTATAATAACAATATCCAGTGCATACTAAAATATCACTCTATTAATTTATGAGATCCGGCAAATCATTTCAGAGAATATTTAGATAAATAGTTAAATGTGGGGATGCACTACATACGGTCCTGCCGTACCGCAAACATCCTCAGCTCTAATCATAAATAATGCCCAATTTATAAAAAAAAAATTAAGTGCATTACTTTACCGGCGCTGTTCACAGTTTTCGTCTTCTGCAGTCTTGGATTGCCGTTGTGCTTCCATTGTATACCTTGAGACTTTAATTAAGGGTTGTAATGATAAAACAGACTCTCCTCATATGTAACCACATTGTTTGAAAACTATGGATTATGCTGCAGTTGCCTTTTCCGCTGCCGACAAATTGTCACTCGATTGGCTTTTTGTTCATCGGTCATCACATTTGGAATCAATTTTGCAGCGACCTTTCGGTACCCTAAATTTTTGAGTGGATCCATGAGACAAATTAGCAATGTCAGAAATTCGATACATGCCAATCCAACTATCATTTTGCATCAAGTCGTTAATTTCTGCAATTTTTGAATCAATCCGTGCAGTTGGTAATAGCCTGCGTCGGGATTCATCTTCCACTGATTTACAACCTTCTTTGAATTTCTTGTGCTACTCGAACACTCTACATCGTGATAAACTATAATCTGGATATGCAGTTTTAATCATTTCAAAAGTTTCAGTTGGAATTTTACCCAACCGAACACAAAATTTCATCGCATATCTTTGCTCTACTCTCATTTTTTCGACGGGTACGTCAAACACTGACAATTCTGTAATTAATTTGTAATAAACGTCAAAAGTTAAATCAAAGCCTACTTGAGCATAAGTACGTTAGAGATGGGCATTTCATGTTCTATTCTTTGTGTTATAAAATTCTAGTTGTGAAAGAAGTTATAGCACCAGTCTCGTTATATTTTGATATTCCCTCGTAAACCCTCCATGGACGACACTGCAGATATGCTTTCTCCTACGAAAATAAACAAAACATTTTTTATGAAAAATTATTAAATACATACATACTTATAAAACTAAAAAACTGGTTAGTTGTTGTAAACATATATATTTTCAAAGTTTAGAACACAGACTAATACTAGGGATACCTTTTACATTTCGGGAATAGGCAATTCTGGTGCTACCATCTGACAAGCGATGTCTCATTCGTAAAGTTAGACTTTTTTGACAGAATACTTACTCAGAACATTTTGACGTACAGGTGCTATTTGTCTTGTTTACAGTGACTTAAAAATTCATCTCGGCCTAAAGATGGAATTAACTTATGAACATTTCCGTGCGATTATTTTTTACAACTTTTGAAGTGTACTATCTCAACAGCAGTGCATCGATGAACTTAATTCGACTTTTGGCGATGAATCACCATAAAAAGCCAGCGTATATCGGTGATATGCTGAATTCAATCGTGGCCGTGGTCCGCTCAGTGACGAATTTCGTGAAGGTCGTCCAAAATCGGTTTTGTTCCGAAAAACATTGCTGCTGCGGTGAACTGATATTGGAAGATCGTTTCCTTGGGCACTAATGGACTAGCATACATGCAATTTTGCATGAACATTTGACCGTCAAACAAATTTGTTTGCGTTGGATCTAATATAATTTGACAATCGCTCAAAAACGGCTCGTGTCGATTGGTCGACAAAAATGCTAAAAGAATACTATCGGAGTACTTCAAAATGCGTCTATGACACCGTAACAGGTGACGAATCATGAATTTACGGGTATGAGCACGAAAATAAATAGTAGTCGGCTGTATGGGTCTTTCAAGATGAGCCAAATCCAACAAACTTGTTCGCCCGCGAAGACTTCGAAGCAAGTGGTCGCTTGTTTCTTCGGAAAAACCGGACATATGGCAACTATAACATTAGTACAACGTCGGACGGTAAATTCTGAATGGTACACAAGTATTTGCTTGCCAGAAGTATTCAGAAAAATAATAGAAACCAACCGCCAAACATGGATCATTCTCCACCAGGATAATGTGAGCTCTCACACATCGACTCAAACAAGAGAGTTTTTGACAACTGAAAAAGTGGAATTGATGGGTCATCCGCCGTATAGCCCTGATTTTGTCACCAAATGACTTCTTTCTATTCCCTCAAATCAAATATAAGTTATGAGATCAACGTTTTTCGATGCTTGAGGGCTTCCTCCTGGTGCTTTCAAAATGCATGTTTTGGAGGTATCTCAATCGGAATGGAAGAAGTACTTCGAAAAATGGCTCAAGCGACTGCAAAAGTTTATTGATCTTAATGGAGAATATTTTAAAAAACAATAAATTCATGTATAATGATTAATTTTAGTTTCTATTATCTATTACCGAAATTTAAAAGGAATCGCTCGTAACATGCACAATCGCATTAAGTTTCATTTTATTTTAAAATGCAATTTTTTTTTAATATGTAACGTATAATTTAAATTTTATAAACATAGAATAAGATTTGATGTAAGTAAAAAACTCAGTATATAGATTGCAACTCTCACTCAAGACAATAATTTTTTTTGTTTTGCACAAAGCAGTATGCATATGGTGAAAACGTAAATTGTGGAATCCCTTTTACTTTAAGCACCAGGTCACCAGTCCCAGCGAATCTTTTTCGCGTGTATGTCTTATTTATACGATATTTAATTTTGTTCTACATGTATATTTAATTATTTTTTTATGTTATGTTTCATTAAGCTATTTTTTTTTATTGGGAAACTTTCAGTAATCTCTACTTTATTATTTTATAAACACAGGTTACCATTATGGCTAAACTAGCTATTAAATCAGTAATCTTACAATTATTTTATAAGTATTATCTAATGTATTTAACATTCACGGGTGGGGGATGTATCAATACAAAATCGTTGTCGCTGTAATAGCAGTAGTGTTTTAGTAAGCGTTAGAAAAGCTCTTACTGGAAACAAACAATAACTAGATTCGTTATTAGAGTTATGACTCCTATAACTTGCATCAAAATACTAACAATACCGATTTGGATGTTAAAAAAAAGTGGTTTATGGCCAGAGAAAACGTTTACGAAAACTCTTATATTGAAATTAACATTGAACATTATTTTTCATATTACGATATATAGTTTCCTTGTACTGGATATTATTAATGCTATAAAGTTAAATGATATGAAATTCCTTAATTGGGTAACTGGAATATTAATACCATTAACAAATTATTATACAAAAGCTGTAGCAGTTGCGTTTAACAGAAGATATTTTTTTTCTATATTAGATGATCTTAATAGCAACATTTTCAATTCGCATTCTGAAAAACTAAATAGACATATTCAATTAATACACAGAGTATCTATACTAATAACGAGATACTTGGCAATAACAATGGGAGCTTTTGAACTAATTTTCAGTATATTACCATTTCTTACCAATGGCTTAATGATGATACCACCACCTTTCGAAACAGGAAGATTTGATATTCCATATAAAGTCATACATCTCTTTTCTGCTTGTTACATAGGCTACAGTTCGGGAGCATTCGATATATTGTACCTTTCTTTAATAGCATTATGTGTAGCTCAGTTGAAGATATTGGGCGAACGACTACAGAACATAATGCAAGATGCCGTAGAAATAAACAAAAAGAACAGATTCCAAGAAGATTTGGCTTGGGTATTAGACGATCACCTGAGGGACTGCATTATATTACATGAAAAAATAAATCAGTAAGTACATAAGTTCAATTAGCTGCATGTGTCCTTTTATTTACAAATATTAATTAGATAGGATAAATATTTACTGGACAGAACAGGCTTCTAGCCTTACATATAGTGCGTCCAGAAATATACCGTTGACTTTTAAGTAAAATTTAAATCCTATTCATTACACCGTAATTAACGCAGCATGACGTATACCCTAAAGAGTGATATTGGTGTACCAGGGTCGGTCTTAGTTTAAAGATGTATTAAAAGTAGTAAATAATAGCTTCAATTAATAAAATTCTAATGCAGAATGTACCTGTACCTACATAATAAAATTCGAGTAATATTTTTGAAATGATTGGTGAATATCTCATTATATATTTAATATCCCTATTTATTTAGGCTTAAATTCTACAAAATTGTGGTAATATCATATTATTAATAGTTTAAGCCAACCCAAGTACCTCGAATTTTGGCTGTAGGTAGTCGACATACAGATAACCACACACATAACCGTATTCGAATACATATTACTAATATGTATATATATGTATATATATATATATGTATATATATATATATGTATATATATATATATATATATATATATATATAAAATAACTTCGTGACCTTGGTATGATATGGTAAACCTAATCAGTAGGCGATTAAAGGTCTGTATATTACTTCAAAATATATGTATTTAAAAAACTCTACATGTTTCGGCAGTACGCCTTTATCAAGAGAATACAAAATATAAATGACAGGATATAAATGTCAAGTAATTAAGTTGCTATGGTTTAAATTATTCAAAGATACATTCTAGTAATAATAATAAATCATGCCTTAGTATTCCAAAAAATAGATAGCAAGGTGTGACACATATGTGTTGTTCGCTGCTAGCAATTTGTGTCTCTTTCTGGGTATGAACTTGTGTGTTGGTTGCTACTGGCAGCTTGCGTCTCTCTATGGGTGTGTGGTTTTGTGTGAGAGCGTAAGTGTAGGGTTTTGTATGTCGGTGCGTTCGTGCGTGTGTTTAGTGACCGGTCGCGTGAATTTAGAGAGGTCGGATAACCAGCCCTTGCGTAGGGCCGCCAACCCTTTCCCGGCAACTTCTTTACAATTCCGTGCAGTACTTCGACGGCCTGACCCCCGCCCCAACGAGGCAAGGCGCAGACCAGCGAAGCGCACCCTGTACGGGGTTGCTCATCGCTAACCAAGGGAACACTCTTAGTGGCTACCTCGGTCGACGATGGTCACACTTGTGCCATCTTAACGTTTTCCGCCGAAGTGGGGGCATAGCACACACGTCGAACGTGTGTGTGCTGTTAACGGCAGCCTAGCCAGGTTGCCGCCCAGGACCGGTCTTAGTGGTGTGTGCATTGCGCGGCGCCGTGTTAGCGCCGCGTAGCATGGTTCCTCACTCTTGCTGGAAAGGCGGAATGGCACCTGACTGCCCAACGGGCAGACCCCCCTAGAGTTTTGCAGCGCATATGCTAGGCTACAACCCAGTAGAGGACCACATCATTTTCCCTGCCTTTCCCTGTTTTCTGTTTTTTGCTGATGTGGTCCTCTACTGGGTTGCAGCCTAGCATATGCGCTACAAAACTCTAGGGGGGTCTGCCCGTTGGGCAGTCAGGTGCCATTCCGCCTTTCCAGCAAGAGTGAGGAACCATGCTACGCGGCGCTAACACGGCGCCGCGCAATGCACACACCACTAAGACCGGTCCTGGGCGGCAACCTAGCTAGGCTGCCGTTAACAGCACACACACGTTCGACGTGTGTGCTATGCCCCCGCTTCGGCGGAAAACGTTAAGATGGCACAAGTGTGACCATCGTCGACCGAGGTAGCCACTAAGAGTGTTCCCTTGGTTAGCGATGAGCAACCCCGTACAGGGTGCGCTTCGCTGATCTGCGCCTTGCCTCGTTGGGGCGGGGGTCAGGCCATCTAAGTACTGCACGGAATTGTAAAGAAGTTGCCGGGAAAGGGTTGGCGGCCCTACGCAACGGCTGGTTATTCGACCTCTCTAAATTCACGCGACCGGTCACTAAACACACGCACGAACGCACCGACATACAAAACCCTACACTTACGCTCTCACACAAAACCACACACCCATAGAGAGACGCAAGCTGCCAGTAGCAACCAACACACAAGTTCATACTCAGAAAGAGACACAAATTGCTAGCAGCGAACAACACATATGTGTCACACCTTGCTATCTATTTTTTGGAATACTAAGGCATGATTTATTATTATTACTAGAATGTATCTTTGAATAATTTAAACCTTAGCAACTTAATTACTTGACATTTATATCCTGTCATTTATATTTTGTATTCTCTTGATAAAGGCGTACTGCCGAAACATGTAGAGTTTTTTAAATACATATATTTTGAAGTAATATACAGACCTTTAATCGCCTACTGATAGGTTTACTATATATATATATATATATATATATATATATATATATATATATATATATATTGTAGTGATGCAAGGCATACACATTGAGCTGCATCTAAAATGGGAAAAATAAGATATACAAAGTAAAAAAGGGTAATAAAAGGTTATGTAAGTGATATTATTAAGTATTAGTAGTGTCGAAGTGCATACGAATTTTAATAACGATAACATTATTTTCTTAAATTTCTATATTTATATTTCTTTCATTAATTTCTTATTAATCATTTCTAATTCAAATTTCAAATATTAGCGCGAAAAACACATATTCAAATTCATATGCATCTTTAATTTATATCGACGCTAGTAAGACACGCCTACAAATTGACATCTCGCAAATGTAAATATTATTGCGCGCAGTACTCAATTTGTAACATTAAGTTTCACCTTAACCTAACTTGTTAATTTATTAAATAATTTTTAAAATCTGTTAGAATAGTAAAATTAGTCAAATTCCATCTATTTAAATATGTTAATAAGGTAAAACATCGAGACTTTTTGGCATCATTAGATAGCTAAGTTTGGTAAAACAGACAAGTGCTATCGGCATCATCTTTTGAATTTTATTTAGTAATAGACACATTTTTTAGACCGAACCTTAGAAATCCTTAAAAATTATTAATTCATAACGCTAATTTAGTAAAAAGTAATTAAAAGTAGCCTGCCTTTAAATAAACACAATCGACAAGTGAAATTCTACTAGATATTCCAATTTTTACGTTTTTACGTACAACCAAGCATCATAGACGTAGTTTCATCTATAATCACAAGTAATTCTAAAGAAATATTATCAAGAAACAATCACAGAACATCTACGAAATTGATTATCGTTAATCCACATCGATACCTGTAATCCAACAGCAAGATAAGAACGCAGGGAGAAATTAGGCATCAGTGACCAAGACCGAAGAAAATCTTCGAAAGCGTCATCGGAAACAGCCACCCACGCCGCCAACGATTTGTACAGCATTCGGACTTTTTCGATCGCCGAGAATCATCCCATTTGAAGCCTACGTTCTACAAAATAAACATCAGGATTACTATAATCACAGGTTACCGATATAGCGTACTTATTATTAAAATTTTTAATTCTTTAAATTTATAAACAAATAAAATTTCTCGATTTTGTTTACCATAACCAACAACGTCCTATACTAGTTTTAATATTAAAAATATAACCATGTCAAAGTAACAATATTAATTCAAAAGGTACTCACCATTGTAGTTAAAAGATTATTAATATCGTTATCCACATTTTCTTAATTTAATACACACATAACCACCTTACTC
The DNA here is from genome assembly GCA_935421215.2 of Melolontha melolontha. Lineage (NCBI taxonomy): Eukaryota > Metazoa > Arthropoda > Insecta > Coleoptera > Scarabaeidae > Melolontha > Melolontha melolontha. The sequence continues at coordinate 81,384,446 of OW285236.1, read as the reverse complement.
TTAAGTAACACTTTGTTGTCTTTCTTATACATAGTTTCTTTAATTTCATCCATTGCTTTACATGTTATTTTATTACAGTTTCCTTTTGTTTCAATAAATATTATATTTTATTTATCATATCAATCTTTTATTTGTCAATATTTACTTGTAGCAGTTATTTCTTTCAACTTCAACATTAATAGTTTACTTTTATAGAAGCAACTACTAATTACCAACGAAGAGCCTGAGATTTTACATTTAATTAAGCTTTTTAATTTAGTTTCTTGCAATCCGACTAGTTGGCAATTTAAAACAGAGATAGAGCAATTTGAGGAGTTATATAAAGGCGCCCATCTTTTTATTTCAAAATCATTATTTTTGAACTATTTCATTATTTATTTTCACCTCCTCAGCTATTCATCATTTGTCGCTTTAACGTGAGGCCCTTTAAAATAGAGCCCACAGCGCATTTTATCAATATATATATATATATATATATATATATATATATGTGTGTGTATCATTTGATAAATTCTTCGGCTTTTATACTAAATATTTTCAAATTGGTATGTTATTTTGCCAGGTAAATGTGAATGTAAACATTACTGTCTACAAATTACAACGCAAATCATACGAAATTTATTTGAAAAATTTTGTCTACGTTGAGAGTTAAACACAAGTCTCCGGTTTGCCGAACAATCGCTCTAACCAATTAAGCTACGATAGACCTTGGTTCAAGTTTATTGGAAACGCCTTATAAGGCGACGATGTTAATAATTCCGATGTAAGTTTTGAAAGCAGATGTCAGTTTTGAAAGTTTGAAATTGCTAGTTTTTACTTCTTAACTATTAATATATGTAGATGATTTCTTAGCCATTCATTTAATATATCATATGATAAATTCTTGGAGTTTTCGGCATTTATATTAAATATTTGAAATATTTTCAAATTAGTATGTTATATTCCGATTTTCAAAATGGGCGCCAATTATTAAATATGAATAATCAATTATTAAACATAAATCATCATACAGACATATTTTTAGTTTAGACTCTTAAAATTGTTCTCAGGGATTTTGTTTTACAAAAAGAGTTCCTTGTAACTAGGCCAAGCATCCAATGTAATAAGGAGAGAAATAATACGATAGCATGTTAAATTTAATATATTTATTATTCATAAATTGCAAAAAAATACATTAATTTTTAAACGTGTTAAATATCGTCAATTATATTTTTGTTTCTCAATAAAACATGATACGTAAATCTTTATAACTAGTCAGAATATACTCATATCTATCTATATATCTAAAAATATGACTTTGAAAATCTTTGTTAGATTTCAATAAATCTTCCAAAATACAGCTGTGTATAACTTTAGACCAGTCCGTCTTATACTTTACAAAATGCTAAAATATAACATAGTATTTTTATTTAAAATTAATAAATTGCGAAGTTTATGGATTTAGTTGGTTTATGAAGTGATAGTATTTCAAAAGAGAAATGTGTTATTTCATATTTATGTGACGAGACTTTACCCTGCCACATAAGATACTCTTCTTCTTCAGGTGCCATCTCCTCTCAGAAGGTTGGCTATCATCACGGCTATTCTCATTTTTGATGCTGCGGCTCTAAATAGTTCAATGGAGCTGCATTTATACCACTGTCTCAAATTATTTAACCAGGAAATACGTCTTCTTCCTATATTTCTTCTTCCCTGTATCTTACCCTGAATAATTATCTGTAGCAGAGCATATCTTTCCCCTCTCAACACGTGGCCCAGATATTGTAGTTTTCTTATCTTTATTGTGTTCAATATTTCCTTCTCTTTCCCAATTCTTTTAAGTACTTCACTATTCGAAACCCTATCTATCCATCTTATCTTCAGGATCCTCCTATATGCCCACATTTCAAATGCCTCTAGACGCTTGTTAGTGTCTTGCTTTAGCGTCCAGGCTTCCATCCCGTACAGCAGCACCGGGAACACGTAACATTTCAATACCCTGATCTTGAGACGCAGACTAAGGTCATTGCCACACAATACTTTCCTCATCTTGTTGAATATATTCCTGGCTTGGCCGATTCTCGTTCGAATTTCTTCTGTATATTCATTTGTGTCGGTAACAGTTGTTCCCAAATATTTGTATTTCTTTACTCTCTCTATTGGCTGTTCTCCAATCCATAAGCCTTCTTGATGTCGGTTAGACTTTGTAATAATCATGAATTTAGTTTTTCTAACATTTAGTGTGAGGCCACTTTCTTCGCCATTTATTACAACCTGGTCCATTAATCTTTGTAAGTCTTCCAGTGATTCTGCGATAATAATGGTGTCATCCGCATATCTAATGTTATTAATAATTCTTCCGTTAACTTTTATTCCTATTGTTGTTTCTGCTAACGCTTTCTGAATGATGTTCTCAGAGTATAAATTGAACAACAACGGGGACAACACACATCCTTGTCTCACACCGCGCTTTATCCTTATATCTTCCGATACCTCTTCACCCAGCCTGACATTCGCTGTCTGGTTATAATACAAATAAGCTATTATCCGAATATCCTTGTTGTCTATGTCTTTAGCTTTGAGAAGCCGAATCAAGTCGTCATGGCGAACCCTGTCAAATGCCTTGTTGTAGTCCAAAAAGCAGATGTACAAAGGTTGATTGACGTCCATGCATCTCTGAGCCAGCACGTTAAAGCCAAATAGTGCTTCTCTTGTTCCCATTGCATTCCTGAATCCGAATTGAGAGTCACTAAGATCTTGTTCTAATTTTCTGAATATTCTCTGGTGTATGATCTTCAGGAATATCTTGAGGGTGTGGCTCATCAGGCTGATTGTCCGATGGTCATTGCATTCCTTTGCGTTAGGTGTTTTTGGCAGGGCAATAAATGTTGATCTCAACCATTCTGTGGGAATGATGCCTGTGTTATAGATTGTGTTGTATAGATCCACCATTACTCCTATTCGCCCCTCTGTTATGAGTTTAATCAATTCTGTTGGTATTTCATCAGGACCTGGAGCCTTATTATTTTTTGCTAATTTGACTGCATGTTGTACTTCTTCTCTTGTTATGCTTGGACCTGTACGACCACTGCCTTCATCCTCCATAGCTTCACGTCGGTGATCCTCGAACAGCTCCTGCACATATTCTTTCCACCTCTCAAGCTTTCGCTTTGTTTCAGTAATTATTTGTCCGTTTTTGTCTAAGAGAATATTACATTTATTTGTGCGCTTTATACCAGTTAATTCTTTAATCTTTTTATGCAGATTAAAATCGTCATTTTTTCTTTGTAACTCTTCTATTTCAGCGCATTTATCTCCGTACCATTTCTCTTTGGCTTCTCTTATTTTCTTTCTTATCTCTTTATTTGTATTATTGTATTCCTCAATGTCTCTATTTTTTTGCAGTCGTCTTCTTTCCATTAACTTTAGTATCTCATTGGTCATCCAGGATCTATTGCTATGCACTACTTTCTTTTGTAGTATTTCACGACTGGGTGTCATTATCGCTTCTTTAATGGATTTCCACTTTTCGTTCGGATCTTCATCTTTATTTAACCTTATTCTGCCCAACTCCTCATTGATCTTCTCAGTTACCTGTTTTCTTATTAGTGGTTCACGTAAATGTGATATTTGTATCTTTCCACTGGTTTTCTGGGGAATGAGCTTTTTGAGTCTAACTTCAAATTGGGTTATCACGGGATTATGATCTGTTTTTACGTCAGCACCCGGATATGTTTTGGCAGATTTAATTGCATTCCGATATCGTTTATTTATTAATACGAAATCTATTTGGTTTCTACTAATATTATTATTAATGTTATCAGCTGGAGACTTCCATGTATATAGTCTTCTTTCATGGAGTTTAAAGTAAGTGTTTGTTATAATCATGTCCTGTTCTTGGCAGAATTGTGCCAACCTATCCCCTCTTTCATTCCTAACTCCCAATCCGAAGTCGCCTATTATGTCTTCCACTCTTCCTTTTCCTATTTTTGCGTTGAAGTCGCCCATAATGATCGTGACATCTCTCCCCTTTGTCGTGTGCAAGGCCCGCTGTACGTCATCATAGAACTGTTCTATTTCGTCTTCCTCTTTATCGGCAGTGGGGGCATATATTTGTATTACATTCAGCATTCCTTGGGCTATCTGTAGTTTTATCATGATCACTCTGTCTGAGATGGGTGTGAAGCTCGTTACGTGTCGAGATAGGTTCTTTTCTATTGCTATTGCTACTCCGTTCCAATGCTTAGGGTTGTTGTTTCCTGAGTAGTATATCTTTGCCTGTTGTATATTTATTTCTCCTATGTCCGGCCATCTGGTTTCACTTAGTCCCATTATGCTCACATTCAATCGTTGCTTCTCTTGAAGTACGTTATAGATTTTCCCGGCTTCATATACAGATTTGATGTTCCATGTGCCTATCTTAAATTTCTTCAGGTAACTCTTTGCCATATTCAAAACCGTCCCCCCCGGAGATCCGATTGGGGGACAAGAAACTCCGGAATATTTCGCTTTGAACTTAGCCATGTTGATTTTACTAGGGATATCCTTCGGATCTTTAATGTGGTAGTCATCCCGTGGCTTTCCACATCCTTGTGCCGTTGGCTACTTATTAGTAGCTCTTCCGCCTTCGAGAGCAATTTCTTGCTTCCAGGACAAAAGAATGCCCTTTCCCAATTATATGGGGGGGATTGCTTATACCGGCAAACACTCGGTCGACAGAGCCTCGTTAGTTGTCTAGCAGGGCGCACCACGGGCAGGTGAGGTTGTCATTTGGGTTTGGTGTTGTTCATCCTCACCCCTTACACCCCTTAAGATACTCAGTATCACACAATTTATTTTGTTCAAAATATTAAATATCTAATGAGAATTTAATTGGGTTATATATATATGGGTTATAAAGGGTTTTCCAATAGTAACGCTCGATGTTTGGCAACTGCGCATGACGTAGTCGATAGTCACACAGATGCTATCTTTGACAGCCGTATTCAGTTAGTCTCTGCATTTTATTATGGAGCGTTACACGACTGAGCAACGCGTCAAAATTGTTAAAAATTATTATAAAATCCAATGTTCTATTCGGCAAACGTTTCGCGCACTCCGTGCAATTTATGGTGTCAACGATCGTCCTGCAGAATTCACAATTCGCCGTTTAATAAACAAATTCGAAACAACTGGGTCTGTGGCAGATCAGAAAGTGTCTGTACGTCAGCGAAACGCAAGATCCCTTGAAAATATTGCTGCAGTTCGGGAAAGTGTGCATGACAATTCGCAACAGTCCATTCCGCGTCGGGCTCAAGAACTTGGCCTGTCTTCGACGACAACTTTGCGAATCCTGCATAAGGACTTAGGGCTTCACCCTTATAACGTGCAATAAACCCAAGAACTAAAGCCCAACGATCATAGACAGCGGAGTGCATTCGCTGATTGGGCGCAAGAGCAGCTGGAGGTCGATCCTGATTTTGGGCGCAAAATAATGTTTAGTAACGAGGCTCATTTCTGGTTAAGTGGCTCTACTAACAAGCAAAATTGCCGAATTTGGAGCGACGAAAACCCACGGAAGATTCATCAGGTCCCTCTACATTCCGAAAAAGTTACTGTATGGTGTGCACTGTGGTCCGGCGGAATAATCGGTTCATATTTTTTCGAAAACGAAGAAGAAGTGGCACTTACTGTCAACGGTGAGCGATACAGGGCTATGATAAGAGATTTCTTTTGGCCTACATTGGATGGGATCGATCTAACAAGCGTGTGGTTTCAGCAAGATGGTGCTACGTGCCATGCATCACGTGATACAGTGACACTATTGCATGAGAAATTTAATGGTTTTGTTATATCGCGAAATGGTGACGTTAATTGGCCGCCCAGATCCTGCGATCTAACGCCACTGGATTCTTTTCTCTGGGGCTTTCTAAAATCCAAAGTCTATGCTGACAAACTGCGGACGGTTGCCGCATTAAAGACCAACATTAGGCGCGTTATCGCTGAAATTGAGCCACTTTTATGTGATAAAGTCATCACAAATAAGGGTATCCAGGATTCAACAAACCAGGCAAAGCCGCGGAGGGCATTTACCTGATATAATTTTTAAAACATAATGTTAACACATGTACTTTATAATACAAATAAAAATAGATCACTATCATTCTCACAATTTGTTTTATTGCGTTACAAAAAACGAGCGCTTCTAATGGAAAACCCTTAATATATAGTCCTTTTACGATAACAGACGAGGCACGTCATAACCGGAAACTTCAGAATTACCTACCTATACAATACTAAACCCAAAAAGAACTGTCTTTCACTATCGTATATCTAGAGATTTCTTCTTTGCAAACGTTCCCAACTTCTATTTTCGCTACTGTCATTCGTATCTGTCACTTGTGCGCCATTTGTTGTTCTGTATTTTTCGTGTCCCTTTTATTCAGTTTTGTGGTATTATTTGCATTTCATTAGTTCGCAGTTTGTTCTTTAGTTTTCGTGTCCCTTTTATCTAGTTTCGTCGTATTATTCGTATTGTATTAAAACAACGGTTCCTTTAATAACCATTAAGTTTCATTAACATTAAGTTTCCCTTAAACACATTTTAGAAGAACATATCACCTTATGTACTTTAAACAACGTACTTAAAAGAAGCGATATTTTTAATGGTTTCCCTATGGAAAGTGCTACGAAACATTGGTTTTCACTTCACGAAAGATGATCCTAAACGAGCGTTGATGGAACTGTCTCATATTGCTTTAAAGCGGATCTCTTTTCTACAGCAGCATATACGCATAAAACAAGAACATATATATCAGTTTATATTTCTTGATGAAACCTGGATCTTTCAAGATGGAAGCACTTCAAGAACCTGGCAAGATGAACATGTCAAAACTGTGAAAGCGAAACAAATAGGTGGCAAAAGGTAATCGTTTTTCTTTTTCTTTGTTGCATAAATTTTATTATGTTCTGTTCTAATAGGCATATAATATTACATGCTGGAAACGAAGATGGCTTTATTCCTGGTGCTGAATTAATATTTACATCCAATAACAAAAACTCTGATTATCATGGTGATATGAACCGTGACAATTTTCTGTTTTGGTTAGAAAATCAACTACTACGTAATTTAGAAAATCCTTCTGTGATTGTAATGGATAATGCAAGTTATCACAGTACAATTAAGAATAAGCCTCCAACATCTTCCACAACAGAATTAGAAATTACGAACTGGTTAAATGCAAACTCTATTGATTATGATGCATCAGCGTTAAAGCTACAGTTGCTAGATTTAGTTGAGCGGTTAGTATAATTATTCTTTTTTTTAATAATTACTGGCTATTATTATTTATAGTTTTAAACCACCACCCATTTATGAGGCTGATGAGTTGGCTAATAAATATGGTCACGTTGTGCTCCGTCTACCTCCATATCATTGCATTTTTAATCCTATTGAACTGATATGGGGTATTAGCAAACGCTATTATAATAACCATATTGGCAAATACGGCAGAACAGAAGAAGGCTGCATAAAATTATGGAAGGAAGCGCTCAGTGAAGTAACCCCAACATGTTGGGCAAACAGCATCAAACACACCGAAACAGAAATTAAAAAATGGTGGGATAGAGAAATTGGCTTTGAACGAGAAGATGTAAGGCCTTTAGTTATTAATATAGGCGCAGAAGAAAGCTCAACCGATGACAGCGATTTTGAATAAAAATTATGTTTGTCATTTATATCATGTTATATTAAATTTGCTTTTCTTTATTATAATGTCAATTTATTGTGTATACTGATAATATTTATTGAAATAAACGTATTTCTATTTTATTTCGATAGCTTAATTGCTGTTAATAACATGTCTCAATTATGCTAATTGTCAGTTATAATTTACCACGTACATAAAACTATAGTTAGAATGAGAGGCGTTAGGTTTATCTAATTGTTTTAAAAGTATGTATTTATTAATTTTATGTTTGTTCGAGAGTCACAGGGGGTTTTTCTCTTTGTGCGAGTCATATTCATAAAGAGTCTTTCCTCCTAATGCTACTGTTAATTTGGCTTTAGCTCCCTATACATTCGGTAAAGGGATTTTTTTTTTTTCTTTTGTAAATTAAAAATTGTAAACTAGTTAACTGAGTCTTTCATTAACATTTATTGTTTTACTTCTAACATAACCTGGCCCTAATCTGAGAAGAGCGACCCGTGAGATGTGAGCTCGAGGAATCTACTAGACTGAACAGCCGGAAGCATAAGTTGTAGTGTGAATAAAAAAATTAATAAGCAATTAAAAGCACATTCCACTGCAATATGTTTCTGCCATCTAGGCGTCCACCTAGGCCTTAACTGAGGACGCCTAGATGGCAGAAACATATGTATTAAGCAGAAGTAAATGCTGAAAATACGAGGTGTATTGTCCATGTGCATAGTTACAGATATGTAAATTATTTATATGTTTGTTTCATATTGTCTGACTATTTAGTTTATTTCTTTTGGCAATTCCAAACAGAAACTCGTCCAACTGAACAGATAAAAAGTATTTAATATTGTAATCTGTTAATTTAAAGTTCCGTTACCGTATATAAATAGAAGTAATAAACAAACACCGTTACAAGTTTGGTGTTGGAAATTTGGCTGAAACTTCCGTTACAAATTTTATAAATATTAAATATGCAATGCTATGCACCTCCACGAGCACTAGACTTGCGCCAACGAATATTACCTTATCCTAAATCTACCCAACTTACCTTCAACTTTATGGTAGCCCTGGAGATCTTATGGCTAAAGAGCTAACTCAGTTAAATAGGCGAGTTTCTTACATAAAAAAGGGCCCCACTATGTTTTTCTTTAACCAACAGAGAATACAGACTCTGCCGTAGTAAGTGGATAAATTTAGTAATACTCAATAAGTTGTCAATAAAAAAACCCAAAGTTCATAACTATAACAACTAGATTTATTGATTAAGAAATCTCATTAAGAGGTTAGAACAACAAACAAAAACAATATAATATGCTATTGCAATTTCAGATTGTGATAACTCACTAATAACAGGTACAAGTAACGTACTATATGAATGAATCCTAGATTCACCCTGTATATATTCAATTGACAATTACTAAAATAAAACAAAAATTGACTTATAATAAGCACCTCTTACCAAAATTGTACACCGAGTGCTTAAGGTTGAAAACAAAAAAATATGCTATACCAGGGGGGTATATGTATGGAACAAAAAAAACTATTCCACAGTTGGAATACCATTGACCAGAATTAATTATCGTACCTAAAACTATATGGTATTGCATCGTTAATTCATTAAAGCTTTAATCAACCTTACACAGGTTCGATACACACAGTATATGCAATACGTACTTAGGTGGTACACACAAATAGAAATTAATAGTTCAATAAATGATTAACTGTCAATGTATTCATATAATTGGATACTCCAATCAGATAGTAATCAAAACAGGTTCAGCCAGTATATGCAAAAATGTGTTTAAGATATACAGGCTGTCACACAAAAAACGCCCCACGCTGTAACTTTGTTATTTATATTTCGATTTTCATGAGATAGGTACCAAATGAAGTGGCTTGATGAGTACTATGTTTGGGGCTACATTTACTTTTTTCAACTGCCATCTTCAATTCCTAGCGATTGTCAATTTTTTTTTTCAAATTGCACGGTATATATTTTTTTTGCATAATTGAATAGAGATTTTTTTCCTAAAATCATTGATGTACAATACATTCATTTTAATTGAAAATTTAGAAGAGAATAAAATTAAAAAGTTTCCAAACATTCTCTTAAAGCGAATTATTTATACCCAAAATAAAATTGTAGTATGTCACTAAGTTGATTGAAATTCATGATTTATTTCAAAAATATACTTGCTTAGTACAGAAAAGTCAAAGATGACAGTTACATATGCGTAATGCGTTATTTTTTCATCGCACACTACAGTATAACACAAGTGACGAAGAGCATATATGGACTGTGTTTTAATAATTTTTTTCTTCTAAATTTAATTAAAATTAATGTATTGCACATCAATAGATTCGGGGAAAAAAATCTCTATTTAATTATGCAAAAAAATATATACCGTACAATTTGAAAAAAAAATTGACATCGCTAGGAATTGAAGATGGCGCTGGAAAAAAGTAAATGTAGCGTCAAACATAGTACTTATAAAACCATTTCATTTGGTACCTATCTCATGAAAATCGAAATATAAATAACAGAGTTACAGCTTGAGGCGTTTTTTGCGTGACAGCCTGTATAAAAAAAATTAACTAGAATTTTATTCTATAGTTGTGAATGATTACCAAATAAATGGAAAAGATATTTAGTTAAACAAAATTTAGATATTAAAATTACATCGGTATCAGTTACTGATTCAAAAAAAAAAATACTAATTTGATTTACTCAAATTTCTTTACTTTAAACAATCTGATATGCGAGATTGATACTACTAAAAAAAAAGATACTACTAAAATTTGAACTAGAAAACTGATTACACGATTAATGTATGAAAATGGACTTAGTTAACTTTTGAGGCAAGAGGAAAAAAAAATGGAGAGTAGAACACCATGTTTTAGAACACAATTAATATTGTTTTCCGGGAGTCTGTCACAAAAAAAAAACGTTACTCTCTATACACTATCTTGAGTGAAAGATGACCCTTAGATTCGATTACGCAGAGTTCCTGTGTCCGGGTGATTAGCTGACTGCTGATGAATCAATCTCTCGTCTAATTAGTAGATTGCACCTACGGAACTCACAGCATAACCAATCTAACGCAATTCCGCCTGTATTGCCGATATTAGCAGATACTAGCAGCCCTAAATAAATGAGAAAAAGGAAAAGAATAAGTGGAAGATTCCAGAGTAATATAACAAAATTGAGAACAATGCCGTGATATAATTACAGTCGTCCCCTTATCTCAGCACTCACCTGAAGCAAACACGTGGGCGTAAAACTTTTCAAATCCGGGGAACAATACCCTCGACTAAAATTGCACTACTTACTAGTGAACTTATATGAAGCGACCCAATTTGTCGAAGCCTGCCTTCGGCAGAACAGATAACACTGTATCAACTCAAATTGACTTCCCAGCTTTACACTCGTCGACTTACTTCAAAGCGGGACTAATAAGAAGAGAGCGCCAAGAATGATTGTCCTTTAATTTAAGCAGAATAGACGGATACGTCATTGACAACAAAAAAGGTACTACCCCCCATACGGGATATTGGAATAAAAGATTGATAATTACTCGGATATCATGACATGATTAAAAAGCAAATGAGGAAGCCACAACCAAAAATTCATTAATTAATTCGGATTAATTAAGAGTTTTAGCAACGATTAAACTTATACCAAACGTTACAGCGATCTAGAGCAAATAGTTTAGGAGAGTCTTGCCTAGATGGCTCGCCAAACAAACCAAAAATGTAAAGACTTAAATTAATTGAAAAATGGTTATACGACAAGTTAAACGATCCTAATATGTTTACAAAATTCTAATAAAAACATAACGATGTCCTGTTTACCTCAAATTGCCCGAAAGGAACGATCATGAAATATAAATTCAAATGTACGAACGATGACTCGAATAATATTTCAAGATGTCTAACTTGCGCATGAGTAGATCCAATGCTCTGGATTAAAAATAAACACATTAAATAAACGACTCCGGGGAAACGGTTATAGTGACATCCAAGATAGTTTAACATACAAATGTTATATGAAGATATTAGAGTATGAAATAGCCTATGATGTTCGATAATTAGCAATTAAAGTAAATAAATTATATTAAATGATGATATTGAATTTTGAAATAGCCTATGATGACTTAGAATTAGCAATTAATTTAAATAAATTATTAAAAATGCCGAAAAGGTATAAGGATCGTTTTTAAAGTATAACAACAAGCCGCTATAAGTTTGGCATGCCCGAACTGGGACGTCTAGTATATTAAGTCAGTAATTAATCAGATATAGAGATCAAGTAGACACGTTAAAATATATTACCGTTATTAATTTTTCTCGATATGTGAAAAGAACCCCTTCAATGGAATTTAAAATTGCCGAAATATTCTCAAAACCAATCAATAGTAAGAAAAGGAAATATTTACTCAATAATTTAAGAAAAAAAGAAAATTTCTTACAAAACGTTAATTTAGACAATCGTATCAATTTGTTCTACTATGTGAAATTTGCCTAGCAGACGAAATTATTTTATCGCCCGAAAAAAATACAAGAGAAATAGAGCGTAAGGTTCCAGAAAAACAAATTGTTCGATTCTCTAAGAGTTCTTCATAAACTGAGAACAATATATCTTTAACTGCGAAAAAGAATGTACTGATGTGTACCTTTGGAGCACGATATTTAAAAGTACATCAAAAAAGCATTTTTTAATGATACTTCATATAAAATGAGAGACTTAACAAGATTATACTAGAAATTTGAAAATGAGATTCCTCTATACACAATCTAGTTTAAATTTTAACCATATAAAGAATATCTTTGGTTCTGTCATTTACCGTAAACATTGTAAGTTACTTCTTTGAAGCAATGCTATGAAATGCTTTGAAAGCAAAGATGAATCTGCTTACTAAGGCGAGATATGAAATTTCATCTCAAGCAGTAAGCAATCTTGATTTAAGTAAATGGAATAAACCAACAATAGTACTATTAGCTAACGCTTGAGGCTTCTAAGAGTTTAGCTGTTGGAGTTGACGCATAAGTCTCTAAAGAAACTCAACGACATTGAAAGAGACATTTCGGCCAACAATTTCTTATTAGAAACTGTTTATTGTTAGGTAATTTTATTAAACCGAGAGCGGCCTGGTAAGCTGCAAAAAGTGTAACTTTATACATACATATAGGTATATCCACGAACGATGACAGTAAGAAAAATGATTAAAAATTTAATCCAATCATCTATCCAACTATATGCATTTAATATACATATTTTAATATGTATATATTTAAATATGTGTGTGCGTGTCTGAATGCGCGCCTGCGCGCGTGTGCATATCATTTGAAATCCTATTCGAAGATACTATTTGTTTCATCCGACACCCTAAAAAAATCCATGATTGTTAAATCAGGAGATCTGGGCGACCATAAAATGTGACCAGCATTGGGTATCCATTTTTCTCGAAAATACTCATTCAGCCATTCACAAACTTTCAAATTCGAGTGGGCCGGATAACCGTCGTGTCGAACCACACCAATTCAAAATATTTAAATATACATTGCATTAGAGCAGACCTATTTCCGTGCGCGCCATGAGCGCCGGTATGGGAGTGTAATTCGTAATATATTAGAATATGCGATAGAATAGCGAAGCAACATGAGCTTGTTACCAATATAAGTATAGAAGTAGAGACATATATTCTATCAGAAATAATTAAATATATATTTGGTTTTCTGCTATTAAAGTAATATGCATAAACACACAAGAAATAAGAATAGTACATATTATAGCAGCGTTGTATGTACCTATAAATAAAATGGAAAATGTATGAAATCAGTAATTGTGTGCACGACAGAGGATTTAAAAAAACACTTACCGTTTTAAGCGTCTTCCAATGATTGACAAACTGGAGAAACTCGATTGTATATTTTCATATATAAACTGCTGTCGATTAATTTTGTTATTATTGTGCTTCGAACTGCTTACGTGTTCTTTACAATGTGTTTTTGGCCAACACATTAGATATGTATTGCACAGTAACCTGTTTCAACCTGTTTACGCACCGATGGTAAATTCCTTCGTAACGTTGTCGTGCTCGGTAATGTTTGATTCGCGTATTTATTCCAAAATAAAATAAATGAATCATTACTTAACAAGGTAAATTAATTTTGTTATTATTGTGCTTCAAACTGCTTATGTGTTCCTTACAATGTGGTTTTGGCCAACACATTAGATGTGTATTGCACACTAAACATTTAATTTTTGAGCCATCGTATATTAAGTCCGGGAAAGCCATAATAAACTTATTCACTTCGTCTGACAACGGTCGTTTTCTCGATTTATGTTTATTACTGAATGCTTTTTATTAGTTCTGATTCAGAACTAATAAAAAGCATTCAGTATGTGTTTGGTACTTGCTTAGACTGCATGTAAGTGTAAGCATACGTAATAAAATGTCGTCGACACATAAATCGAGAAAACGACGGTTGTCAGACGAAGTGAATTTACTGAATCAGAACTAATAAAAAGCATTCAGTATGTGTTTGGTACTTGCTTAGACTGCATGTAAGTGTAAGCATACGTAATAAAATATCGTCGACACATAAATCGAGAAAACGACCGTTGTCAGACGGAGTGAATAAGTTTTTTATGAAGACGCTTAAAACGGTAAGTGTTTTTTTTAAATCCTCTGTCGTGCACACAATCTTAATGTTCTGATTCAGAACTAATAAAAAGCATTCAGTATGTGTTTGGTACTTGCTTAAACTGCATGTAAGTGTAAGCTTACGTAATAAAATGTCGTCGACACACAAATCGAGAAAACGACCGTTGTCAGACGAAGTGAATTTACTGAAACAGAACTAATAAAAAGCATTCAGTATCTGTTTGGTACTTGCTTAGACTGCATGTAAGTGTAAACATACGTAATAAAATATCGTCGACACATAAATCGAGAAAACGACCGTTGTCTGACGGAGTGAATAAGTTTATTATGAAGATACTTAAAACGGTAAGTGTTTTTTTAAATCCTCTGTCGTGCACACAATCACTGATTTCATTTTATTTATAGGTACATACAACGCTGCTATAATATGTACTATTCTTATTTTTTGTGTGTTTATGCATATTACTTTAATAGCAGAAAACCAAATATATATTTAATTATTTCTGATAGAATATATGTCTCTACTTCTATACTTATATATGTAACAAGCTCATGTTGCGTCCCTATTCTATCGCATATTCTAATATATTACGAATTACACTCCCATACCGGCGCTCATGGCGCGCACGGAAATTGTTGTGCTCTACATTGCATGCATAGAAATCGGCTCACTGTAAACTTTCGACTTTAACTATATTTTGTTTAGAATATATTTATAAGATCAAGAAAAAATAAATGCTGCTTGAAAGACAATTTAATGTGCTTTGATATGAATTTAAATTTATCAAGTGTGCTTATCGTCTATATGCGTAGTAACCAGTAAACAAATAAAACGTATTTATGTTGTGGTTGTAACAAGAATAACAAACTTGTGACATTGAAATTTTTGCCTTAGCGATTGAAATTTGCAAATTATTCGTTTTTCATAATTTGATCAGTTTTCAAGTGTGCTAGTTTAATACATACAACACCGCAAAAAGCCGCCCAAGTAATTGCTTTAATCGAAATTGACTTAATCAACAAGCTGTTGCTCGATAACTGCATATGACGCGCGTAGCTCTTCAAATAATGTACCAACGTTGTGCAGAGACTGGATCCTTTCATAGGAAACCTGGAACCGGAAAATGAAATACAATGGATCGTGATGACTGCTTTACTGTGTCAATAATATTAAGATATCGTCGCCTTAATGAGATTCAAGTGCAGCAACAGCTCCGTGAAGTACGAGGAGTGGTAATTAGTCAGTGGACAGTAAGATGAAGACAAAGAGAACGTAACCTGATTTGTACAACACCTGCAATTTGTCCAAAACTTACCACAGCTCATCGTCAAGCACACCTGCGTTTTGGACGGGAGCATCCGAATTGGACATTGGACATTGGAACAGTGAAGGTCTGTTCCATTCTCAGATGAGACCAGCATATGCCCCTATGACAACGACCGAAGAAGAAAAGTGTACCGGAGACCAGGAGAGCAATTTTAAGAATTCTGCATTGTAGAGCGGAATTCTTATGGAGGTGGTTCTTGCCTGATCCGGGGTGCAATTTCTATGGAAACACGAACCGACCCAGTTCTCATCGGTAGGGATGACCGTGGTCACGGGTGAGGAGGTTTAAGAGGTGCCATGTACATCGAGGAGATTTTAGCAATTCATGTGATAACTTAGGTCGATTAAATTGGAGAGGAATTTATTTTTATGCAATACAATGCTAGGGAACATAGCGCAAGAATCATGCAAGGATTACGTTACAGAAGTCGGTTTTCGGGTTATGGATTGGCCAGCATCCAGACCTTAATCGGATTTATGGGATGAGCTAAAACAAAGAATTTGTGCTAGACATCGTGCCCAAACCTCGATCCAAGAGCTTATTATTGCAGTAGAAGGAGAATGGACTGATACCCAAAACAAACAATATCGAGATTGATTAGCTCTATGCCTAATCGTATAAGAGATGTTATTAGGGTGAGAAGGGGGTCATACACATTATTATAATTAAGTGTTAATTTAGATAATTGTCAATAAACCACAAATACTTCCCTTAAGTAATAAAAAAAGATAATTTGTTTCATGTATTAATTTCACAATTTTAAGTTTAAGAAGCCGAAATAAATTTTAATAAATTTAAACTCATATCAAGGCATATTAAATTGTCTTTCAAACAGCATATATTTTTTCTTGATCTGATAAATAGATTCGAAAGAAAATACAGTTAAACTCATAAGTTTACTGTCGACCGATTTCTATGCACGCAATGTATATGCTCATTAAGTCTTCCATCAATAAAATATAGTCTAATTACACAACAATTATGGGAAATTGCACACCAGACGTTAAGTTTATTAAAATTAATACTGGTAGCCGTAACTTTGTGGTAATTGATTTTTAAAATAATAAAATAAAATAAAACAATAACTTTGTTATACCACTTTATTCACATGTAATATTGACCGCGGTTTCGACATACAATGTCATTATCAAACTGCAAAAGTTAGAGGCCTACATAGATCTTATAAATGACACAAAAATATATGGGGGTGGTTTATGATGTTATTTAAAATTACTACTATATACTTAACTATTATATACAACATTGGAAAAGAGGTGTATATATAAGATCCAACTGGTCGTTAAGAACAATATCAATTGTGTTGTTTCCGCTTTTAAAAATTTCAAGTGACTCTAAAAGATTTAATTTACGACCTTTCTTGGCCAAATGCAATATTTTATGATGACCAAATGTATGCCTTTCTGTAATAAGATGGTCTGTCTTCTTTAGTTTATATGACCTCATGTGTTCTTTTTCCCGTATAATAAAACTTCGACCAATCTGACCTATATATACACTTTTACAATCATTAAAATATAATTTGTACACTCCTGATTTATTATTGATATCTGTTTTAGGTTTTGCGTTAAAAATGAAATTACTTGTTTTTACATATGGTTTGTAAGCTATACTAACATTACTATTATTTTTTTAAATTATATTTCCAATTTGCTCGCTTATTTTACCGACGTAAGTTAACGAGACAAATAAGGGCCACTTGTAACTGTTTTTTCTTTAGTATACTGTCAATTGTGCTACTTTTATAACTATTGTTTACCGCTATTTGTTTTATAGTATTGATTTCACGAACAATAGATTCATTAGACATAGGAATATTTAAAGATTCACTACACCCTAAGACATACAAACATTCATTTTTTAATTCTATGATACATAGAGCATTAAATATCCCTTTGTCTAATGAATCTTTTGTTCGTGAAATCAATACTATAAAACAAATAGCGGTAAACAATAGTTATAAAAGTAGCGTAATTGACAGTATACTAAAGAAAGAACAGTTACAAGTGGCCCTTAGTTTAGTATATCCTAAAGATAGTGCTAATTTGAAACAGTTTGTCTCGTTAACTTATTTCGCTAAAATAAGCGAGCAAATTGGAAATATAATTTCATAAAATAATAGTAATGTTAGTATAGCTTACGAACCATATGTGAAAACAAGTAATTTCATTTTTAACGCAAAACCTAAAACAGATATCAATAATAAATCAGGAGTGTACAAATTATATTGTAATAATTGTAAAAGTGTATATATAGGTCAGACTGGTCGAAGTTTTATTATACGGGTAAGAGAACACATGAGGTCATATAAACTAAAGAAGACAGATTCAACATTCGCAAACCATCTTATTACAGAAAGGCATACATTTGGTCATCTAAAATATTGGGGGGGCGGTTTACATCATAAACCACCCCCATATATTTTTTTGTCATTTATAACATCTATGTAGGCCTGTAACTTTTGCAGTTTGATAATGACATTGTATGTCGAAACCGTGGTCACTATTACATGTGAATAAAGTGGTATAACAAAGTTATTGTTTTATTTTATTTTATTATGTTAAGTTTATTAACTATTTTTGACAAGTGTCAAAAGTTATTTTATTTTTAGCTTCTTATATCCATAGCACATTATGCGTTTTGGAAAATAAGGCAGCACAAGCATTTCGAGGTTATACTATCTTGTTGAAATTTTGCACACTTGCATAATTTACCATTCTGAACAACTTTTCTTAAAAACATTTTGTCATATCTCCTACAGAATAAGCACTTTATCAGTGTAAAATTACCTTTTTGTACATTTTCAAGGCATGTTTGATTTTTCAAAACTAAAATTATGACACAAATTGATTTCTATCCGGGCAGGGCTAAATTTCGGGAGATAAAATTTCAACTCAAAGATTTTTTACCGATTCATGCGTCGATACGGGAACAGACTGTATATGTGTGTATGTATATAATTATAAATATATTATAGCTAGAAGGAATAAATGGAAAAATGGAAAAATAAATCTAGAAATTACATTTGCAATATGCATATACAATATTTCCCATGGCGTTTTTCTATATCGATCAGATAGATTAGAGGGGATGGTACTAAAGGCTACTCGTGACTGATTTGCCTTAGTTGTTCGGAAACTGTTCGAGTAAGTTTAACGAATTAACGATTCGAAATGGTGAAAATGTACTGTTTAGAAACATTAAAAATTTCTATGCACCCATTGAAAATAAGTGGTCTGTGGCCAGAAAAAAATCTCACGAAAATTTTACTAATCAAGTTAATTTTGAACTTTGTATTTCATTCTGTAATATATATGCTACTAACAATTGATCTAGTGATCGCTGTATTAGAAAAAAATACCAAATCTATTAACTGGTTAATAATTGTAATTATTCCAATAACTGTTTATTGCGCTAAAATACTAACGCTTGTATTCAATAGAAATTGTTTCTTTTCGATAATAGATGATCTAGGATCCAAGGTATTTAATTATCACAACGACATATTAAATAAGCATATCCAGTTAATATATCAATTAAACATAATATTCATGAGATTTTTCATTATAACCGTCGCTGCCTTTTTAGTAGCTTTCGGAATTTTACCATTTGTTAGAAATGGAACAATGATGGTACCTTCACCATTTAACACAGAAAAATTCGACGTACTCTATAAAATAATACAGTCTTTTTCTATTTTCTACATAGGTATTAATTGTGCAAGTCTTGATATGTTACTAGCATCACTTATAGCATTAGGTATTGCTCAACTAAATATTTTAGAAGGAAGACTTTTGAATATTTTAAAAAATGCAAAAGAAATATCTAAAAACAATGCCTATAAAAAGGAACTTCATATAATTGAGGAAGATATATTAAGAAAATGTGTTATACTACATGAGAAAATTAATCAGTAAGTATGCAAGTGTGTTTAATATATATTGATAAAACATTCGCCGCTTTGCACCTTCGTATTAGTTACTAATCCATTTGTACTGTCCAGGTTTCTGAAAAGGTTATTAAAAAATAATTAATCAAATAACTAGTAATTGTTCGCACAATGCATGTTGCACAAATCGTTTATTCATTTCCTTGGAGGAATACAAAATAACCAACTTTTTATTATAAACAGCGGCATTTCTCCAATTTTGGGTCTCCATTGTTCAATATCCCTCTAGATAATCTCCCGGCGCTAGACTAGGGATTCCGAGATTTTCCCAAAAAATATAGCTTTTTCAGTAGACTGTGTACCTCGACAAAATACGCTAAAATAAATGGCGTGTCAATAATAAATATATACGGGATATATTCTTAAATACAGCGTATCTATACAACAAACATATATCGTGCCCGCCATATTGTTCACACCATATGAGAAAAATTTTATCTTTGGGTTATTTGAAAATCTAAATCCGCCAAAAGTTTATGCATATTAAAAAACCCAAAATGGACTACTCGGGTTTTGCAAGCGATTTTTGGTTTTAGAGAAAATTGCATTTATCGAAACTTTAAAATATTTAAATTTTTTGACGAAATTTGGGTAACATTAATTAGATATTCAGTAAATACAATTCCAATTATGAAACCATATCAGTTTCTTCAACAGACGTCCAAAAAGTTGTTATTTTTCAAATTTCAACTTTCTCTTATAATTTTCACGTATAATTTCGAATTTTAATTATTTCAAATCTAAGCATAGTTGGTTGGTTTATATTTGTCTTAAAAAATTAACTAAATTAGTATAATAATCTAATATTACAAAAGAAATTTTTTATTTGAAAATAAATTTTGTCACGTTATTTCACATTTTTGGTGCAAAGCCTTTTTATCGTGAAAAACCTCATTTTAAGTTTCAGCTTGTTTTATAATTTACGCTAAATAAATGTAACTTAACAATTAATATGAATAGATGCAACAAAGAGTATATTTTTCCATTAAACGCACTAGAAGGTTATAATAATATCATCGTTATATTAGCTAAATGGTGTATTTCTAGCACTTCCGTAAGAAGAATTTTAAAGATGAACAAGTTCAGGCCTTACAAGGCAAAATTTATTCACACTTTACAAGAACGGGAGTACGCCCAGCGGTTAGAATTTTTTTTCAAGGAAAATTAGTAGAACAACGATCATTTGCGAAATATGTCTTGTTTAGAACGAGTTCACTTTTTCTTCCAAGGGAGTTGAAAGCTCGCAGAATTGTCGTTGGTGGGCCGATGAAAATCCACATTTTCAAATAGAAGAACCATATCAAAACGAAATGTGTGATGTGAAATCTTTAATAACCAAATTTTTGGACCTTGCTTTTTTAGAAATAATTTAAAGTCAGATATTTGGAAGATATTTGGAATTTTTACAAAATCTATTTTTCAACGAAATTAAAAATTATCCCCTGGAATTAAGAAGGAAAGTGTATTACCAACAAGATAGTTGCCCAGCTCACAGTACCATCGAAGTTAGAAATTACCTAAATGAGTTTTTTTCCAGCAAAATGGATTTTTCCTTAAAGGTCGCTTTTCTGAAAATCCATGGCCATTACGATCCCTGGATCTGACACCTTGTTATTTTTTTTCTTTGAGGATATTTGAAAAATCAAGTATACAAATTTAGACATTTAGAAATATTGACCACCTAGAGGAAACCATTAGAAGCTGTATTGTTCAGATTCCACTTGTATACCTAAAAAGTGTGGCAAATAAATTGTACAACAGAACTATTATGTGCATAGAAAACGAGGGAAGGCATGTGGAAATAGACATTTTTGTTACCAAAACTTGTCAATTTTTTATTTATTTAACTTATAAATAGCTTTTAAATATTATTTCTTCAACTAAACACCAGAATATACTAAATAATTTTTAGTTTTCCCTATAGTTTCCTTCATTTTGATAAATAAAGCCATTTTAAAATTTCAAGCGTCGTTTTAATGGTGGAACAAGGGTGCTATGAAAATTACTTTTTGCTTTTTGGTGGTTGAAGGTGAAACAGAGACTAATGCCAAAAACAATTTTTTAATAAATCAATTGATCAAAAAATTTCTGATTTGGATTAGGCTTAGGTATAAGGAAAAACCTTTTCATGTACCCCAGTTTAGGTTTTCAAACATGCACAAACAACTCTGATCGAACACGATTTTTGAAAATACTCTACAATAAAAGATTTTCCCATATGGTGTGAACAATATGGCAGAGGCTATATAAAAGCACAACTATTAATAGATTTTTAGTTAAAAGTACTCCGGGTATGTTAGAACATAATTCGGGTTAGGCAAAATAAATGGAGTTAAAAATTAGAATATTCCTTTTTAATTTTTTTGTTTGTATCAAGTAAACAACGATCTGACAAAGTATGTTCGCTCATAAATGTTAAGTATAATAAAAAAATTATGTACTGGAGTTGATAGTGTTGTTATTGCTGCACATTCTAAAAAATGTAGACTTATACAAAATGTTCTGTAAGTCGCCGGCACAAAAAGATAATTTTTTTTTAGATTGAATGGCCTATATAAGTCTAATATTTTATTATACATTAGACTTGGAATATTTTTTATTACGGATACTTAGCAGCTGGAGCCAATGGTTATCGAGATATTTACAATTAAAGAGAAAAAGTGACGTCTTTAAGTACCAATAATTTGCATTGGCATAAAATAAAATAACACGGTGGAGTTTGCACAAGGTATGCTGTGAGATAATTTTGTACGGAAATTGTTCTAATGTATACTGAGTGTTCGCGAAGGAAATTTGCGCTAAAGCATTTACTGTATTTGCTCTATCTTTTTAAATAGTCATATTAAGTGAAGCAGCTATCTTCTTTGTTAAGTATGTCCTATACAAATCTTTCAATATTTTGGAAGATATTTAATATTCTTTGAAAAATTATTTTCTCTATACATTAAAAATCATAGTAGCCATGAAAAAACATGGTATCTGTTGAATTTAAGGAGAAAGATTGAACTTTTGTCAAAATAATATAATAAAAATCGTCATTGTAATATTGATTTCTTTTGTTCTATTGCTGCTGTATTTCTTGGTGTTCTGAAGATATTTAAATAGTTTTTAAACCAAATTCAACACAAAATTAAAAAAAAAAGTAGTTACAGAAAATTACTTTGTGGAAATTATTTATATAAAGCATATTAAAACAACTGTGAAATAAATCAATAAACATACAGCTCTTGTGTACCTAAATTAATCTTTCGTAAAATTCTTGTTTGGAGAGTTTGGGCAGGTAGTTCTCTACAAACATTGAATAGGACAATTATTATCCTATTTTTCATATTCTCTCTTGTTGGTTCTTCCTCGTAAACGTTGCCCTTGATGTAGACCCATAAAAAAATCTAAAGGGATAAGATCACATGATCTCGGCGGCAATTCTATAAAACTACCTCGTCCAATCCATCTGTCAGGAAAAGTCACATTTAAAAACTGACGAACATTGCAGTGGTAATGTTCCGGCGCCCTGTTATGCTAGAATCACATTGCATTCCAAGTTAGAAGACCAACTTCTTCTAAAAGAACAGGTAGATGTCACTGAAAATGATAAGTAGGTGCCTCCAGTTAGATGTTCTTAAAAAAACAAAAGGTCCAACAATTTAGATATCCATAATACCGCACCAAACATTAAAACTCCAACATAGTTATTCGTATTACGTACCTAATATGGATTTTCCGTAGAATAATAATGCATATTATGGCGATTAACAAGACCAATACTTTCAAAGGTCGCTTCCTCAGAAAGCTTACGTACTCGTATTAAGATTACTATTAATTTGTCTTCTCATTGTATTACAAAAACGAATTCGATTTTCATAGTCAAGAGGATGTAATTCCTGATGTAGTTCTATATGATATGGGTAGAGTTTATACTTCTTCATTGTATGGTTTACCGTCGATTGAGATGTGTTTGCAATGACAAGTAAGAGTCTACTTCTAATGTGCGGATGTTGTTCGACATGAAGAAGAATTTCCAACTACCTTTTCTCTGTAGAGGTGTTTATTTATTATATTTTACTATATTTAAAACTACCATTAGCATCAAATCTATGTTTGAGGTTTTCAAAGGTTCTATTTGGCGGTTGACGTCTCTTCGGATAACGCATCCGATAAATACGTAATCACAAGTAAACAATTTGTATGTGCTCTTCCCAAGACGTATACCATGTCAGTTAGCTCTTCCTTTGAGAAATTCATTATTATTAAAATAACTTAATAAATTAAATAGCAATAAAACGGAAAAACGATTAATAAGAACACGAACAAAAAATACAATAATAGTAGAAACAGTAACAACAATAATACATTAAAGATCAACAATCGTAGCTTTATACCTTTGCGAGTATATTGACAGAACTACAATATGTTATATCAATTTCTTTTCATAACTATCATTCTTCGTAGCTACTGTGATTTTTAATGTATAGAGTAATGTATTTTTAAAATAAAATTAAAAATTTTCCAAAATATTGAAGACATACTTAACAAAAAAGATAGCTGCTAAAGCGCTTCATATGACTATTCAAAAAATTTAGGCGGTTCCATTTAAAATATACGAGATTTTATAGAGCAAATTTCCTTCGCTTTATCAAACCCTCGCTAATACTCAATACACATTAGAACAATTTCCGTACAAACGTATCTCATGGCACATCTTGTGCAAATGCCGTACCAAGTGATTTTATTTTATGCCACATGGCACTCTCGAATTATTGGCAGTTAAGGATGCACATAGAATTAAAGAGAAATATCAACTTTTCTCTTTAATTGTAAATGTCTCGAAAACCATTGTCTCTAGCTGCTAAGTATCCTTCATAAAACATATTCCAAATTAAAATAATTAAAAATTAGACATAATATACACGCCATTCAATTTACGTATATTTCTTGTGCCAGGGATTTTCAGAACATTCTGTACAAGTCTACATATTTTTAGAATGTGCAGCAATAGTAACCCTATCCACTTCAGCATATGAATTTTTATTATAATAGCTGGTGAACTCTTTTAGAGTAACGTCTACTACAGTTCCAGCCTCTTGATTTATTAGAGCATGGGCTTCACCCCATTTAGTAAAATAGTGTATGACCACTATGATCTACCTATTTCCTTTATCGCTTTCTGGGAAAGGCCTGGCGGCATCTATGGTGATTCTTTCGAAGAGGCTTCCCACATTGTATCGTCGCATAGATGCACGTCGACGTCTCTGGGGTCCATTACTTCCGGCACAATTAGCGCATCTTCGGAACCACTCTTTCACATCTTGTGAATAATTTATAATTTAATCTTTGGGTGCACCTCCTCCAGTGTTTTATGAACGCAAGAAGCACCATTGTGTAGTTCTTGCAACACCTCTGGTATCCTTTTCTTGGGTACCAGCACTCGCACTTCCGCTCGCTTTCATCGTGCTTTTTAACCTCACGCCTCAGGAGATCGTCTTCCATGATCAAGGAATCCTATTGTGCCCAGTATGACTTCAATTCTCGTGAACGGAGAACGATTTCTTGCCAGGTTGGTCTTTGCCTATTTTTCTTCTAAACAATTAAGACAGCAAAGTCAGGATCAGCTTCTTGATCTGGGCGCAAATTTTCTGGTTGCCACTGGTGATTAACAACGGTGGTTTGAATAGTGTTGGCTGATTTGTCTTCGATTCGGTTACAATGTCGACAGTCCTCTAGACATGGCCTTGTGGAAAGAGAATTTGCATTTCGATGTTTGAGGCCTACTCTATATTCGATGTTGAAGTAATACTCCTGTAGCCTCTCAATCCATCTAGCTACTTGACTCTCGGAATTCTTAAATTGCAAGAGTCACTTCAAAGCGGCATGATCAGTATAGATCAGAAACTTCAGCCCAAACAGGTACATACATGTAAAAGTGCTCAATGGTCTTAACTACTGCTTGTAGTTCTCGCCTGGTTACGCAATAGTTTCTCTCTGGTTTGGAAAGGGTCTTGCTGAAGTATCCAATAACATTTTCTTATCCATCTTGGATTTGAGAGAGCACACCACCCATCCCAACGTTATTTGCATCTGTATCCAGAATAAACCCTCCAGGTGGCAGTGGATAGCTTAAAACAGATGCACTTATCAAAGTTCCTTTTAACAATCCAAAGGATGCTTGGCATTCGTTGCTCCAAATGAATGCTCGATTTTCTATTAGGCGGGTTAGTGGTTTCGTAATATTAGCGAATCCAGGAACGTAACGTCGATAGTACGTGCATAATCCCAAAAACCTTCTTACCTCATATTTGCGCTTGTGTACCACAGTCAGCAACCTCGGGAATACTAGTTCAAAATTCTTCATGTAGTTTTAAAAGGTCCTCTCTACCACAATCATATCATCGAGATATACCAGGCAGGTATTTCATGACAGTCCCTTCAGTACAGTGTCCATGAGTCGTTCAAACGTAGCTAGGGCGTTACATAATTCGAATGGCATTACTGTAAATTGCCAAAGTCCCGTGTCTAAACTGAAGGCAGTCTTATCTTTGTCGTTGGGCTCCATTTCCACTTGCCAATAATCTCTCTTCTTGTCGAGAGTGAAGAACCATTTTGCTCCTGCCAAGGTATCTAGTGTGTCGTCTATTCTTGGCTAAGGGTAACTGTCCTTTTTGGTCACACTATTCAGTCGACGATATCAAAATCTGGTAGATCCATCCTTCTTCTTTATAAGGACCACTTATGAAGCCCATAGACTATTTATTCGAAGGTTCAACTACTCCTTGGCTTTCCATATCTTGTATAATCTGCTCGGGTTCCTTGCGTTTCGCTAGTAGTAGCTTTGTCCTTGTCATATTGGAACTGCATCGCTGGTATTTATTTGATGCATGACGATATTGGTTCTTCCTTTCCTGCCACTTCCAGTTTCAAAGATATCTTCACATTGTTGGATTAGAAGAGCTAATCCAACAATATGAAGATGTCTAACTTGACTTTGTTCTTTCTTGCTTAATCCTTGTCAAGCTGAGTCGATGATCTTAGAAAATTTCTTAAGAACCTGCACGAATCCATTCTTCTTTGTCTCAACACGATTAGCGACGGCCGACACTGACGAACACCATTCCAGAATAGTGCCTTTCTTCAACGAAACAGGGTAATAGTTTTCATTCATTACCTTCGTCGGTATAATCTTCTGAGTCTTAATGGCATTGTTGTCAAAATGCTTATTATTCCTCGGCATACCTCGGCATCATCAGCCTTCTGTTCCAACATTGTAACATTTTCTTCAAGATAATCACCGTTCATGCAAGCCGTCAAAAATATCTTCCATCTTGCATCCAGAACAACATTATCTGCAGTAATTACTCTTACAGGTCCATAATTTTCTGATGAAGAGCCAGCTCTTTATTGTCTATTTTTCAAGTGTCTTCTTGCAAATCTAACTGCAAGTCGTATGTATTCAGTCTAGTCCCCAGATTATTTCTTCCTATATGTCGGTCACGAGAACGCGATGTTGGAATAATGATGGTCCTATGATGAAGTTGACGCTGATGGTCCGCTTCACCTGCTACAGAAGCTGCTTCTCAAGTTGCTGTCTTAAGCCTCCATTTACTAAAAAATAATTTTGTGTTTCTGGTATGGTATACTTGATCTAAATGCTCATGGCCATATCTCGTCTTCAACCGTTTAATAATTTAGGAATAATCATTTCGTTCTTCAGGAGGTACTGTCTGCAGAATGTCATTAGCACCACCCCACAGCGCTGTGGCCTTCTCTATAGATGACCATGCATTCACTTCTGCGGCTGCTACGAATTGCGTCAGGTAAGTTGCCCATGACGTCTTTCTACAAAAGGTTAGTGGCTTGATTCTGGTTTTTGAGATTGCCACAGCTTCTTCTTTTATTTCGATAGGCAGAGACATAGCATGTCAAGATGAGTCGTGGTCACATGTAATTTTATTTGAGTTATTAGTTCCTTTAAAATTCTAGAATGTTCCTGTAAAAGTTTAGACTTCTCTCCAATTTTATCCTCTATAGCTACAAAGACTTTTTCTTCCAATGCTTCTGAGTTTTCTACTAGTCACTTTTCGAGAGCTTTCTCCAAAGTCCTCGAATTTTCAGAATTCTCCTGTTCCATTAATTCCAGAGTCTGCTCTCTTTGTTCCAGATTTTCTTTGGGTTCGTTTAAATACAAAGGTATTTTTAATAATATAAAATATTATTAAAAATCTGGTGTGAAGAACACAAATGCAGGTTCACTATTAATATTTTCTGTGAACGTGTCCGAATATATCCTATCCCCAGAGACGTAGATACGTATTTCGCTTTTCTACAAGCTCATCGGTACGCCCCTGCTGGAGAAAGGATATTTCCAGACACATTCACAGAAAAAAACCACCTCACCCTATCACCGTAATTATCCAGACCGAGCGCAGAAGTAAATTCGGCGCTACCTGTTGTCAGACAGCCGAAGTACCTCGCATACCGTCCACATAATTAATGTGAAATAACGACGCCCTTCCAAAGAGGTTAGCACAGCCAACTCTCTAGAAAACTGCATTTTGTTTGTGCCTTCACTCATACTACGGCTTAACCGCATGTGTAATGTATCAGAATAATTGAAACATACATGAGTAGGTAAACCCCACCAGTTTTGTATAATACAAAGGTATTTTTAATAATATAAAATATTATTAAAAATCTGGTGTGAAGAACACAAATGCAGGTTCACTATTAATATTTTCTGTGAACGTGTCCGAATATATCCTATCCCCAGAGACGTAGATACGTATCTACGTCGCTGGGGATAGGATATATTCGGACACGTTCACAGAAAATATTAATAGTGAACCTGCATTTGTGTTCTTCACACCAGATTTTTAATAATATTTTATATTATTAAAAATACCTTTGTATTATACAAAACTGGTGGGGTTTACCTACTCATGTATGTTTCAATTATTCTGATTCGTTTAAATAATTAAAAACACTATATTAACAATAAATAAAATAAAAATGAATACACTAATAACACTTAATAACTATAACAATAATAACATTTATTTATATTCACATTTATATAACAATGTTTGCATATTTATTTCACACTTACAGCTATTTTCTAACGCGACAGTCGCTGCTTGAATAATCCTATTTCTCTCTGTCGAGCGCCATTTATAGTAGATCAGTTTTCTCGAATTTTCTGTTCGGGAAAGTTCTCGGACGTACGCGTTTGGTGACAACACCCATTGCAATCAGCGCATGACTGACATCACAGTATATATTAATCTTTTCTAACATCTTTCTATGGTATTTACCTTTATATTTTAAAGTCCTGATGAAGATGTAAATATTAAATCGTAAGCATGACTAGTTTTTCAAAGCGCTTTATTTTATATAGCCCAGTTGACTGCTCCATCTGTTATTTTGTCCACCATAGGGCATGCCATATATCAGAATCATTAGTAAGTTGAAAAAGAAATTGCGTATTAAATCGAGTTGTCAAAATACCTATAGTATTAACGTGAAGCCTTACATACGGTGGGGAATTTACCTATAGTATTAAAGTGCACTTGTCGTTTGGTGGTTAGATTACATCCGTCCATTACTACTAATATATTCTCTTTGATTTTTTTTTAGATATGTGAATAGACTTAGTGTTTTGCTTTCACTACCTTTATCCCTGCAATACATAAGTGGATGTTTTGAAATATGCAGCATCATTATACAAATTACTTTTGGGGTAAATATTAGTTTTACTACTACTACTTAAAAAAAAACTTATTAAAAACTGTTCACGAACTTAAAAATTGGTTTCCGATGTTCTGGAAGAACTATTACTTTTGCTAATAATTGCGACAGATTAATTTAGGTCTTCTTATTCTTGAAGTATACTATGCTTCTAAACCTGTATTTCATACATTACGTATTTGCAAAATTTAAAATAGAAGTCAAACTAATAGTTAAAAAAATCCCTTTATTAATACATGTTCGTAAAACGACAATACATAACAAGATAGAAAATAATCATGGTTAATATTATTTTACAACGTCTTTGAAATCTGAGAATTTACACAAACATTGTAGTGAAAATATGTCGCCCATCTGGTCAGCCCTTACTGTTATACTATAGTGTATTAAGCATGGTTATGTATAAAATTTTGTAATAACGGCCAGTTTCATAATATACTTAAACGGCCTCTTATTGTTTAAAAGGCCTTTGAATGAAATATTTCGACTCACAATTGCCATTTGACTTAATTGAAGAAATGCGAGAAACGAGAAAGCTCGTCATGAAACTGCTTGAAAATAAAATTAATGGCACGCACTTATAAAATTGCTATCTGGAATGTTAATGGTTTAGCACAGCATAGCCTTGAGCTTAGTAACTTCATTAAAACACACGATCTAGATATTATTTTCATATCGGAAAATCATTTTACAACCATGAACTATTTTAGATTACCTAATTATGCATTTTACAATACTACACATCCTAGTGGAAATGTCCATGGAGGAAGTGCCATAATAATTAAGAAGTCCATAAAGC
This sequence comes from Melolontha melolontha, assembly GCA_935421215.2. NCBI lineage: Eukaryota > Metazoa > Arthropoda > Insecta > Coleoptera > Scarabaeidae > Melolontha > Melolontha melolontha. The sequence goes on along the minus strand of OW285236.1, from coordinate 81,354,291 downwards.
ATCACACTGGTAATAATTACCAAACACAACACATTCAAGCGACAAACATAACAGTAGAAGATTGGGAAGGATACATTACTGTATCTGCGATTTACTATCCACCACGTCACTCAATAAAAAAAGATCAATACAATGAATTCTTTTCAACTCTTGGTAACAGGTTCTTGGCTAAAGGCGACTATAAGGCCAAGCATACTCGGTGGGGCCCAATATTAGTGACAACTAAAGGCCGCCAACTATTAAAATGTATTGGAACTAACAACTATAGTTACTTATCAACTGATAAACCAACATATTGGCCCTCGTATATAAATAAAACCCCTGACTTGATTGACTTTTGCGTAACTAAGGGAATACCAACGAGAAATGTACTGGTTGATGAAACCTTGGATCTGCCATCTGACCACTCAGGAATCATGGTAACTATAAGCACTAAATTATTAGATAAATCTAAATCAGCATGCCTCACGACCAACAGAACTGACTGGTCAAAATTCAAAGATATAATTCACGAACGCCTTAAAATGGATATTTGTTTGAAATCTGCAGAAGATGTCGACTTAGTTGTCGAAAATTTAACACGAATGATACAAACCTGCCTGGCAGTCGACACCACAGGCTTTATAAATTTCTAGCACCAAACAATATTGCTCTTATGAAATTGAAGAAGCAGTACATGAAAAGAGGAGATTGAGAAGAGTTTGAATGAACACCAGAGCCCCACAAGATAAAACTAAACTTAACAGGGCAACAAAAAACTTGAATGAGATATTGTTAAATGTGAGAAATCACAATATACAGAACTACTTGGAAAATTTAACACCAACCGAAGCCACAGAATATTCCTTATGGAAAGCAACAAGGTGACTAAAGAATCCGCCTACTGAAATAATACGACCAATCAGGAAACCTGACGGAAGCTGGGCTAGGAATGACAAGCAAAAAGCTCGCACCTTTGCCGAACACCTTACAAAAGTCTTCCAACCACACCAATGGTGTTTGTCTCCGGAAGAAAATGAAGAAATAAAAGTCTTTCTTGACGCACCTTACCAAATGTCGCCACCAATAAAACCTATAAAAATGAGAGAAACCAAGGAATTAATTTTGAGGAACGTTACGCGGATATGACCTTATAACTGGTAAGATTCTAAAAGAACTCGCTGAGATAGTAGTGAAGTATATTACATATATATTTAATGCTATTTTGAGATATGGACACTTTCCGTCGCAATAGAAGGTTGCCCAAATTGTTTTAATAACTAAGCCTGCCAAACCTGTGGAAGAAGTGGCATCATACCGCCCGATTAGTCTCCTGCCTATCTTGTCAAAAATATTCGAGGAATTACTCTTGAAAAGACTGAAGCCTTTAATTGATGAACTCGCAATAATCCATGATCATCAATTTGGGTTTAGAGAAATGCATGCCACTATTGAGCAAGTGCATCGCTTGGTGGAAATCATACATAGAGCCTATGAAAGGAAAGGGTATTGTTCGGCAGCTTTTTTAGATATTTCCCAGGCTTTCGATAGGATTTGGCATAACGGGTTATTGTTCAAACTAAAATCTAAATTACCACACCCTTACTATCAAATTCTGAAAAGCTATCTTACTCATAGATATTTCTGGTCAAGTACCAGGATGAACTGACAACACTGAACCGAATACAAGCTGGAGTACCCCAAGGTAGTGTTATTTGCTCTATGCTTTATCAAATTTAGACTGGCGATACTACAACTACCGCGACATATGCTGATGATATAGCATTATTAGCGACAAGTAGTGATCCTACAGTGGCATCGCATTATCTCCAAACATCACTAAATAACCTCCAGGAGTGGCAAAGAAAGTGAAAAATAAAAACCAATGAACTAAAATCAATGCATGTAACATATACATTACGTCGATATACTTGTCCTCCTGTTTCATTAAACCGTGTTCAGATACCCCAGAGTGAAAGCACCAAATATCTTGGAATTCATTTGTATAGACGGCTATCGTGGACTAAGCACATCTTCTCGAAGAGAAAGCAGCTTGGGCTGACATTCTCCAAATTACAGTGGCTCATTGGCCAGCGATCTTCACTATCTCTAGAAAACAAACTTATTGGGTACAAAGTTATTTTGAAGCCAGTGTGGACCTATGGCGTTCAACTGTGGGGAATCGCGAGTGCCTCTAATCTGGAAATTTTTCAACGGTTTCAATCCAAAGTACTTAGAACAATTACAAATGCACCCTGGTTTGTATCAAATGCCACGCTACATCATGATCTTCACATGCGGACAGTGCGCAAGAAAGCAAAAAGGAACTGTATGGAATTTATTTATTAACATCCGAAATGACAGAGTGTGATGTTGGATCATGAGTGAATTGCTTCACTACACGTTGCTCTATTTTGTTTTTAGATGTGTTTGTTATAATGTAAAGTATAATAATTTTTTTTGAAGGGTTTTTAAATTAATTATGACGTTTTGTTTGTGTCACGTGGGACAATTGACCTATTGGTTTTGGAATGTATAATTTTCTCATAACAAATAGTTCACTTTTGTAAGTATAATTTTTCTTATTATTCTTAGACTAAATAGCTAAGTTGTGTATATTTTTTCTTATTAAAGTGACCCCCGAAGAAGCTCTAAACCTCAGAGCGAAATATAGGGTAAAAAAATAAAGAACTCTCATTAATAATTAATGGTTTTTTATTGCCGGATTCCCCAACACTCATTGTTTTACATATATATATATATATATATATATATATATATATATATATCCAGAAACCAGCACCAGTCTTTACAAAGACCAAACAATGGAAACGCGGAAGAAAACCCGGAATCCAGTTACAACACATACTACTACCCGCGGAAATCTGAAAGGAAACACATATATATATATATATATATATATATATATATATATATATATATATATATATTATATATATATATATATATATATATGTATATATATATATATATATAAATATAATATTTTCGTGACCTTGGTATGATATGGTAAACTTAATAAGTCGGCGATTAAAGGTCTGGTTTATTACAAAATATAAAAATATATTTTTATATTTTGTATTCCCTTGATAAAGGCATATTGCCGAAACATGTAGGGTTGTTTTAAATATATATACTTTGAAGTAATGAACCAGACCTTTAATCGCCGACTTATTAAGTTTACCTTATATATATATATATATATATATATATATATATATTTTGGGAATACAAAATATAAAAATATATTTTTATATTTTGTATTCCCTTGACAAAGGCATATTGCCGAAACATGTAGGGTTGTTTTAAATATATATACTTTGAAGTAATGAACCAGACCTTTAATCGCCGACTTATTAAGTTTACCTTATATATATATATATAAATATATATATATATATATATATATATAGATGTGTAGCTTGATAGGCGATCCGTGTATAGACAAGGTGAGGGGAAGGAAATTAGTTATGCAACTTAAACATCACAAGGGTATTACATGTAGAAGTTGTTCTGGGGTAGGAATTTCATATGTTAACGAAAAATTTAATGTTGGCTATTTTGGTCGATTAATATTCGCCGTACTTAAATTTTGTGATCTCGTGCCCATGTTATAACGTTGGACTTATTGTTTGTTTGTGTAAGTAGCATTTAGGACTATGGGTAATGGTGTATAATTTTACCTTTTTGTTGATATTATTAGTTGTAGATTTTTTAGATTAACAATAACTGGATAGTGTCATATTCTGAAACGTCAAACTATACAATTTTTTAAAATATTATTGTATTTCTTTAATTCATCTGGCATAAGAGTTGGTATAGATCCTAAATATATTTTTATACGAATTACGTTTGCTTGTAATTTTCATTTGAATTTACATTTTATGATATATTTTGAAGATATTCAAGAAGGTGGAAAAGAATTAAATAGAGTAGGTATGGAGAAAAAGAATGTTTCGTTCGATTAAATTCTACATTGAATATGTCTAAGAAGTTTATGTAATTCTAAATTGCATATATTGATTACAATAGAATGAAAAATTATTTTTCCTTCATACACAAAATTTGAATAACCCCAATAGTAATTTAACTACATCTATGCTGGTTGCACACACAATTGTTCCCTTTCCCTACACGGATCCTAGTCCACAAGCTATACATAGTGATCTATTTTACTATTAAGTTACACATCTATATTATTACTGGTCTGTGATCCTTCTCCTATTAAAGTAATTACATATTGGCTTTTTTTACAGCATGTGAATATGACTTTTATATAGCGATTAAATTACAATATAAAATACTGTTGGCTTTTGAAAAAAATCGCAATTGCACAGAAATTTCAAGTGTATGCGTTTTCTAATGCCGCAATTGTACAAACAGATAGTTAAGAACATCGCAAACCACAAATCCATTTGCTTGCATACGTATAAAGAACATTTAATTTATAAATGGTTTATTCCTTTATTACTAACAGTACAATAGATTAAACAACTTAATTTTCTTCGGAACTGAAGTTGTCTTCATCACTGTCACTTTCATTATATACATTAATAATTAAACTTTCTGTCGTTTCATCAACTAATATTTCTGATTCTCACTTTATGATCCCCTAGCAAAGACATTATGTTCCGTCACTGACAAATATGCTGACAATTACTTGAATAAGTGGGCGTGCACGTTTTTAAAATCGACTACTGCGCACCCCCAACCCTCGCCAACTTATTTGGCGCTTGCTATACTCGTATCGTGATTTTTCAATATTTTTGATATTATTAAAAATGTTTTTATATACGAATAAGTGAGGTTTCACTCACTCTAGTTTGTTTGAAAATATTTTTATTAAAACAATTGTGTCCCAATTTTTAAAACTAAAACAGTCAGTTAGATATCGTAATAAAAATAAATATGACCTAAAATTTTGTACTAAAGCATCATTTACAATTTCTTGCGAAATGGTAATTGATAATATATGTAAATTTCTTTCAGAAAGAAATAGATACGACGATGATTGGGTTTTTAGGATATGTATTTGTAAGTATAGGACAAATGACGACGTACCACTATCTTGGCAATGAAGTTATTTTCAAGGTTGTATGCCGAAATTTATTCTAACATGAATTTATTCAAGTATATATTTTTCAGAGTGGGAAAATTTTAGAATGGTGTTATCTTTCGGAATGGTATGAATTGGACTTAACGTTACAAAAGCGCATAATATTTATAATGGAAAAATCCAACAAGCCATTAAGCATTACAGTATATAAAATTATCTATATATCTTTAAATTCTTTAGGAGTGGTAAACGATTTATATTTACGTTCGATTGTATTTCATAATGACTAATTTTCCAGATAGTTCAATGGGCTTACTCTCTTTTAGCTTTACTGAAAGCTAAATATAATTAATCTTAAATATATACAGTCGACATTGTATATATCATTAACATAAATTGTCAGAAGTTAAGAATTTGGTTTATTTTCATGTATACAAAAAAGGGATATTTATCAATACGTTTTTGCCGTATTACGCAGTTGTTATATAATGAAACAGATATGCAAAATACATATCCGTCACTGTAAACATGGACAAACACCTCGTATTTTTAGCATTTACTTCTGTTCAATACATATGTTTCGGCCATCTAGGCCTCATCGGTTGAACTAGTGAAGCAATGTGTATACAAATTAATACAGATCTGTTAAACAACGGATCTGTATCTGTATCTACATTTACGCTAAAATCGTCTCCAAGCTATAACCAGTTTCGTTCTATCAGACGACACTAATTTAATCAGTGACATCTGACGGAAGAAAGCGGCTAGGCCAGAAAAGGCGATCTTCCGCTCGAATAGCAATGCTATTACGTAAAGCGGAAAAATACGTATATTGGTGCTGTCCATTAACACGCGCCAGATGGCGGTAAATATACAAAAAAGGGATATTTATCAATACGTTTTTGCCGTATTACGCAGTTGTTATATAATGAAACAGATATGCAAAATACATATCCGTCACTGTAAACATGGACAAACACCTCGTATTTTTAGCATTTACTTCTGTTCAATACATATGTTTCGGCCATCTAGGCCTCATCGGTTGAACTAGTGAAGCAATGTGTATACAAATTAATACAGATCTGTTAAAGAACGGATCTGTATCTGTATCTACATTTACGCTAAAATCGTCTCCAAGCTATAACCAGTTTCGTTCTATCAGACGACACTAATTTAATCAGTGACATCTGACGGAAGAAAGCGGCTAGGCCAGAAAAGGCGATCTTCCGCTCGAATAGCAATGCTATTACGTAAAGCGGAAAAATACGTATATTGGTGCTGTCCATTAACACGCGCCAGATGGCGGTAAATATACAAAAAAGGGATATTTATCAATACGTTTTTGCCGTATTACGCAGTTGTTATATAATGAAACAGATATGCAAAATACATATCCGTCACTGTAAACATGGACAAACACCTCGTATTTTTAGCATTTACTTCTGTTCAATACATATGTTTCGGCCATCTAGGCCTCATCGGTTGAACTAGTGAAGCAATGTGTATACAAATTAATACAGATCTGTTAAACAACGGATCTGTATCTGTATCTACATTTACGCTAAAATCGTCTCCAAGCTATAACCAGTTTCGTTCTATCAGACGACACTAATTTAATCAGTGACATCTGACGGAAGAAAGCGGCTAGGCCAGAAAAGGCGATCTTCCGCTCGAATAGCAATGCTATTACGTAAAGCGGAAAAATACGTATATTGGTGCTGTCCATTAACACGCGCCAGATGGCGGTAAATATACAAAAAAGGGATATTTATCAATACGTTTTTGCCGTATTACGCAGTTGTTATATAATGAAACAGATATGCAAAATACATATCCGTCACTGTAAACATGGACAAACACCTCGTATTTTTAGCATTTACTTCTGTTCAATACATATGTTTCGGCCATCTAGGCCTCATCGGTTGAACTAGTGAAGCAATGTGTATACAAATTAATACAGATCTGTTAAACAACGGATCTGTATCTGTATCTACATTTACGCTAAAATCGTCTCCAAGCTATAACCAGTTTCGTTCTATCAGACGACACTAATTTAATCAGTGACATCTGACGGAAGAAAGCGGCTAGGCCAGAAAAGGCGATCTTCCGCTCGAATAGCAATGCTATTACGTAAAGCGGAAAAATACGTATATTGGTGCTGTCCATTAACACGCGCCAGATGGCGGTGTATATATATATTTACCGCCATCTGGCGCGTGTTAATGGACAGCACCAATATACGTATTTTTCCGCTTTACGTAATAGCATTGCTATTCGAGCGGAAGATCGCCTTTTCTGGCCTAGCCGCTTTCTTCCGTCAGATGTCACTGATTAAATTAGTGTCGTCTGATAGAACGAAACTGGTTATAGCTTGGAGACGATTTTAGCGTAAATGTAGATACAGATACAGATCCGTTGTTTAACAGATCTGTATTAATTTGTATACACATTGCTTCACTAGTTCAACCGATGAGGCCTAGATGGCCGAAACATATGTATTGAACAGAAGTAAATGCTAAAAATACGAGGTGTTTGTCCATGTTTACAGTGACGGATATGTATTTTGCATATCTGTTTCATTATATAACAACTGCGTAATACGGCAAAAACGTATTGATAAATATCCCTTTTTTGTATATTTACCGCCATCTGGCGCGTGTTAATGGACAGCACCAATATACGTATTTTTCCGCTTTACGTAATAGCATTGCTATTCGAGCGGAAGATCGCCTTTTCTGGCCTAGCCGCTTTCTTCCGTCAGATGTCACTGATTAAATTAGTGTCGTCTGATAGAACGAAACTGGTTATAGCTTGGAGACGATTTTAGCGTAAATGTAGATACAGATACAGATCCGTTGTTTAACAGATCTGTATTAATTTGTATACACATTGCTTCACTAGTTCAACCGATGAGGCCTAGATGGCCGAAACATATGTATTGAACAGAAGTAAATGCTAAAAATACGAGGTGTTTGTCCATGTTTACAGTGACGGATATGTATTTTGCATATCTGTTTCATTATATAACAACTGCGTAATACGGCAAAAACGTATTGATAAATATCCCTTTTTTGTATATTTACCGCCATCTGGCGCGTGTTAATGGACAGCACCAATATACGTATTTTTCCGCTTTACGTAATAGCATTGCTATTCGAGCGGAAGATCGCCTTTTCTGGCCTAGCCGCTTTCTTCCGTCAGATGTCACTGATTAAATTAGTGTCGTCTGATAGAACGAAACTGGTTATAGCTTGGAGACGATTTTAGCGTAAATGTAGATACAGATACAGATCCGTTGTTTAACAGATCTGTATTAATTTGTATACACATTGCTTCACTAGTTCAACCGATGAGGCCTAGATGGCCGAAACATATGTATTGAACAGAAGTAAATGCTAAAAATACGAGGTGTTTGTCCATGTTTACAGTGACGGATATGTATTTTGCATATCTGTTTCATTATATAACAACTGCGTAATACGGCAAAAACGTATTGATAAATATCCCTTTTTTGTATATTTACCGCCATCTGGCGCGTGTTAATGGACAGCACCAATATACGTATTTTTCCGCTTTACGTAATAGCATTGCTATTCGAGCGGAAGATCGCCTTTTCTGGCCTAGCCGCTTTCTTCCGTCAGATGTCACTGATTAAATTAGTGTCGTCTGATAGAACGAAACTGGTTATAGCTTGGAGACGATTTTAGCGTAAATGTAGATACAGATGCAGATCCGTTGTTTAACAGATCTGTATTAATTTGTATACACATTGCTTCACTAGTTCAACCGATGAGGCCTAGATGGCCGAAACATATGTATTGAACAGAAGTAAATGCTAAAAATACGAGGTGTTTGTCCATGTTTACAGTGACGGATATGTATTTTGCATATCTGTTTCATTATATTATTTTCATGTGTTTAAATAAATGAATATTAAGACGTATGTTATGAGTTTTGTTCTGTATTTTAAAAATTGTGTTTTAATTCATATACACCTTTCAATTTTTTTAAATGCTTAAGTCAATCCGCAATATATATGGCAAAAGTAGATTATATTAGACACGTAGGTACATTTCAACAAAATCTCTTAAATTTGCGATATAAATCGAACAGCATAAAAAAAAATAAAGTTAATATATAACGATGGTGACATTAGAATGTAACTTGCTGTCTAAGAGTGCAGTAGTTTTTTATCCATATTACAGATATTGTTACGTTACTTTATCAGCAGCCCTTGTATGGTTTGTGATGTATTTGCATATCTAGTAATGTATTAGTATTTTTTTACTTCGATGCTATTTTCGACTAATAGAAGACGTTCCTGCTGGAAACTGTGGAGGGCGTAGTAGTGGTGTGGGTGTAGAAACGTGGATAGCGTCTTTTGCTGGCGGTATATTTTCGTTTTTAATGTCGTTCAGGTCAGTTGTGTGTAAAGAGCGGACAAAAAAAATTAAGAAGAAAGGAAACATTTATGGACAAAATAGCAGATATTTAACATGAAAGTCATAGAAAACCAACAAAAATATTCAAAAACTCACCGAAGAACAACATTCCGAGAAGATTCCAGCAAAATTTGTCTTTTCAACCAGATAGAAGGGTCTTCAATTTACATTAATGAGCATCTTATTCAACAGTTCCAGAGACGAGAATAAATCGTCTTGGAGGAGTTGGAACTGATTGACCTCAAATTGGGGACAGAATCTACAAATATTCACGAAAATCAATCTTAAAAGGTGGGAAAAATATATTCCAAACTTAAAATAAAATTCTTCATTCAAATAAATAATTAAAATACACAATTCCATTAGAATGGATTATTTATACTGATAAATTAAAATCTCCTTTATATAATCCGATAGAAACAGGTATATCCATTTATTGACTTAATTATTCTTAAAATCAAGAGATAATTAGGAAGAAGTTATAATATTCCTAGAAGCATTTATATTATTTTCATGAACATCTATAACCTCAATTAATAATTAAGCTAGTAGCACATTAACAAACAGGTTAATTACAGTATTTTATACATTGTATAGAAGTTTGTCGCAGTTACCTATTAGGTCGAAAAAATGACAAACGCAATAAAGAACTTTATTTGTGAATTTCCGGATTTAATGTATCATAGCGTAAAAGTAAAATGCTCAGTTTGCGATAGACCGCTCTGGACGAAATATGACTGCAAAACACACATGGATAGCGGGCAGTAAAAAAAAACTGGCGTACGATCGAATGAGCTATTTCTATTCGATCTATGTTTAACACTTATGGTGTGCAATCCACCGTTTCGTTTATTAGATAAGGAATCGTTTATTTTTTATGGAATAAATGCGCGAACTATATATTACCTAGTTCAACAACGCTCCGTACGTAAGCACGCTGGCTGAAGTGAACGTTTGAAAATACGAGATGTGTGTCCATGTATACACATAGAGATATATGTTTACATATTTGTTTCACTTGTAACAAATGCATAATACGTGCTTATATATTGATGTACTAAATTTATTTGGTATATTGCTGCCATCTGGCTTCGTGATAATGAACTTACATATATATAAGTATTTTTTCCTTTTTGTATCTGTATTGCCGGTCGAGAGAAAATCGCTATTATCAGGTGTATTCCCTTTTGTCCGAGTTTATCTGATGCCATTTGATAGAACAAAGTTTCCGAAAGGCGAGCCATTAAACTTCACTTCATTAGTAGAGTGGACCAATTCGGAGCGAAAGCAGAGGCGTATTTTGTATCGGCACCAGTGTCTCTATCTTTATGTCTTGCGCTATGCACGTGGCGTTGCAAATTTGAGTTCTGCTTTTCTAATTTACGGTCACAATCCTGGTAATATAAGGCCTTGTAATGTTTCCCAATATTTATCTAAAGCTGGTACACGTCTTTTGTGGCTCATTAATTGATAGCGGAGTATAAGATGAAAACAGTTCAGATCTTTGTAATATAAATTATACATGTTTTTTTTATATATTTTTTTTTAAATTCGTTTTTTTCCAAAAACACATCCAATTCATTCAAGTGCAAAAATTCTTCTCTCAAATTGTTTCAATAACTCACTATGGCAACCCAACAGCTTTTTCTCTTTTTAAGCCCATTGGTCGCTTTAGTTATACATAATTTTCCAAAATATTTGACATTTATACTACCTGCAATTTTGATCCTTGATTAATATTATGAACTTATTGGTTTACCATTAAATTTTCCTTCACACATAACCTTTGACATTACCAAACATTAACAATAGTATACAAAATTAACTAAATTTACATAGTTCTATAATTTTAGTAAATGTAAGAAAGTCTACTTTTGAAATTTAATTATAGATTTGACACTCTTAAATTAAGAAAACAATACAAATATAATAGACTTCCACCTTCTAAGAAATCCCAATAACAGAAATGTAACAAATTAAAACTAGTGTTTTCAATAAGTTTATTAACATTTTTATTATATTTACCTTCTCTCCCTCATAAAAAATAATTTGTGGAAAGAATTGTAATAAATTATTTTTGAATTAATTGTTATAGTTAATCCTCTGTTTATTTTATATTGTTTATTTAATTTTTTTTTTAAGAAAAATAAAAGTAAATTATAAGCCTATAGAATATTTATATAACATGTGTTTCCTAATCATTATAATATATGTAACGGTTTAAATATTTAAATTTCCTTTATAGTGTATCATTGTAGTATATTAACATTATTTATATTATTTTGTTTAAGATGAATCTTCTATTTTGTCTTATATTATGTATCAAAGTTTAAAAACATTTGTATTATTTTGTTATCATTTGAATCAGAACTAGCTAGGTAATAAGTATTATTGTAATCAATTATATAAATAAACCATTTAACAAAATCAAATTTGCAACGCCACGTGGATAGCGCAAGACATAAACATAGAGACACTGGTGCCGATACAAAATACGCCTCTGCTTTCGCTCCGAATTGGTCCACTCTATTCATTAGTCAGACCGATGACGTCTGTAAGACAGAAACACGTATTTTTGGCTAAAGTGAACTTTGGAAAATACGAGGTGTACATCCATGTGTACAGATAAATATATGTGTTTAGATAGTTGTTTTATTTGTAACTTAGTTATTAAGTTTATTATGAAGTTTATTAGGTCTATTATATGCAGGCTATTTATTAAATATGCAGTAAAAATTCAGGCGGTTATTCCTTGGGCTATTTCCAGATGTTTTTTTGTTATTGGATGATTTTTGTTAAAATACGAAGTTTCGAAAAAAGAGGGCGCTAAAAGCTTTCAAAAAACACAATACTTTATTACTTACTAATACATCTAAAGATCCACAATCAACAAAAACTGCTGAAAATAAGTGCCACCAGCTACCATGCATTCATCCAAACTTCCTCTTATTGACTGTCGGATTCTTTAAAAAACATTAGGGTTGTTTCTTATTGCGTTATACTCATCAATGATGGATGGAAAATGGCAGTAGTTGATCCGAGTACTTTAACACCTTAAGAAGAGGTTCTGGGGTATTGACAAGCTTTAAGCTTAAGATATTGGGTCGCTATACATACAAACAAAATTATTCGATTGCTCAAATCTTTTTCATTTTCCACTGATCTAACGTACATCACACCAATGACTTCAAATTGTCCCTTAGAAAAAAATCCAAATGCTTTAAGTCTGCGGATTGTCACCAACAAGTCGAATAATTTCTACTTCTTTAGCAATACTTAAATGTCTATCGTCCATTACTCAACTAAGATTAATATTTGCAACCGAAGTAAACTGTTCAGTAAACCGACGATTCTGTGCTTCGAACAATTTGCGAATTGTTTTAATTTAATAACAAAAATTGTTCAGCGAAATTTGGCATTTGGGATTTCTTATTGATTAGTAACAACTTTTCTTAATACTTTTTTGTTCTATCTTCATCTTTACTATAACTTTACGCTATCATTAATTTTTAATCATAGTTGGCCAGATTTTGATTTAATAAAAACTCTAGTCGTACAAAAATATGTATTATCGTGGCCTACACAACTAATAAAAATGTTATATTCATTGCTTTCACAACAAAAAAGTTGTTTAAGTGTCCTTATGATAAGTGAAACACAGTGTATGTTAGATTTATGTACCTCTTATTTATTGATAAAGTGTCAATTATATCTAATATATTATTTTGTAAACAAACGTTAGGTATAATTAACGTTAAAGTAGCTATTAAATCAATAATCTTACAATTATTTTGTATGCATTATCTCATGTATATTTACTGGTGGGGATGCATAAATATAAAATCGTCTCCGCTCTAATAGCAATATTGTTTTGGTAAACTTTAGAAAAGCTTTTACTGGAAACACAAAATAATTAAATTCGCTATGGCTCCTATAACTTGCATTAAGACACTAAAAATACCTATTTGGATGTTAAAAAAAAGCAGTTTGTGGCCGGAGAAGACGTTTACAAAAACTCTAATATTTAAATTAACATTGATCATTATTCTTCATGTTACAGTATATACTTTCCTTGTACTGGATGTTATTAATGCTATAAAGTTAAATGATATTAAGTTCCTTAATTGGGTAACTGGAATATTAATACCATTAACAAATTATTATGCAAAAGCTATAGCAGTGGTTCTTAAGAGAAAATGTTTCTTTTCTATATTAGAAGACCTCAAATGCGACATTTTCAATTCGCATTCTGAAAAACTAAATAAATATATTCAATTAATATACAGAGTATCAAGAATAATAACTAGATATTTGGCAATAACAATAGGAGCTTATGTACTTACTTTCAGTATATTGCCATTTCTTACCGACGGGTTAATGATAATACCACCCCCTTTTGAAACAGGAAAATTTGATATTCCTTACAAAATCATACATTTCTTTTCTTGTTGTTACATAGGCTATAATAATGGAGTATTCGATGTATTGTACCTTTCTTTGATAGCTTTATGTATGGCTCAGTTGAAGATATTGGGAGAACGACTACATAACATAATGCAAGATGCCGTAGAAATAAACAAAGAGAACAAACTCCAAAGAGATTTGGATATGGTATTAGACGATCTCCTGAGGCAGTGCATTATATTACATGATAAAATAAATCAGTAAGTATATTAAGATTAATTAACGGCGGATTTGATAATATAAATATTACCGTAAACTTTTTATTGGATATTGTAGTCATTTCTTGATGAAAAATTGGATTTAGACAGATATATTTAATACGAATTCTAATAAAAACACTCGAATAAGATCTTTCTTTGAAAATGCTAGAAATTACCGAAACAATATTGTCAGAACATTAAAATAAAACAGTGAAACTTATCAAATGTTTCTATTATTATTCCTTTTAAATATATTACAGTAAAGCTTTTTGTTTCTTTATAAATATTAATTAAATATAATAAATATTTATTGGATAGGAAAGACTTCTAAACAAACTGATAAGCGTAAAGTATATACAGGGTGTAAACGAAATATTCCGACATACTTTAATATCTAATAGCTGTTGGTACAAAGAGAGGTGTGCTCAAGTGCCTGGACGTTCTGGCATGCAACCCAAAACAGAAGAAGAAGATATAATAGCTGCATAAAATATTAATGCACAAAAACTCTATCTCGAACGAAACCAAAGAACAAAAAGGTTTAATAGTGTGCCTGGATGGACCTAACTCTGGTAAATTTAGTATTCCTTTATAACTGTAGTGCTACCCCTACTAAATAATAGTAATAGTGGGAGCTGTAGATGCGATGATGCATACTGTCAGTCAGAAGTCAGTCTGTTATCAACTTCCGTGAAGTATGACTTATTCAAATCACGAATTAACAGATGTCATCTTACTATACGGTGAAACAGGTGGAAATGTTAGAGCTACTAGGCGTATTTACGAAGTGCGGTTTCCAAACCGAAGATCAAATGATTTAATTTTACAAACCGTGTGCAGTTTGAGAAATCGCGGTACATTGCATCCTAGTTATGAGGTTCTTCCGGCAACTGAACTCGTCGATCACGCATTCCATTCTCAATCATTCGGAAAGTAAAAAAAATCGTTGAGACCTAGGTCCGAAGTATAAGGAGGATGATTTAATAATTAGATATTTTGTTGCTTCAAAAAACTCTTCTTTGGAGTATCTTTGGAGTTATGTGCGAACTCACATTGTCATTATGCAGAATGATTCGCCGTTGTGGGTTAGTTTCTCGATTATTTCTGGCAAACAAACGGTTGTGTACCAACCGTATTAACCGTTCTTCGATAATGCAGAGGAATTGTAACTACATAACCATCTTTTTCGACACACTTCGCGAACGGATAACTTTTCTCGGATTCCCTTCATCTTGAAACACCCAAACAGCGGACTGATGTTTATTTTCGGGTTCATTCATCGCCACTCACCATGCTATAGACGTTTTTTGAGTTTGCGTTATTGAACCGGCCCAAAGCTTTTGGGCACCAATTAATGCGAGCAGACTTTTGCTCTTTGTTTAAAAGATGCCGAATTCAACGGGAAACTAATTTTCTCACGCCCAGTTCATCATGTAGGATCATTTGGACTGAGGTCTTTGAATTACGCATGTATGTCTCAATTTCATGATATGTTACACGTCTATCTTCCTTAATCAGGCGACGCTGAGCGTCGAAGTTTTTCT
Source organism: Melolontha melolontha (assembly GCA_935421215.2). NCBI lineage: Eukaryota > Metazoa > Arthropoda > Insecta > Coleoptera > Scarabaeidae > Melolontha > Melolontha melolontha. The sequence continues at coordinate 81,338,585 of OW285236.1, read as the reverse complement.
GAGTAACTACTGTTTTTGGCGAATATGTCCTGGGATCGTCGCTGATACTGGTACGTCCTCTTTGAAATTCACAGTCTCAACGAGAATTGAAGATGAAATACCACATCAAAAAATTATCGATTGGTGTGGTGCTTTATCTTCAAAGACAGAAACCAACTCTGCAAAACATTGTTGTTGGGTTGATCTCTTTCGAAAGTCGACTCAATTCTATTGTCAGGCAAACTTATAATATTTAAAAATTCACTGTAATTAAATAACTAGCCGTATCTTGATTAAACTTTAGATTTAGATTAACGAAAGATTGGGATTAATTCTCACCTGACATTTTTATTACTGGTGCCCTCTAAGAGGCTTTATGCAATATGAAAAAGATATCGCTCGTATTGTATGTAAAACTCCTCATCCCATAATTGAAAAAGATCTGTACCACCCGGCTATTTGTTTTAATTTTAAATTAAAAAAATTACCATATTATCAGTTCCAAATGAACTGTGTTTAGTTTCAAAAAGGCAAATTTTCCGTTATTATACAACACCTTTCTGCAATTGGTCGGTCGATACTTACATTTGAACTACCCTTCAGACAGATTATCCTCCGTGATTTGATGGAGAGATTATTAGGTAATTCGACAATTAATATTCAAAAATAATGAAATTTCAAAACATAATCCTGCCATGAACAATTTAGTTAACAACATTCTCGAAGCAAGTACTTGATAAGTATATTACTGTTATTGAGTATAACATAGCGACCGGTTCGAAACTATTTTGGTTGTACATTCAATCTAGAATACTAAGAATACGATATGCCGGAGCCTATTGTTATGGCCTTTGGGAATATATTTTAGAAATGTGTACACTACAACTTAAGATCAAAATTTGACAACCATTCATGAGTTTACTAATACAACAATTATTGCCTCAGTTATATTTATGGGAGGAATCAAATGTGCGTTGCGATGCTCCAATTACCTAAGCAATTCGTTAATGGTTTAATAATTTTTGCAAATTGTTTTATATATGTACTTTTGTTACAATATTCTATTGATTAGTCCTCGTACACATTTGGGTGCTTTATTTTCATCGTTGGCGGCGCTAGTGCGTGTTGAAATTTTCCGAAGAAGAGGTGGTAAAGGTTGTGCGTGACTTTTGTTCTACGAATATCTCAAGATGCACATAAACGAAGTCTGAAAATCTTAATCAAATTCTTTGCGAAGCTGTAAAAATGATTAATTTTATTAAAATTTAGCCATTACAAAACAGGCTGTTTGCTAAACTTTGCGATGAAATCTGCGTACATAAAACATCTCTTCTTTCCCATACAGAAGTTAGATGGTTATCACGAGTAAAAGTGTTAACCCCGGTTTTGGAATTACGAAATGAATTAATATTTTTTCAGGATAAACAAATGCCATTCTTATTGTTTTTAGAGAATAATGAGTGTATTTTGTTGTTGGCTTACTTAGCTGATATATTTTCGCATTTAAACGACTTGAGTGTGAATTAACAAGGACGTCATAAAAACATTTTATTAATGACAGACAAAGTACATCTGAAGATATAAATATGTTTTGGCTGGCTCGTCAAAATGAATATGGAAATTTTGTCACAAAGGCATTGAAAATATTAATCGCTTCGCCACGTCTTATCTCTGTGAGAATGGTTTTTCGTGTATGGTTGCGCTAAAAACTAAATACATGAATCCTCTCTTATCTCTCGAAAACGATTTGCTTTTGTGTGTTTCTAATGTACATCCACAAATGGAGAAACTTTTAAATGAAATACAACCATCACATTAATTTATTTTCTTTGCATGTGTATAGCAAGCGCCAAATTAAATGATAAATGTGTAGTTTACGCCACCTATGGTATATTGTAAATTGATGTAAAACTAAATACAAATCTCCCCAATACTTCTAATCCTGCGCGAATTTACCACTCCGCTCGCCAACTTATCTGGCGCTTCCTATACTTATTGAAAGCAAAACGTGCAACCAAGTAAATCTGACCCCCGGAAAACATGCGAACCAAATTGCTAACGTCTTGTCCGGTACCACCGCCGGTCTTTACTTTGAGTGTAGTCCCGTTCTATGCTTTGGTGATTTTAGCCGGCGAATTATTTGAATCTAACACGCTAAATTTTTTTCTGGAAACGTGTACAATATATCGACAGTGCTACTTATGGTCATATTTGCTTGATTGGACTATATGGATTGGTCTACGTCCATCGGTGGTGAATTAAACCCCTCAGGACCCGACTTATAGAGGTATTAAAGCCATAGACCACGCGGTGAAAAGAAAATGCGTATAACCCATGGCTTCCGGATCTTATCTTCGGTGCACGAATCCCGAAACCATTGCGTTTTAAATGCAATATAAAACAAAATTTACTTTATACTCTTTTTGTTTCAGATTTGTGGAAAAGCTAAATGTACTACTCTCATTACCCTTATTCGTTCAGTATGTAAGTGGATGCTTCGTGCTATGCAGTAGCATAATACAAATAACTATCGGGGTAAGTATTTTTTAAAGAAATTAAATTTTTGAAAATTACGATAAACCTACAATTTATTTTTATTTATTATCTTAATTTAATACATAATACTAAATTATATGTGCTACATCTCTCAAGTAATTAAGAAAAAGATTTTTACGCTACAAAACTACAAAATTCCTATTATGCGCGAAATTGCGTAATAGCAGACTAATACAGTTAATAAAATGAAACTTGAATCAATTTTATCGATTTACTGAGTTCAACGCTTTGAGTTTCAAGTTTTCGTACTTTTTCACTAATAAAACCATAGTTTGCTTTGATAAAAGCTAACTCTGGCGCATTTGCGGTTTATTTAGTATATCTTTTCGATCTGCAATTGCTATCGAATCGTTTGAAAGGGAGAGAATAAATTCTCTTATCTGTTCAAAGGTAACTGCATAAAATGCAGCGGCATCAAGCTACGTGCCCCATCTTATTATTATGGATTGTGGTGGTGGTGCCACACCAGGTAACTTATCTTTGTATGCTTGAACCCTCAACGGTGCTTTAAGAAATACTTTTTTTGTCAAATTAATCAATGAATTAATATCTGGAAATGTGTAACGTATTTCTTCTGCTACTTTGTTAATAGCATGGGCAAAACATGTTACGTATATCAGATTCTGGTAAAAAATATTCAAATTCTGTACTACTTTACCATATATAACGTAGCATCCGATAACATCAGTAACACCTTGTCACTTGTAACGGCATTGGGAAAACAAAAACCTCGTTAAACTATCGCTTATATACCATGTTATAATAAAGTTATTTGTTTTCTCGAATTCTTACCAATTAAAAAGAATTGGCCGGCGCAATTTTTACTTAAACCGCCAGTCAATAAGTTGACAATATAGCGTCCATAACTCTCTGTTGTCTCGTCGACTACGAAATAAATATAATTTTCACCTATTGTTTCCTCAAACAATAGATTAATATATCAGAATAATTAAAACATACATGAGTAGGTAAACCCCACCAGTTCTGTATAATACAAAGGTATTTTTAATAATATAAAATATTATTAAAAATCTGGTGTGAAGAACACAAATACAGGTTCACTATTAATATTTTTGTGAACGTGTCCGAACATATCCCTCCCCAGAGACGTAGATACGTATTTCGCCTTTCTACAGGCGCATCGGTACGCCCCTGCTGGAGAAAGGATCTTCTCAGACACATTCACAAAAAAACCACATCGCTACATCACAGAAATTATCCAGACCGGGCGTAGAAGTAAATACAGCGCTGCCTGTTATCAGACAGCCGAAGTACCTCGCCCCGTCCACATAACCAATGTGAAGTAACGACGCCCTTCCAAAGGTGGCACAGCCAATCTCTCTAGAAACTGCATTTTGTTTGAGTCTTCACTCATACTACGGACTAACCGCATGTATAATGTATCAGAATAATTGAAACTACATGAGTAGGTAAACCCCACCAGTTCTGTATAATACAAAGGTATTTTTAATAATATAAAATATTATTAAAAATCTGGTGTGAAGAACACAAATACAGGTTCACTATTAATATTTTTGTGAACGTGTCCGAACATATCCGTCCCCAGAGACGTAGATACGTATTTCGCCTTTCTACAGGCTCATCGGTACGCCCCTGCTGGAGAAAGGATATTCTCAGGCACATTCACAAAAAGGAACCACATCGCTACATCACAGACTGGATAATTTCTGTGATGTAGCGATGTGGTTCTTTTTTGTGAATGTGCCTGAGAATATCCTTTCTCCAGCAGGGGCGTACCGATGAGCCTGTAGAAAGGCGAAATACGTATCTACGTCTCTGAGGAGGGATATGTTCGGACACGTTCACAAAAATATTAATAGTGAACATGTATTTGTGTTCTTCACACCAGATTTTTAATAATATTTTATATTATTAAAAATACCTTAATAGATTAATATATTTTTGTCTTGTAGTTTAGCGACTAGGACTGACAATTTCGTATACTTTTTTAAACGTGGAATTATCCAATTTTGAAAGTGGAATGTTTGCACACACACACAAGCCATAATGGAAACTATTGTTCTATATTTTTAGATGTTGCAGTAAACGATTGATTCAGAGTAGCTGGTGGTGCGTTTTTAAATCTTGTGATATTCCTTTTAATGCAAATCAGTTCCTACATGCCGCGTTAATTGAAATTTTTTGTCGCATCGAATTTACAATAATTAACTGCAGCTATTAAAATATGAAACTAAACGTAAACAAATATAAACTTACAATTTTACTGCAATACTTACAAAACACTGCCACTATCTACGCAAAATTTCAAAATTTAGGATAATCTTTTATCCAGATCGACATGTGCGAATATGATTTAAACATATCAAAAATAACAAGGTAAAATTATGTGTACACATACTTTCGAGAACTAACTAAACACAACTGGCAATATGACTGACCTATAGGTCAACCCCATTCTCATAGATTCACTGTAACTTTCCCGACTTAATAAACACAAATCTGGGAATTCCCACTGAACGGAAATACTCATACAGACTGAGTGTAATTTTGATATATTAGTAATAAATTGTTTTATATATTTTTACGGTGCACTTTAGAAATAAATTATAAAATATGAACAAACATGCAATTTTATATGAAATATTCTCAAATCAGTATTTATATGTAACATATGCCAAACAAAAGTAGTCGCAAATGCTTTCTTTTTACGTGATTCGTATAGATCTGCAAGAATTTTGGTAAACATATCGTAAAAAAGAAAATATGCATTTTCATATACTCCCAGCTTTACTTCTTAGTCATATCCTTTATTTCAAAATACAGTGATGGGTAAATGTGTGGAACCATGTAAATATCCACTAAATTAAAAAAGATATTCTAACAAAATTTTTGACAGGAAATTAAGGATGAAGAGCCATTAGTTGAAGTATTTTTTAAATCTAATTTTTTAAAAAAATGTAATGTACTAAAGTTATATATTTTTTTTTAATTAAACGCCCTATTTTTTTACATTTTGGGATTCTCCTCGATATCACGATTTCAACAAACTATAACACTTGAAGTCTAAAATATTTAGCTTGAGATTTACATGCAAACGAAAATCAGAATTTTTAAAATATTTATCTCTCGACATTTTCAAAATAATAGGTATTGCTCGGTATGATCATTTAAATAAAAGCCTTTACAATTCGAAATGTAAGTACTACAAGTTCTTTTATTAGTTCTTTTGTTATGGTGATTAAAAAAATTGTTTTTTTGTCGCACAAAAAATTTAGGTAAATATTATAACCTTTAAATTTTATCACAAGGTGTAGTAGTTTGTGGCATTTAAAAGTGTCAATAAATAATTGTTGTTTGTCGATAGTAGTTGAATTAAATCAAAGAGAAAGAATACGAATATTAATGATGATCCGTTTTGATGATAGGACAAGACCTCATCAGTAGAGCAGACCAATTTCCGTGCGCGCCATGTGCGCCGATGTGAGGATGATTGTATTGCGTTGTGTTTTCTTATTTGTATTGTGTTTTTTAATCCTCTGTCGTGCACACAATCACTGATTCATACATTTTCCATTTTATTTATAGGTAATACAACGCTGCTATAATATGTACTATTCTTATTTTTCGTGTGTTTATGCATATTACTTTAATAGCAGAAAACCAAATGTATATTTAATTATTTCTGATAGAATAAATATCTCTACTTCTATACTTATATCGGTAACAAGCTCATGTTGCGTCCCTATTCTATCGCATATTCTAATATATTACGAATTAGTCCTTGTTCACAATGAGTGTAGTACATAAGAAGCACGTAAAACGTAAGACATGCGTAATACGTAAAATTGGAATAATGTTCACAATGACCGTAAAATTTACGCGTTCGCGCAAGCGCTGTAATGATATTTCAGAAATTTAAATTTCAAGTTTTTGTATGAGGTTAGAAGTTGCAATCAAAAGTTTTAATTGCTGTGGTAATTAGCATGGATACTAATCTAATAACAAGTCAGCTTTTATTGCTGTTATTATTGAGAAGACGTCAAGCCGAAGCCAATGCAAATAAAAACAAACATGACAGAAAAATTAGTCGTTGGTGGGTTAGACCTGTAAATGTAAATAGAGAAAAACGGGGAGAATTTAGAAGAATAATATTAGAATTGAAAATGCTTGACAAGGAATGGTTTTTTGTCTATACTAGGATGACGTCAACTTTATTTGACAATTTTGTAAACCTTATTGGTCCACATCTAATCAAGAATAGTATTCGTAGACCAATATCTCCCAGTCAACGACTTCTTATAACATTAAGGTAAAACACATGCACCTATGTATATTTGTTATTTTATAAACGTTCTAATTATAGGTTTTTGGCTACTGGTGATAGTTATTTTTCATTAGCACAGAGTTACCAAATAGGTAAATCAACAGTATGTGAAATAATAAAAGAAGTTACTGTTGTGTTGTAATATGGAATATTTTATGGTGGAACCTTCACTGCAACAACTACTAGGTATTGCTGATGATTATTTTAATATTTGGAATATGCCCCATTGCCTTGGTAGTATCGATGGTAAGCACATAAGGATAACAGCACCTGCCAAAAGTGGATCACTATATTATAATTACAAAGGGTACTTTAGCATAGTTTTAATGGGAGTTTGTGATGCACACTATAATTTTATACATATTGATGTTGGGGCATATGGATCAGTTACTGATGGTGGTGTCTTTAGTACCTCAGCTTTTGGTAAAAAATTGCAAAGGAATGAGTTGCCTAATCCAGAACATACAGCATTACCTAATAGTGATATCGACATGGGTTATTTTTTTGTTGGTGATCCTGCATTTCCTTTATCAACAAAATTAATGAGGCCTTATTCAGGCACAAAACTAAATTTATTAAAAGCAGTATTCAAGTACCGGTTATCAAGAGCTCGAAGGGTTATTGAAAATACATTTGGTACCCTAGCAGCCAGATGGAGAATATTCCATAGAGAAATATGTGCTCCACCAGATAGTGTTGAGAACATAGTGAGAGCTACAGTTGCTCTATACAATTTTATAAAAGCGTCACTACCTGCAAAAGAACATTACTGCCCCACAAACTTTGTGGACAGTGATGATGTTTTGGGAAGGTGGAGACAAGAAGCAGAACAGACAATAATGGAAACTTGTAATAGACTTGGTAGTAGTAATGCATCGAATGCAGCTATTACTATGAGAAATAATTTGGGAAAACATTTCTTATCTCCACCTGGATTTAAGGAAGGACAAATTGAATACGTAAAACGCACGTAGAATGATAAAATTATATTAAATATAAATATAAAATATTACAATAATTCAGAGACTGTGGTTATATAAATACATACAAAAAAGAACCTTTACCACAATGATGTTTATATTCTAGAATACAAACATCATTGTGGTAGGGGTTCTTTTTTTGTAGTTATATTAAGCAGTATGTAAACTAAATTCATTATTTTTTGTTTAATTTCTCTCCTTTTTCCTTTGTCTGCAATTTGTTGCAATTCATATGCAACAAGATTGCCAAATTCCTTTTCTTCGGCTTTCTCAGTTATATTCAAATTAATTGTATCCAGCGTTTTTAATATTTCGGAATCAATTGGATCAACATTTCTTTTTTTGAGTGGCATAGTTTTCAGTCTTTTTGATGGTGGAGTGCCAAGTTCAAGTAGTAAAGAAAAAATGGTTGATGTATGTTACTTTCGATTTTTATTTTTCTTTACCTTCAGGTTCATCAATAGTATCTCCTAAAGATGAAGTACATGGAAATACAAAATTTTCATATTCTGTATTAGCATCCTCCAAATTTGAAGTGCTAGGAAAAGAAACACTTGGCATTTGAGTTTCACAAACTGCTAGCGGCTCTTCAATGTTTACTTCAGTCATTTGTGAATCTGTTAAATTACATATATTTTTATTTACATATTGTATTAATACACAGAATATATTACCACTGTTATATGACATTTGGGAGTTATACTCCGACAAATTATCTGCTTGTATGGTACCTGGTTTTCTGATATATCGCTTAGAATAATTATTTGAATATTATATAATTACACAATCCACCTGAATACCTTCTCTGCTGTATGAAGTCATCCAAAAACTTAATATCATCAAACCATACCCAGGATTTGTCTCTTGCATCAAAACCGCTAGTCGGTTTGGATATTCTTTTCCTTTCCCGTGTATACCGCTCTTTCAGGGCTTTCCACAACTTTTCACATATTTCACCTGTAAGATATTTAATATATCTATATAGGTACATATAAATATAAATTTATAGCATATTCAATGTTTTAATTACTTGTAGAGACAATAGTTTCAGCTATTTCATTCCATGCATTTTGCTTCCTTAAAATGTCTTTGTAGCTTTTATGTCCTTTATTATATAAATACTCCATTATCCTCACCAAATAATTAAAAGTTCTATATCTACCTTCTCCATCACCTTTATTAAATTAAGTTACTGTGTAAAAGCCATCAACAAATATTTATTTATAATGTAGGTAATATAATAGTTTACACTTACTGCAACGATAAAACAGGAACGCTATAATTTTACGAAAAAGAAGTCAGAAGTACAATTTACAAATAATAACTGTATATAAAGTCCTAGTTAATAGGTAGTCAACATCAACACATGTGAGAAGCAACATTAAAATGCCGTTCGCACTTGCATCAATTTAGTAAAAAGTCTCCGATTTCCCGCTTCTTTCTTTATTACCATACTACCAATCAGTCCAGCTATCCAACTTCGGAAACATTATTTTACTACATTTATACGTAAGATTCCCGCAAAGAGTACGGAAAGTTGGATTCATTTCAACTTTACGTATTTTTTACGGACAGGCGTAAGATGAACGTAAACGTAACGATTGCTTATGGTCATTGTGAACAGGTACATAACTTTTTCATATATTTAACTTTATGGTTTACGTTTATTTTACCTGAACTTTACGTCTTACGCTCATTGTGAACAAGGACTTACACTCTCATACCGGCGCTCATGGCGCGCACGGTAATTGGTCTGCTCTACTCATCAGGCAGGAAATATGTTACCTTTTTAATGTTATACATCTCAATCGGCAGCCAATTTCGCGTTCTGTTGTTGCCAAAAGAATTTGTCGTACAAATTCTATTACAAATGATATTAAAGTGCAAGATGTTGCCATATACGAGATGTAGAGGAAAAGCCCCATTTACTTACCGCAAAAGCATGATATTAGTAATCGTTCAGTATGAAAAGAAATATATCATCCTTATAAAATTTGGCTCGTTTAAGAACTCTCTGAAGATTATTTCGACAGAAGACAACAGTTTTGTGAAACATTAATGAACAATTTTGTAAATAACGTAGTATTTTCGAATTAGGCAACCTTTTATTTGAACGGTAGAGGCTCGTTTAGCATTTTTTGGAGTGAGTTGTGGTTTTAAGTAAAGCTACCGGGGCCCGTCACCGGATATGACATAAAGTGAATGCCTAAGACAGAGCTGTTTGTTTCAGAAACAGAGCTGTTTCTTTCAGAAACAGAGCTGTTTGTTTCAGAAACAGACCTGTTCTTGAAACTAACAGACCTGTCTTTGAAGCAGAGAGACTTGTCTTTTAAAACATACAGACCTGCCCTGGAAACAGTCAGACCTTTCATTGAAATAGACAGGTCTGTGTGTTTGAAACAGACAAACCTGTCTTTGAAACAGACAGTTCCGTCTTGGGCATGCGCGTTATATCATATCCGACGGTCTCGAGTACCTTCCCCCACAACTCACCTCAAAAAAATGTAAAATGAACCTTTATAAGAAAATACATAAGATTTTGGCAACGAATCCCCATTGATTATCTACTGGCACCCCTTCACTATTCAGTTATTGTTCGTGATCGAATAGATCGAACTTTTGCCCACAGTTGGATTAGAAGAAAAGGCAAAACTGAATGGCCTGCACGTTCTCCCGATCTCAATACACTAGATTACTTTCTGAAACAGAAAGTGTATCTTACCCTACCCAGAAATTTGCAAGATTTAGATGAAAGAATTAATGAAGAGAGCATTTCATCAAATATCATAGTGAGGGTTACAAGAGAATTTACAGATAGATTGGTTTACTGTCAGGAAGTAGGTGGCGCCCATTTTGAAAATCTCATAAATTAAGTTTAGTTTTGTTTGTATGACCAGTTAATTTCCTATCCTTCCAATTAATAAATAAAAATACTTTAGATCCCAAATATTATAGTTTGTTGAAACGCGTTATCGAGAAGAATCCCCCAAAATATTTAAAAAGTACAGGCCGTCCCATTTAAAAAATTGTATTTAAATAATAATTCAAATAATAGCTCTTCATTCGTCTCTAAAAGTTTATTACAATATTTTTTTTAATTTAACAAATATTTACATGATTTCCACCTCACTCGCTCATAAATATATAAAGTTAGTTTCACACAAAGATCAAGGAAGTAGAGAAAATATGATATCAAATTTCCAGTAATTAATACGTATTTAAATATTAAAACATGTAATGAAAAAAAATGTTAATAAAATAATCTCAGGCAGAAGAAGGGTATTACGTAGTTTTGTAAAAATAATATTATTTATAAGTAAATTGTATGTATATGTAAATTCAAAATTTTCATATACATGTACAAATCTATAAATAAAATTAATTATAAACCTTTTACATAGTTAAAAATAGAAACCTAAAACCAAAAATAAAATTCAATTAAGAAAAATTAAAATAATTATACTTATTTATGTGTAATAAAGCAGAGTATTAATGCAAGAGGTTGAACTATGTTGAACTATGTTTAAAATTGTAATGGGTATAATGTTGATATTGTATACAAAATTAGATAAATTAGAAATTAAATTAAAAAGAAAATATTATTTGAAAAACTTAAAAATGTAATGTTCAAATCAAGCTAAATAAATGAGTAGTAAAATTAGGATAAATTAGAAACACATTTTGGAAGAAAAGAATAAGTTAGAAATGTATTGTAGTTAGTGTTTTCTAGTAATAATAATAGTTAATAATTAAAATATTATGAAAAAGAAATATGTAGACAGATAGCATAAATGTCACATAACCAAATCCATGAAATTTTAAGTGGATTTAAAATATTATAGTTATTTTCAGCTTAAAGCGAATTAGATTTGTATTTTCAAAAATATAAATTTTTGTAGTAATTATATTCCAAAATTTTTCATATGAACAAGTGCGAACTAGAAAAACAAAGGGAGTCGGAGCCTAAAAGAAGTACATATATGAAAGAGATAATTCGCTAAAGATTATCTAGAAATAGTGTTTATCATATAAAAAATACATATAGTTAGTAACTATTTCATATCTATTAGGGTAATAAACTAAAAGTTGTTAAAAGTATTAATAAAAATAAAATGGACTATTAAACTAATGATAAAGAAAATTTAGCGAGGAAATAAAATACTTGGATGTCAAGAACTACATATTGTAGTATATAAACAATAGAGGAGTGTAAGAAAAGGTAAAGTTGCAGTAGGAAAAGAGGAAAATGATTTTCTTTTTATATTATAATATTTATTTAAACAGATTAATAATACAAAATTAATCTAAATATATTTAGTAATAACGCCATCTATAAATAGAGTATAAAACAAATTTGGTTTGAAATATGTTCTTAATAATAAGATTTTCATATTAATTTATCTAGATAAACAACAGCTAAAAATACAGTGTAATATAAAGTTATATTTTTTTAATGTTTTGTAGTAGTGTTTAGATGGTTATTTGATTTAAATAATAAAAGAATCATTAATTAGTTCTAACATTTCTATTTTTTAGTTACTGACAATATTTTCTTTTATAAGACTAACAAAAAAATATATATAAAAAGAGAATATTGAAAAGAAAAAGAAAATTTATGTACATAATTAAGAATGATGTATCTTCCGCGCATGTTATAGTATACGAGGTGCATTCAAGTTCTAAGGCCTCCGATTTTTTTTCTCCAGACTGGAAAGAGATAGAAGCATGTGCATTGTTTTAAAATGAGCGTGCGTTCGTTGTCAATACGTCACAGAGATGGCAGCACTGTACGGCAGATGGAATTGTAGCGGCAGCGTCGAGAATGAGAACTGTTTTAGATACTTAAAATGACTACGTTTTCCTTACTTGAACAGCGTGCAAACATTTGTTTTCTGAATTTGCGTGGTGTGACACCAATTCATCGACAGTTGAAAGGGACATGTGGTGATGGAGTTATGGATGTGTCGAAAGTGCGTTCGTGGGTGCGACAGTTTAATGAAGGCAGAACATCGTGTGACAACAAACCGAAACAACCTCGGGCTCGCACAAGCCGGTCTGACGACATGATCGAGAAAGTGGAGAAACTTGTTTTGGGGGAGATCGCCTCCAGTGTTAGCATTTCCGTGGGTTCCACGAATGCTGACGGACGACCACAAGGCTGCTCGTGTGGCATGTTGCCAAGCAATGTTGACGCGCAACCAAGGCATGAATGGGACTTTCTTTTCGTCGATTGTGACAATGGATGAGACGTGGATGCCATTTTTCAATCCAGAAACAAAGCGCCAGTCAGCTCAATGGAAGCACACAGATTCACCGCCACCAAAAAAATTTCGGGTAAGCGTCAGTGCTGAAAAAATGATGGTGTCCATGTTCTGGGACAGTGAAGGCGTAATCCTTACCCATTGTGTTCCAAATGGCACTACGGTGACAGGTGCATCCTACGAAAATGTTTTGAAGAACAAGTTCCTTCCTGCACTGCAACAAAAACGTTCGGGAAAGGCTGCGCGTGTGCTGTTTCACCAAGACAACGCACCCGCACATCGGGCTAACGTTACGCAACAGTTTCTTCGTGAAAACAACTTTGAAGTGATTTCTCATGCTCCCTACTCACCTGACCTGGCTCCTAGTGACTTTTGGCTGTTTCCAACAGTGAAAGACACTGTCCGTGGCCGCACATTCACCAGCCGTGATGCTATTGCTTCAGAGATTCTCCAGTGATCGAAACAGACTCCTAAAGAAGCCTTCGCCGTAGCCATGGAATCATGGCGTCGACGTTGTAAAAAATGTGTACGTCTGCAGGGAGATTACGTCGAGATGTAACACCAGTTTCATAGTTTTCGGGTGAGTAGTTAGTTAGAAAAAAAATCGGAGGCCTTAGAACTTGAATGCACCTCGTACATTTGGTAATCAATCAAGTCTCTAAACATATTTTATTACGTTAGAACGAGGTAAAAATAATCACATAGACAAACCCTAAGATAAAAGTAAAGATAAGATAAAATTAAATAAATATTAGTACCTATACAAGTAAGAAAATATTTTCATTATTCAATAACTTGAATACGATTAATAATCATAAATTTAACAATGTGGGCATAAATATTAATTTTGTGATTCATTATTCATTCTCTATTACGAAAGATCTATATGGTCTACAATCATTTACTTTCTCATTTTTATTAAATCCTTACTGTACCATTTTATTAATTTCTTTATATTTTGTTTATATCCTGTCGGTGTTGGTTAATTTCTGTAGCTGTTACTTATTCTAAGAGCTGCAATTCATTAATAGTAATTTACAATTTATTGATTATATAACTACTACTTGTAATTTCCTGTATTATTATATTTTTATTTTTGTTCTGGTATATATTTGCGTAGATCTTGATATTTTATCTTTTTGGATATTTTCGAAAGTTAGTTTAATCACTGTATCCATTATGTGTACAACAAGAAGTTAGTACACTAATAAAGCTTATCAAATTGCTATTGTACTATCCATTTAGCGTACCACATCTACTGGGAGGCATTGGCTATCATCGCAGTTAATTCAACCTCCTTGAATTAATGATTGATTTTGGTGTTTGATTATACCATAGTATGAATAAAGTACAAAGCAAGAACTTCTAAAGTTGCAAGGTAGAAACCTATGTGTAAATCAAGCCAGCAAAGTAAGGATGAACTATGGTCATCTACAAAATTAAATAAATAAATCGTAGAGGAAGTAGATTTGATGTCTGATGGGGGATACGATTAGCAAAGTTATTTGGAATATTCAAGGCTGGAATGCAAGGGTCTGTGAATTATGGCCAGGACTACATATAGTCTTAAAGAGCCTTGATAAAGATTAATTTTTCCAGTCAAATTCAAAAGAGGCAGCCAATTCCAGAAAAGGAATCCAATGTTCGATCCAATTATAGGAATAAGGCTACAGAATGTACGTATAAACGAGATACGCGAACTACAGTAAGCCTAAAAGGGGCACAGTATAACAAGCTCTATGGCCACCTCAAGTAATCTAATCTAATTCTTTCAAGAAAAGTTTTATCTGCGGCCTGGTCCTATCTATCTTAAGAACCATCTTGAAAAATTGATACTTTGTTGGTTTATCTTTTGCAACAACTCTAGAAACTTTTTTTTTAATAATGTGTTAGACATATTCCAAGATTCTACTCTACACACAACAATTTACGATCGGTATATTTATCATATATTTTCCCTAATATTTCAATGAGCAACAGTAGATGAACTAAATGAATTCTTAATGTAATACATGATACTAATTTCAGGGTAAAACAAGTAAGCTCGTTATTGTTGGCCTTTGTGGATACAATACTACAATACTAGGGCAGCTATTTGCGTATCATTATCTTGGTAACGAAATAGTTCACATGGTAATTTAAAAGGTATTCTATTTATTTTGTGCAAGAACATTAATTTTTCAGAGCAATAGAATAGTGGAATCAACTTATCTTTCAAATTGGTATGAACTAAATTTAAAACTTCAAAAACGAATAACAGTCTTAATGGAAAGATCCAAAAGACCCTTAATTATTACTGCATACAAGTTTGTTTTCATATCCTTAGCATCCTTAGGTGTGGTAAGTAATATTCTATCATTTTGGGAAAAATACGAATTGCCATAACTTTTTAGATCGTACAATGGTCGTACTCACTCTTTGCAGTAATAAAAGCAAACTATCGATAACGAAACCAATGTCCAAATACTGCAATCTCTAGAAATCATGCATACCTTTTGAAATATATGTATATATATATATATAACAATTGATAAATTATTGGAGTTTTTTGGCTATTATATGAAATATTTACAAATATCAAGTTAGTATGTATGTAATTGCAAAGTAAGGGGGGATGTAAACATTGCTGTCTACAAATTACAAAGCAAATCATACGAAATTTTTTAATTGAAAAATATTGTCTATGTTGGGACTCGAACCCAAGTCTACAGTTTGCCGGACTGTCGGTTTTACCACTCACCCACAATAGACCTAGGTTCATGCTATTTAGAAATGCATTATAAAGTAACAGTGTTAATGAATCAGATGTCAGTTATTGAATGTAGATGTCAAGTTGAAAGCAGAAGTCAGTTTTGAAAGTTGATGTCAGTTATTGAAAACAGATGTCAGTATTTTGAGAGCAGATGTCAGATTTGAATGTTTGAAAATGCTAATTATTACATAGCTATATGAAATTATCTAAACACTTATATATATATATATATATATATATATATATATATATATATATATATATATTTAAATTCGGGTAAGCGGTCAATTAAAAAACTCCTTTATTAAATTACCCTATATTTCGCAACACTTTGTCGCTTCTTCTGGGGTAAAAAATGTAGAGTTAAAAAATAATAAAATTGACGTACAAAATATAAAAATGATTGATTTTTGATAATATATCACGGTCGATCATTTCTTTTCAATTATATATATATATATATATATATATATAATATTTTCGTGACCTTGGTATGATATGGTATAATAAGTCGGCGATTAAAGGTCTGGTTTATTACTTCAAAGTATATATATTTAAAACAACCCTACGTGTTTCGGGAATGATGCCTTTGTCAAGGAAATAAAAAATATAAATATATATATATTTATATTTTTTATTTTCTTGACAAAGGCATCATTCCCGAAACATGTAGGGTTGTTTTAAATATATATACTTTGAAGTAATAAACCAGACCTTAAATCGCCGACTTACTATACCATATATATATATATATATATATATATATATATATATATATATATATATATATATATATTGTAACGAACCCCGTAGTTGAGTTCGAGTTATTTGGACAATAGTGTGCGGCCAGCTAAGTAAAATTACTTTCCCGACAGAAACAATTTCAAACTTTAACAGTCGCTGTATATGGATTATTGCAAATGTATGTTGTATATAATATTTGTATTTAAAACGCTGGAGTCGTATGTAGAGAGGTTAATTCGAGTAACATCGCACGGGTGTGCGTATAAATATTTTACTAATCGCAACCGGACAACGTTGAGTGTACTTCGCTCGTTGGATGTTACGCCGATGGGATGTTACTCGAACGAACCTCTCTAGTCATGTGTGATAATTATAGCATCAGCTTAGCCTCACTGATCTAAGAAGCATAGTTCATATGCGCGTACGTCTTTTTTACATTTTTTTTCGTTTTTTTAATAGTTTGCAAATAATATAAGAGACCTTGTTTTCTATAGGAAAATCTAAGCTCTTCTTTCCGAAATTGCTTCAAGCTTAGATCTGACATTCAAAGTTCGCAAAGTATTCCTTTGCAGTCACATGACCAAATTTAAGGCATAAGAATACTTTACAATGGCTAGCTTTGTAGCACAGGGTCCGGCGTTGAAACTTTTTTTTTCAATGAAACGTGGTGGTACGTCTGAAGCTAGTTGCGGCACGGTAGTGTTTTAGCCGAGAACGTTGATGGGAGAATTTGTTTGTGAAACGTAGTCAGTCGGCAAAATGCTAGAGAGAGCAACGCGCGTTTACAGTAGAAACCTACTTTTCACGAGACCGGTCGATCGTCGCCGTGCAGCGGACGTTCCGTCTACGGTACAATATTCCCACTCGAGGTGCTGTTCCTGCCCGCGGATTCATCTTATCGTGGGTGGAAGATTTTAGGGCAGTTGGAAATGTGTTCCACAAGAGACCAGGAGCAGCACGGACCGTTAGAACACCTGGAAGCGTCGATGCAGTCCAAGCTTCAGTATTGCGATCTCCTAGGCGCTCTGCTTCAAAACATACGACTGCCCTGGAGTTGTCAGATCGTTCAACTCGACGAATTCTTCATGATAGCCTTCACTTTCATCCATATAAAATGGTAATTGCACAACAACTATCCGAACGTGACTTGGTTTCACAACAAATGGCATGCGAAACGCTCCTTGAGAATTTGCCTCCTGACGCAGTTGTGCGGTTCAGTGATGAGGCACATTTCCACATCTCAGGGTGTGTTAACTAACAAAATATGTGTTATTAGAGCGGTATCAATCCCAGAGAAGTTCATGAGAGGCCTCTTCATTCGGATCGGGTCACAGTTTGGACTGCGATATAAAGAGTAGGGATCATTGGAACACATTTTTTCGAGGAGGACAATCGCACGGTAACAGTAAATTCGGAGCGTTATGTGGCCATTATTAGTCATTTCTTTCTGCCAGTTCTTGAGAAATATTGCTGTTGGCGAAGTATGGTTTCAGAAAGATGGAGCGACTGCCCACAAATAAAGAATTTAAATGCGTGTTTTGAGAATAAATTTTCCAGGGCAACTTATCTCCAACAGAGGTGACATTTCGTGGGCCGCACGCTCGCCAAATTTAGCCTAAAATACCTCAAATTGAAAATCTATAACAATCGTCCTTCAGCTCTTGAAGCACTAAAAAGCGATCTTCGTCATGAAATAGCCAACATACCGGTTGCTATGCTGGAGAAAATCCATTAACACTTCAGAAATCGACTACAACAATCCATCGACAGCAACGGTGGACACTTGCCAAATATTTTTTTTTAAATCAGTTTGATATCAAACTTCCTATGTTAGTTCATAATCCTAGTAAAAGAAAGTTTTAAAATGTACAATGTATACTTTTATTTTTTGCCTTTAAAAGAAAAGTTTCAATGCCGGACCCTGTATTATAATGCGTACTTATTTGTGTTAAAAAGAGATCATATACAATTTGCAGTTCGCACTTTTGGCTGTACGAACTGCAAAGAAATACTTTATCAACTGTACCTTTATTTCTTTACATGTCAAAATATTGTTACACGAAAACAGAACTATTTTGTAGTAATCAATTGTTTTCTTATATATAAATTGTTATTTTAAGAACACTTTAAATAACTCGTAAATGCACAAATAATAGGAAATTATATACTGTTTTATTTCAGTTTAATAAATTAAATGTTTAATTATTATATGATTTACTTTTTGTTTTTGTGAACACAACGAAAACACTTGTAAACTAAATAGGATTAAAAATTACTTACTTTTTATTTATGTATTATTCATTCGCTACGCAGACAAGTAATTAAGTTCACGTTAAACCTGAGGAAAAACTAGGACCCCCGAGCGTTAAGTAGAAACAGTCTGACTAGGAGAAAAAAACAAGAACTTATCCTGAATTTAACTTTAATGGTTTCTAACAAAATTCACAAGGTATTGACAATTGTTGTCATAAGGGATGAGAATTGCATGAAAAAGTATCCATTTATTTAAGTTGAATAAATGCATAGGAATTAAAAAATATTAATACCTACAATAACTACAAAAACAATAATAATGGTAAATCAAAACGGAAACAATCCAAAATAAGGGGCTCATTTTAAACAAAAATCCACATACCTTAAAATTCAAATTTGCAAAAACGAAGAGCTGGAACAGCGGAATAGTTTTTATAATGTCATAAAAAATTACTTCACAAAGTAGGTAGCCACGGTTTATATGTAGGAAAAAGAAAGAATAACATATTTATACAGATTAAACTAAACAAAATGGGTGGGTAAGTAATTTTTTAAAAATGAAATCCGCTCTGCGGTCCTTCATGGAAATGAATTTTTCCATGATTTTATCAAAATTGTTTATTTCGTGCACTAAATTTCGATTTATGGACATTATAGCTAAAGCATTTAGTCTGTCATTAAGCATGGTATTTCGCAAAAATGTTTTTATGTGTTTAAGGGTCGAAAAGGTGCGTTCTGCTTCGGCTATTGTCATTGGAGTCATCACGATAATTTTTAATATTTTCGATGTTTCGATAAATGTTTCACTAAGGTGATTTTCCATAATAATAAAATTTGCTCAACATCGGATAAAATGAACATACCTCGTTTAAAACAGTCATAGGGAAATTTTTTGAAAACTCTGAATATTTATCTTTGTTAAAAAGATCAACCGCTTGTAAATGACCCCGGTAAGAAAAGCGTTCCTTCATTTGTACTGTAATTATTTCACAAACTTCTTTGGCAATAACACTTCGAAAATTATCATCCATTCGCCTTCTTTTAGATGTTGGATATTCTGATTCAACAATGTTTTTAAGAGAATCAATTTGATTTCTAATGTCAGAAACACTTTTCTCGAAAATTAGTCTTATTACAACTGTACGCTGTCCTTATTTTTTTATTGCAATTGATTATACAGTATGTCAACATGTGGCAAAATTTTATGGAAGAATTTTAACCAAAATATAAATTCGAGATCTTCCAATGCCCTTCTTAGACCGGATACTTCGTTTGATGTAACACTTTTCTCACATCTAGTTTCAATTTCTTCGAACACTTGTACAAGCTTTTCAAAATTTTCGTGAACAAAATTAACTGTGCGAATATTATAATTCCATCTAGTTGTCACCGCCCTTGGTAATCTTTTATTTATTATCTCTTACCAAACATCACAACGATGGGATGAGTTTGAAAAAAAACAGGTATGGCCGACAGATTATTAAAAAACACGCGTACTTTTGAATTTTGTGATGCCGATTTCTGCATAATGAGGTTTAATTGATGGGCATAACAATGAATAAAATGAACATTGGGATATTTTGTTTTAATTTGAGCTTTAACGCCTCTGTTCACACTGCTCATAACATTTGCGCCGTCATACGTTTGACCTATTAATTTTTGAGGGGGTTTTAAAACTAGGGGGTCAATTTCATTTTCAATGCATGTTTTTAATCCATCAGCTGTTTTATCTTTCACCCTTATAAAACCCCAAAAATATTGACGGATGGAGCGTTATTAATATTAAAACCATTTGACAATAATTTGAGATATCAGTGGTTTCATCGCATTGAATTGATAAATAGTCTGCCTTTTCAATTTGCTTACAAATTTCTTCCCTACACACTTGTAACATACTGTCTAGAATTTCATTCTGTATAGTATTTGAGGTCCCTTTAAAAACGGTTGCCGTGCGTAAATGTTCTTTTAGTATATTGTCCAGCTCTGCAGTGAAATTAATTAGTTCGTTAAATATTCCTTGGTTCTCACTTTCATCATGACCTCTAAAAGCACTACAAAATTTTACACAACTGATTATCCTTTTTAAAATATGGCGATTTTTCTCGACCTTATTATTATGCGAAATAATACTTTCTCTGTATACAGAGCTTAAGTGAGACATAATATTAACCTCACCGAGCAGAGCAAAGGCAGTACAAAAATTAATGTGGTAACGAGACGATTCATGTTTCCTCATTTTTTCAGGAAGATGGTGTAAATCATTGATCCTCTTCTTGCCCAATTGGGATCCATTTTAGAGTCAGCTTTATAAAAAAGCAAGCACGGAAAACAGTACAACAAATTTGTTATTTCACTCCCACATATCCAGTTGTTTTCTTAATAAATATCTTTTGAAAACGGACGCGTAAAAAACCGGTTTTCGGCTTTTCGTTCACAAGTTTGTGACAACTTTATATCTGGTAACGGCCTCGCCAGTTCATTAATTTTAAGTTTAGCCTATCAAAATTTATTTGAATATTACTTACGAAATTCATTATTTATTATGACTAATTACACCCGAATTATATTATACGATACGATACGATAGCATGGATGCAGTATATATGGATTGTCCATGCGTATTACGAATTGACTCCAACATTAGAGAGAGAAAATTGTAAGCGAGGTAGAGCTAGTACTGGCAAAACATTCCGAGTACGTATTCTGATAGTGAATGTTTTTGAATAGTTAAATCAGTTTTATTTTAAGCACGTGGTGAAATTGCATTAAGTAAAGTTACAACTGTTTGTATCTATCATTAATATAAACAGTAGTAGTTTTATTTTGCGTTATAGTTTGTGTAAAAGATGATCATTTTGTGGTCAGCTTACAGTTGCACAAACCGTTTTGTTAAAAATAGTAACATAAAATACCATAGGTAAGTGTACTTATTTTTACATTTTTCTATCATATTACCATATGTTTTAAATTTGTAGATTACCTTGTGATCCACAGTTACGGAAAAAATGGATTATAACATTAAAAAGAAAAGATAAAAAGAAAAAAAATATTGGTTCACATTTCAGAAAGTAGTTAAAACACTGAAACATAAATGTAAATATTGCTTTCTACATTTTACGACGCTAAGTATTCGAATTTTTTAATTGAAAAAATTCACCCGGACGAAATTTTTTCTATTAAAAATTCAAATAATTAGCGTCGTAGAATGTAGAAAGCAATATTTACATTTACATTACTTCGCAAAAACGCAATTAATTTGCAACTGAATCACAAAGTTAAATACTTTGAAACAAAAATAAGAAGAATGAAAAATAAAATTAAAACGTTATTAAATCTAGTTGTGTTTTACTACCCATGTGTTTTCTAATGCCATCTATTACTAAGTAACTATTTAATTAATTTCATCCTATAAATACATGTGCATTTAATTCATACTCACTCGGATATTTTAAAGCTGTACTCTATATATTCCGTGTACCGCATCTTTAAATTAAATTAAAAGTGTAATTCAGTAACAAAATATTTATTTTATAAAGATTGAAACAAATCCATGAATATTTTTTTAATGTAATTTGATAAATGTATTACAGCTCTATCTCACTCGGTAGTTTCTCTCTCTAATGTTGGAATCAATTGAATGTACTGCTTTGATTATATTCTACATCAATGTACGATAGTCCCGTAGACGCACTGAAACGCTGGCCGCTAAATAACTGCGCCGTAAAATATCCTAAATGTTTCTATAGAATCGTGTACTATCGGCCAATATCGGGTCACATTCACCAGGAATCTATAATGATTTATGCAGGCCGCGACGTATTTGCGCCTTAATATAATTCTGTGGGTCCTAACAACGTTAGACAACGAAAACGGATTTGAGTTTTTTGAAATTTAGAAATTTTAACTACTTATATGAATAATAATAATAAAATGAATAGTAATAATATATATTTAAATAAACATTTAAATTGTGTGTTATATTAAGCTACCGCCAGTGCTGCCAACCTTAGTTAAGGTGTTCTTCAAATTACTTTGGTTATTTTTATATAAGTTTTTAAAGTTGAGTATTTATGTAATTTACTTATAGGAGACTAGCATTTAAAAATATAACAAGTGTTCATTTGAAAAGTCAATCTAGGTTACTTTGAAATTTTGGTAGAATAAGACGCAAATATATTAGTATGTGTTTGTTGTTCTGTAAACGTAAATCCAAATTACATTTGATAATGTCAATCACAAATATCAGTTAGTGCATAAAATAATCGTGCGTCGATTCTGGTTTAAATAAATTGCTTCTCAGTTTTAAAATGGCTTTCACTTTAAGACATAATTTTTTTTAGTCCAGACTTATTTTCGAAGTGGTAATAAAATTGATGGTTTATGGGTTTATTCAGTTCAAGATTGCATTGTAGAATTTCAAGTTGAGTTTCCACATTTTGTAATAGATTATATACAATTTAAGAATACTTTGGATAGAACTTTAAAACTTTTTTCTGAAACTGGTAGTCTCTTAAGAAAATCAGGCAGCGGAGCAGTTAAGAAACGTACACCTCAAGTTGCCAATCGTGTTGAAGAAATAATGGAAAATGAACCACAAACATCTGTTCGACATTTGAGTCAACAAATAAACCTTTCTGTTGGTACAACTCACAAGTTATTAAAAAAAGATATGCAACTTTATCCATACCGTGTCACAGCAGTACAAAAATTGTTAGAAATTGATTACCCACGTAGACTACAGTTTTGTAATTGGTTTGTAAATATGAACAATAATGGAGAACTTTCGCAAAGAGTCATCTTTACTGATGAAGCATGGTTTTATAAAACGGGAGATACCTAAATTCACAAAATACAATAATTTGGAGTAGTGAAAATCCACATGTAATTAATGAAGAATCGCTACATCCAGAGAAAATAGGTGTTTGGGCAGCAATAAGCCAAAGGCAAATCATTGGACCAATATTTTTTCAGGGAACGTTAACTGCTCAAAGGTATCGTACGGAAATTTTACAACCATTTATCAATCAGTTGCATGATGATGAACTTCAAAATGCGTATTTCCAACAAGACGGAGCACCTTGTCACTGTACTGCAGAATCTTTGGATTATTTAAGAGAATTTTTTGATGAGCATATAATTAGTCGAAATACTGAAATTGCCTGGCCTGCACGTTCATGCGATTTAACACCTTGCGACTTCTTTTTGTGGCCTTATATAAAAAATAACATATTTCGAACACCTATATTGAATTTGAATGATATGCTACAGAGAATCGAACAGAAATGCATGGAAATTAATAACAATCCAGTAATGTTGCAGAATATCATAAGAAATTTTGAACGGAGGATTTTAAAGTGCATTGATCTTGAAGGACAACATTTTCAACATTTGTTATAGTTTTCAATAAATACCTATTATTTGTTATTTATTTGTATGTATGAAACTGTCAAAATATACGACTTCGTAGGTTAAGTAGTAAATTTTAATTTACGACAAACTTCAAAATATTCTCAGTAAATCACATGCTACTAGATTGACTTTTCAAATGAACACTTGTTATACATTTAATTTTCCGGCGATATTCTTTGTTTTATTTATAAACATAATTTTCACCTATTTTATTCGCATTTAGTAAGTTTGATTAATAACTAAATCAAAATTTCTTCAATTTTCTCCATAATAACAATCACAATGGAGTCTTGTTTAGTCAGTGGCAATTTCCAGCCTTGCGTATATATTCGCGACAGTTTCACTTCATATAGGGCTACCGAATTGTGAACAGACTATACCATTATCTTTTTAGATAAAATAGAAATAGCCAAAACAACAAAGATCGAAATTTATAAGGCAGTCTTTACTCCTCATTGATTTATGGCAGCATTGGGTGTTAACGAAAAAATTAAAGACCAAAATTGCACTTGCTGAGATAATAATTTTAAGAAAGTATAAGGGATCACAAGACTTGATAAAATAGAAAATGAAAGTTTTAGGTAAAAGCTTAGGGTAATTTTAATAATCTAAAAATCGAGGAAACGCAATTGGGCTGGTTCTGTCATCTGGTCCAAACAAAGGATAAAAACCTAGTGAAGAAAATGTGGCGGGAATGGATAGAAAGAAAAAATAAGAAAGAGCTCGAGGAATTGCGATACTAATAGAAACGAAAAAAAAAATACTTGGAACGAAATTCACATAATGGCAATTGAACGAAAGAAATAAAAACTTGACGCTTAACATTACAAGAGGGACTGGATAAGTTCAGACCTATCTATTTCCAAAAAAAAATGCTTTTCGAGTGTAAAATTCGGAGGAAGGAATGAGGGATAATCTTCTTGTTGGCGTTTGATTATTGTCATCATTGTTCTCTGCTAAATATAATCTACCGTAACATGTATACCTTCTTTTGTCATTTATCGGCTATTGTATGATTAAATAAGAATGAATTAAACTAGGAAATTTCACTTTTGCCTCTTAATTACCAACACAATGGCATTTGGCAGTTCCTAGAAAGTCTGTATCGGCTATTTCTTACCATTAAGCCCTTCAGACTAACTCACCTTTCTGATATAATCTTCCACACAAACCCTAAAAAAGCGCTAAGTTACGACTTTATCACAGGCTATGTATTATGTCAAGTTCCTCAAAATTGAACCCAAATCTTTAACGCCGTACCTAAATTGGTGACTGAAATAATAATGATCCCAAAGATTGGCAAAGCTCAAAACCAAATATCATTACCTAGGCTATTAGCCTTCTATTAACTTTATCCAAAATCTTTAAGAAGAATTCTCTACCAAAACTAACTTGTAGCCGATCACCAATGTGGTTTTCGAAAACGACATAAAGCAGTGGATCAGGTGCATAGTGTTGTTAAGATCATAAATCTGGATCTACAGGAGAAATTATTGTTCAGCTAATTTCTTGTACATAACGCAGGCGTTTGATAAAGTGTGGAATCTGGGTGATATAAAATTTGAAAAAATACTACCATTCTAATATTTTAGAATCCTCGACTTCTACATAACCCACAGCTACTTTTAAATAATCTCAAAAAAGTTAGCTAGAACAAACTGTTTATAAAATCATTTACAAATCCATTTATAGGTCCAAAGTGGAGTAGTGCAGCTATATCAAATATTGAGATTCTTCAAAAGTTCTAATCAAAAACATTGATTCGCTGTATTTTAAAGATAAAGTAGAGCTAAATGCCAAAAACGGTTGGAAGTTCATCCAACAGTTAGTGCAGTGAACTTACTTGACAACAGCAAGTGAGACGACTCAAACGATTTAATGCGTAGGTTTTAACTTCTTTTGTAATATCTTTATAAAATTAGATGATAAGTTTATTGGGGAAAGGTCTACTATATGCGGGCTATTTATTAAACATGCAGCAAAAATTCAGGGGTTATTCTTTGATTTTAAGATTTTCTTGGTCATTGGACGCTTAATGACATGTACATAAGTGCTCCATTAAACATACACTATAAGAAGCTTAGATTGGGTATAACCAAGTTGATTTAAATTAATCTAAAATGTAGTGTAGGAAATGATATTATATTAAGTCTTGTAAAGTCAAATTGGTAAGTCTGAGGTTATGAATGTTTTTAACCTGTGTACTTCGCCGCTTTGTAGAAATAAATGCCGGTCTAACATATATATGAGGGTATTATGAAACACTATCGTGATAACGCACACTATAGACACTAATCACACTAATTTTTGAACACTAATAATAGTCAAATATTTAGTCATCGGATATCCTTCCGTACCATAAAGCGCACGTTTTCAAAATATTTTGTTTTATACAGGGTATTCCAGATGGAAATGCCAGACTAAAGTTGCATTTTTTTTAATGGAACACCCTGTATATTAATAGATAAAATGATCCGCGCTTGAAGGGTGGTTACATCGATATAATGTTGTATGGGTCTAAAGTTGATAGTTTCTGTGTAAATAATTATTTTACTTGATAAATTTATACATTTCAGTAGGCTATTCTGCATAAGGAAAATCAAAAGATCCGAAACCAATAGAATAGAATATTTTCTACTAGTATGCACTTTCGTTGGTACGTGAAATAAATTCTGCAACTGCTCGCGTTATACAGGCTGTTCACAATTTCGCAAAGTCGAAGAAATCTCGTAATTTTTAAATGGAACACCCTGTATATTTTTAGCTTATTGAAAAGCCCTTTTACTACGCTTTCTACTGATACCTCATTTGATGCACCTAGGATGGATCATTTGCTAATTATTTCTTTTTAGTATTGAATTAATGAAAAATGCTTGTATTTTTAGTAGCTAATTTGCGCTTTTAAACCTTCTGTAAGATCGGATATTCAACAAATTATCCATAAGTGGTCTATAACAAGAAGAAACCCCATTAAGTACGAGAAACAGTTGATTTTCACTCAGCGGTGAAAGCAAACATTAAATTAATATAAAGTAATATAGCATTTTCAATAGATTCACTGCCGATTAAGTTATCTGGTGTTAGTTTAATAAAAAAAATTGCACTAATTAATTTGTATTTTAAAGAATTTTGTAAAACCAACTATTTGACGAATACCTAATATAAAACAATACATACCTAATTAGCTTAACATAAATCGAAATCATGTAGGAAAGAATCAAGTACGAGTAGTATTAAAAGTTTGCACTATTTTAAATAAATACTAATTATTAACCACAACATCAAATTTAATTAACAAAAGTAGTAGCACAGTAAATAAAAATAAAGTAAATGCAAATAAATCAAAGAAAACTTTCAAATGTCCTACCATGTCTCTCAATACATAAATGAAGCCGCCTGGTGAAATTCTGTTGAACATGCTGTAATGTTTCTTGGCGAATATTTCTAAATGCCTCTCTTATGCGTTCCATCATATTTTCCCTTGTTGTAGGAACTTCCACATAAACTAGAGCCTTGACATGTCCCCAAAAGTAGAAGTCCAAGACAGTAAGATCTGGACTTCGTGGAGGCCAAGCGATTGGACCACCTCGTCCTATCCATTTGTCTTCCTTCCATCGCCCTAGAAACTCCCTAACGTTAAGGCTGTAATGAGCAGGTGCACCATCGTGTTGCAACCAGAAAATTTGTCGGGTGTCAGCATCCACATGCTCAAGTAAATTAGGCAGTTCGTTCGGCAAAAACGCCAAATACGTATCGCCTGTAACGGTTCCATCGAAAAAGTACGCCCCAATGATATATGGACCAAGTATACCTCCCCAGACGTTAAGAGACCATCTATTCTGATTGTCTACATGACGTATCCAATGCGGGTTTTCTGTTGCATAATAATGCATGTTATGTTTATTTACCGCCCCATTACTTTTGAAAGTAGCCTCATCGTTAAACAAAATCTTTGTTAAAATATTTGGCATTTCTCGCATTTTATTTGACAACCAACCACAAAAATCTGTTCTTTTAATGAAATCATCACCATGCAATTCCTGATTTAATTCCATATGGTACGGATGATACTTATGACTTCTTAAAATTCTTCGTACGCTCCGATCTTTAATAGCTGTTACCTTTGAAATACCGTCTATACTTATATGTGGATTATCCTCTATTGTTAATAATACGTCCAATTCGCTTTTTTCATTGATTACCGGCTTATTTATTTCTCTCTTCTTGTAGGTTACACTACCAGTTTCTCTAAATCTCTCTAATAACCTTTTAAATGCTTCCGGTCTTGGCTTTCTTTCAAGGTTTGGAAATCTCTCTGCATATACTCTACTTGCTAGGAGACAATTTCTTGTACACTCCCCAAGAATAAATATTATATTCACCATTTCTTGAATACTAAAATTATGCATTATAGCAATTTCTTTTAAAGATTGAACGAAATACTGTGTAAGATGGAACGAAATTTTTGACAACTTTGTTATTAAATATACAAGCTTAAAACTGACACCAGATAACTTGATCAGCAGTGAATCTATTGAAAATGCTATATTACTTTATATTAATTTAATGTTTGCTTTCACCGCTGAGTGAAAATCAACTGTTTCTCATACTTAATGGGGTTTCTTCTTGTTATAGACCATTTATGGAAAATTTGTTGAATATCCGATTAAATGCGCAAATTAGCTAGTAAAAATACAAGCATTTTTCATTAATTCAAATCTAATAAGAAATAATTAGCAAATGATCCATCCTAGGTGCATCAAATGAGGTATCAATAGAAAGCGTAGTAAAAGGGCTTTTCAATAAGCTAAAAATATACAGGGTGTTCCATTTAAAAATTACGATATTTCTTCGATTTTGCGAAATTGTGAACACCCTGTATTACGCGAGCAGTTGCAGAATTTATTTCACGTAGCAACGAAAGTGCATACTAGTAGAAAATATTCTATTCTATTGGTTTCGGATCTTTTGATTTTCCTTATGCAGAATAGCCTACTGAATTGTATCAATTTATCAAGTAAAATAATTATTTACACAGAAACTATCAACTTTAGACCCATACAACAATATATCGATGTAACCAGCATTCAAGCGCGATTCATTTTATCCATTAGTATACAGGGTGTTCCATTTAAAAAAATGCAACTTTAGTCTGGCATTTCCATCTGGAACAACCTGTATAAAACAAAATATTTTTAAAACGTGCGCTTGATGGTACGGAAGGATATCCGATGACTAAATATTTGACTAACTTTCAAATACGCGTGTAATCTTCCGTCCCTGCTTCGTTGCCGGACCCTCTATATTAAAAGTTTATTTTGACAGGACGTTTGTGATTCTCCACACATTGTCCAATGCGATTCCCTCAGTTTAAGGCCTAACTATTTACGTTTCGTAAAAATGAGTTTTTGCCACATTAAGTTTTGTCTAAGTGCATACTAAGGTATTTCATCCCAAATTACAATTATTAATTTCCAGATGTGGGCAAGTTTACTTCCACAGTGAAAACGTGACATGGACGAATTTGACGAGATTACTTTCATACGACATTTTCACATATCTAGTCAATTTTATTAATTTTTTTTTTGCAAATTCCTCGATGCTTTCACAGGGTCAGTATGAGAAGAGAGAATTGCAGTATCATCCGCAAATGTTGCAGCAGTTACTGAGTCGTGTTGTAGGCAATCACTAGTGTAAAGCCAATACAAAAACTGATCCTGCTCCATAAGTACCCGAGGTACTTATCCATGAATAGTGCGTATTTCAGAGGACTCATTTTTTTATTCATCACCGATGAGATTAAGACATACTTATTTTCATTTTCTACATTAAACCAGTATTAGAGGCCTAACTCATGTCGATCAAAGCTAGCTACTTAGCAAATCTCTTTTAGAAATAGTTATTTATTTTATTAACGACCCGATGAAATTTTTCAACAGTACTATGTTTAATCCTGAACCTAAATTGAAAATTTAGTAATAATAGCTTTTGCATTAATTGCTGTTAAGATAAAAAAATATTATCGAAATTAATTTTGTTGCTATTATTATTGGGTTGATGCATAAGTTGATGGCGTTTTTATTGAACTCAAAATGTATTAATTTCGTAACAAAAACACATGAACTAATCAAGAATATATTCTTCACTATTATTTACGATTGCCTCCTAGCGATCTGGCAATTTTTCGAAGATGCAGGGCAATAAAAACTTTTCCAAAAATAGGTCACAATAAATAAAAATACTTTATTACTTACTATTACATCCAAAGAATCTTGATCTACAACAACTGCTGAAAATGACTGCCACCAGCTACCATGCATGCATCCAATTTTCTTCTTATTGATTGCCGAACTCGTTCAAAAACATTATGATTGTGTGTTATTGCATTACATGCATTAATGATGGATGAACGGCACGAGTGATAAGAACGTCGGATAACTGCAGTAATTAGTCGAAGGTTAATTTATTTTTAGGATCGGTGTTTAAATTTTGAAGAAGTGAAAGTCAAATCAACATTTCTACTCTCTTACGGCGAGCAGATGTGGCAACAAAGCCATGGAACACTTTACAAACAGCACATACACATTATAAAAAGCGGTCCTGGGATATTAACAAGGTTTAAGCTTAAGACACTGGGTCGCTGTACATACACAAAAAGAATTATTCGATTTCTCAAATCTTCTTTATTTTCCACTGCTCTAATGCCACTAATGACTTCAAATCGTCCCATAGAAAAATAATTCAAAGGCTTTAAGTCTAGCGAATGTCACTAACAAGTCGAATAATGTCTACTTTTTCAGCTATACTTAAATGTCTATCTGCCAATACTCAGCAATAATTAATATTGGAAATCGAAGTAAACTATTCACTGAACCGATATTTCTACGCTTCAAACAATTTGCGAATTGTTTTCTTGACTCATGTCCTATTATTGCAATAACAAATTATTATCTACTGGCGGCATAAAAATGTTAAAATATTTAATAACAAAAATCGTTCGACGAAATTTGGTATTTGGGATTTGTTAATGATTTGTTACAACTTTTCTTAATACGTTTTTTGTTCTATCTTAATCTTTACTATCACTTTACGGTACTTTTTATTTAAATCATAGTTGGCCAGATTTAGGTTTACAATAAACTCAAATCATACAAAAATATTCACTATCGTGGCCTATGCAACTGATAAAAATATTATAATAATTGCTTTCAAAATGAAGAAGTTGATGATAAGTGAAACACAGTGTATATTAAATGTATGTACTTTCCGCTTATTGATAAAGTGTCAATTATATCTGATATATTATTTTATAAAGAAAGGTTATAATTAACGTTAAATTAGCTATTAAATCAATAATCTTACAATTATTTTGTACGCATTATCCCATGTATTTAATATTTACGGGTGGGGATGAATAAATATAAAATCGTCTCCGCTCTAATAACAATATTGTTTTGATAAACGTTAGAAAAGCTTTTACTGAAAACAGAAAATAATCAAATTCGCTATGGCTCCCATAACTTGCATTAAGACACTAAAAATTCCTATTTGGATGTTAAAAAAAAGCAGTTTGTGGCCAGAGAAAACGTTTACAAAAACTCTAAAGTTTAAATTAACATTGATCTTTATTCTTCATGTTACATTATATATATTCGTTGTACTGGATGTTATTAATGCTATAAAGTTAAATGATATTAAAATCCTTAATTGGGTAACTGGAATATTAATACCATTAACAAATTATTATGCAAAAGCTATAGCAGTTGTGCTTAAGAGAAAATGTTTATTTTCTATATTAGATGACCTTAAATGCGACATTTTCAATTCGCATTCTGAAAAACTAAATGAAAATATTCAGTTAATATACAGAGTATCAAGATTAATAACGAGATACTTGGCAATAACAATAGGAGCTTATATACTTGCCTTCAGTATATTACCATTTCTTACCGATGGGTTAATGATAATACCACCCCCTTTTGAAACAGGAAAATTTGATATTCCTTACAAAATCATACATTTCTTTTCTTGTTGTTACATAGGTTACAATCACGGAGTACTTGATGTATTGTACCTTTCTTTGATAGCTATATGTTTGGCTCAGTTAAAGATATTGGGAGAACGACTACACAACATAATGCAAGATGCCGTAGAAATAAACAAGAAGAACAGACTCCAAAGAGATTTGGATATGGTATTAGACGATATCTTGAGGCAGTGCATTATATTACATGAAAAAATAAATCAGTAAGTATATTAAAATTTATTAGCGGCGTATTTGATAATGTAAATATTACCGTAACATTGTTAATGGATATTGCAGTCATTTCTTGATGAAACTTTGGACTTAGACAGATATATAAAACGAATTATAATAAAATACTTGAATAAAAATTTTTATTTGAGAATGGTAGAAATTACCGAAACAATATAGTCAGAACAATAAAATAAAACAGTGAGACTTAACAAGTGTTTTCATTATTATTCCTTTTAAATATATTTCCGTAAAGCTATTTCCGTTTCTTTATAAATATTAATTAAATATAATAAATATTTACTCGATAGGAAAGGCTTCTAAACAAACTGATGAGCGTAAAGTACAGGGTGGCCCAAAATGACCGAAGGGGTTTTAATTCCTTATAACTTTTTTATTATAAGTTTTTATTTTTTTTTGTTTTCAGTATTTTGTAAAAAAGACTTGGGGAATTTAAAATGGAACAGTACACAATTGAACAACGTGCCAAAATCGTTGAACTTTATTCCTCAAATCAACGATCCATTGTTTTGGCTCAGCGTGCATATCGTCGTTATTTTAATGTGCGGGTTGGACCCTCAGAGTCAACAATAAACCGTCTGGTTGCAAACTTTCGAGAACAAGGGGCAGTAAGGAACCTTCCTGGTGCCGGCAGACGACGAACGGTGCACACGGATGACAATATTGTACGGGTACAGGAGAGTATTCGGGAAGATGGAGAAACATCAACCATGAGACGTTCGACTCAACTTGGCCTCTCAAGAGGGTCGCTGCAGAGAATTTTGCATACAATAAGAATGTTTCCATACAAAATTCAGCTTGTCCAAAAGTTGAAATCGACAGATTACTAGCAACGACTTGATTATGCAATTTATTTTCGTCAAAAGGCAGAAGAAAATCAGGATTTTATTCATAATTTAATTATGAGCGACGAAGTCCATTTCCAATTAAATGGGTTCGTTAATAGGCAAAACTGCAGGACATGGGCTACGGAAAATCCAAGAGTAGTTCAACAGCGAGAATTACACCCACTTAAGTGTACCGTTTGGTGCGGCGTTTCGTTGGAAAGGATAATTGGCCCATATTTTTTTGAAAATGAACACGGTGTCGCCGCTTCCATCACTGGTGTTAGATATCGGTCAATGTTGGAAAATTTTTTAAGGCCAGCCGTGGAAAACCATCCGCAAGTATGGTTCCAACAGGATGGAGCCACAGCGCACACTGCGAGGGACACAATGGCTCTTTTACGCGACATCTTTGGTGAACGAATTATTTCCCTTATAAGCGATTTTAATTGGCCTCCGCGTTCACCGGATTTAACCGCTTCAGACTGTTTCCTTTGGGGTTATTTGAAAGGAAAAGTCTATATTAATAAGCCTCGAACCATACAGCAATTAAAAAATAATATACGCGACGAAATCAACAACATAACACCTGAAGTTTTGCGAAAGGTTATGGAAAATGTTTTGGAAAGAGCACGAATATGCGAAGCAGAAAATGGCCACCACTTGCGAGATATAATTTTTCATAATTAAATTAAAAATATTCTCCATTAATATACTGCATTTAAAATTAAAAAAAATTAATAATTATGTCTTAAATAAGAAGTTATAATGAACTCAAACCCCTTCGGTCATTTTGGGCCACCCTGTATATACACCGGGTGTATTTTTCAACTTGAAACTTTCAAATATCTCGAAAAATAAGCAGTTCAGGAGAAAATGTTTGTGTTGAAAATAATTTTTCTAAATTTGTTTTTTATGTACATTGTACATATATGTATTTAACATTTGTGTTATTTCTTCCATTTGTATTTCTTTAATTTCAAAATCACAAAATAAACGTACAAAATAAGGAAATAACTTTTAGAAACAACTTATTTTACTCAGTTCGAAAAATATTTTGAAAACTAAAAGACCTGTTTCTGTTACGCTGTTAATAGTACCTACTACAGAATGGAGTATTTAACTGTACAAGATATAATTGAAATGATGGAGAAGCTGGCAGAAGTCTTGATAATGCTGTCAATCTCTACGCTCGGTTTCGGCCACGTGCTTCATTTTACCGTACTATGAAACAATTCCCTGTTGATGGAAGTGTTCAATTGAAAAATTTACCCGTCGAGCAACAGTCACTGGAGAAAATATTGAAGTCGTTTTATTTGCTGCAGTAGCTGTTAATCCTCATGCTAGCACAAGAGAAATAGCTCACGATCCAGGATTGTCCCACACCAGTGCTTGGAAAATTTTAAGACATCATAAATATCATCCATATCGTGTGTCTTTACATCAAGATCTTCATGGCATTGATTTCCAAAACCAGGTAACTTTTTGCCAGTGGACATGTGAACAATTACAACAAAACCTCAATCTTTTTCGTTACAAGTTGTTCCTCGACGAGGCGCCTTTCATTAACCACGGAACGGTTAACGACGCAATACACATTACTGGAATGTTGAAAATCCGCACTGGCTTCCCCAAGTTGAACACTATTGCCCTTGGACTGTCAACGTGTGGTGTGAAATAATTGGAAACAAAGTCATCGGCCCCCTACATTATTGAAGTTTTCGGTGGTAGCGCGTGAAGTACTCGATCGGAATTTCAATTTTCGCTGGATCGGTAGAGCTGGTTCAGTAAATTGGCCTGCCAGATCACCAGATCTTACTTCGCCAAGCTTATTTTTATGAGGTTATCTCAAATACAAAGTATACAATGAAGTACCAACAGCACGTGAAAATATCATGGAACGAACCAAAAATGCTTGTGCCAAAATTCAAGAAGATGCACACTTCAATTGTCTACACTCATTTGAAATGCGAATCAGCAATTGCATTGAAGTCGAAGGCCATCGTTTTGAGCCTTACTTTAATTGAAAGATGATGAGGCGAGGAAAATCAAGCACTCTAGCACTCTAGAAAGGCGAAGGGACTTACATAAATGAAGCACCCTGATACGTGAGAGGCGAGGTGACTCAAGTTAATCAAGCACGAGATACGACGTACATGTCGTTGTAGTTGGGTTACGCTAAACGTTAAAATTAAAAAGTAAAAGTTAATTTATTCGCCAGAAATTTACATTTTTCCAGTTATTCGAAATTTATAAAAGGAATAAAGTTTTTCTAAGACTAATTTCGATTATTTACAAAGAAAACGTATTTCTATTACACACGTGCTGCGGAATCTTATGCAGTTTCTTAATGGGAGAAACTGAAAAAAATTGAATTTCATCGATTCCAGCGCCATCCATAATTAAAAAAATGTTTCACACAACTCCTACGTACTTTTTCCACTAAAATTCGAATCTGTAATAAAATATACGGATTCCTATTTAAGATTTCAAAGCTACCCCCGCCCCGCCTATATTTCCTCTATTGAATCGTTAAATTTTAAATGTGGACATTTGTTCGTGAACTGTTTATTTTTCGAGATATTTGAATGCTTCAAGTTAAAGAATACACCTGGTGTTTACGCATTTATACTATTTGTAAGAATGCAAAAACACCGGTCAATATTTAAGAAATAGTGGCTTAGGCAATATCTTTTAAATAAAAACTAATTTAAAAATGAATTAATTAATATCAATCCATTAATATATTCTACATTTGCTTTTTGTATTAGGCTAGAATCCAATATTTCTTCTTGTTTACATAAATATTAACTATGCGGGGCGTAGCAGGGGCGTACCGACGATCCTGTAGAAAGGTGAAATACGTATCTGCGTCTCTGGAGAGGAGATACATTCACAAATATATAACTTGTATTGTGTTCTTCACGCCCCATTTTTAATAATATTTTATATTATTAAAAATACTTTTGTATTATACAAATTGGTGTGGTTTTTACCCACTCATGTATGTTTCAAATTATTTTGTTATATACGCATTCGGTTCGCCCGACAAGTAGTGAAGACACGATAATACAGTTTTTTATAGATATGGTTGTTACCGTCTATAGAAACACGTTGCTTAGTTCGGCCGTTATTATGTAGACAGCGCTGAATATTCTTTCACGCTCTGTCTTAATAATTTCTGGTTGATAGCAAGGTAGTTATGTTTGGTTGAATGTATCTCTTCTCCAGCAGGGGCGTACCGACGATCCTGTAGAAAGGTGAAATACATATCTGCGTCTCTGGAGAGGAGATACATTCACAAATATATAACTTGTATTGTGTTCTTCACACCCCATTTTTAATAATATTTTATATTATTAAAAATACTTTTGTATTATACAAATTGGTGTGGTTTTTACCCACTCATGTATGTTTCAAATTATTTTGTTATATACGCATTCGGTTCGCCCGACAAGTAGTGAAGACACGATAATACAGTTTTTTTATAGATATGGTTGTTACCGTCTATAGAAACACGTTGCTTAGTTCGGCCGTTATTATGTAGACAGCGCTGAATATTCTTTCACGCTCTGTCTTAATAATTTCTGGTTGATAGCAAGGTAGTTATCTTTGGTTGAATGTATCTCTTCTCCATCAGGGGCGTACCGACGATCCTGTAGAAAGGTGAAATACGTATCTGCGTCTCTGGAGAGGAGATACATTCACAAATATATAACTTGTATTGTGTTTTTCACACCCCATTTTTAATAATATTTTATATTATTAAAAATACTTTTGTATTATAAATATTAATTTTTGTGTCCCATTCGAATAAGAAGCCAGGCTCCGAGAAGTGGATTCGGCCTATAGTTTCTAACGCAACTCATATAACACGAGGAGAGTACCGTAATAGAAAATTTCAGAAATAAACAGAAATGGATGAGGAAGAAAAACTTAACAAAGTATTAGGAATGTTACAAGAAATGTCAATGGATTGGCAACAAATGAGGAAAGAATTACAAGAAACAATGAAAGAAATGAGGATAATAAGTAA